>CH003389.1:123622-233547 GCA_000149265.1 Ciona savignyi
AAAAACTAAAGTTATCTAGTTTGGGGCCTCACTGTGTTCACCATTTTAGTACAACCCGTTAATCAACCTACTGATCCACTTAACCGTCAAGCATGAGCCTGATTACAATCAAGTAAAAAGGTTTTAACACATCACTACTCAAATGTCAGCTTTCCTTATAAATTGACACATTATAGCAAGTATTAATTTAACCAAGATCTTTCCAGTTGCTCATGTCACACCTGACATTCAAACCTTCGAATCTTTTTAAAGTTACCAATAACATAAATACAATTTCACTATTTTTAGTAAACTGTAAAGTTTCTCTATTTTTTAAATAAAAAACTTATGGTTTGAAAATTTGAGATAACATATTTGTGTTTATCCCCATGAATGGGGAAACCAAGTGGGTTAACACATGGGCCATTATTGTAGTGTGTTGTGTATAATGAACATGTTTTTTTTAATTTGGTAGAACCCATTAATCCGCTGGGTTCAGACAATGTCCGTAAAGTGCATTGCCCAAGGACACAACCGACTAGTTAGCGACCAGTTTCGAATGTGCAATCTTTCGGTTAAAATGCGTCGCACTAACCGTTAACCGCCAGACTAACCGGTCGGACACTTGTTAGCATATACGTTACCTGTAGCAAAACTGTCTTGATCAAAGCATTGATTGGTTCAGTGAAGTTAGCTTTGACACCCTGAAAGGTGTAACACCATAGGACAATTCCGCCTTTTGAGAATATTGAGAAGAAATCCAACATTTTTCAGTACACTTATGTGCCACAACACAATATTACAAATATCGTTAAAATTAATCTAATTAAAATTCAATACAATTTATTGTTGGATATTTAAGTACTAATATATACACATAAAAAAGGCAATACCGGTAACTCTCAAAAGTCAAGGAGGCACTGACAAAACGAAGATTTAACTTAAGTCGTGGGGCCTCTTTATCCTCAATAAAATATCATTAAAAAGTTCAAAAATCCAAAGGGTTGCAGTGAAAAAAACACGGAGAACGTAAAATTAACCAAACATCATCTTATATCCTAACATAGATTACGAAAGGTAACTTTATTTAAAGATGATTTCTTACGCAAAAGAAAAGGACTTTAAGTTTTAAACCGAGCAGAGGGTGTATACGAATAAAAAATATGACAATAATGAGTGAATTATTATAAGCATTTTTCCAATAATTTTACTAATTTTACGTACTTTTTTTAACCTTTTATATATATATATATATATTATATGTATCACACCCAACTAAAAAGGTTTTAACAGAGCTCGTAAACATTTCTGAATTTTGGATTTTACTTAGACCTACGCCAAGTGTTTGGTTTTAAGTGCCTGCCATACGAACACCGAACAGCTGATTGCCCGTTTTAGATTTCTATGGATTAACCACGTAAATGAGAAAGATATTTAACAAACACAGGCAGTGTGGCCGAATGGTTAAGGCGACCAATACATATACCGACTCCTATACAAAATCTGGCCTAGTGATGGGCATATCATAAGTTCAAAACTTGGCACAGATAAAAATCAACAGATAGGATAAGAAATTCATGTTTATCCCCGTGAATGGGAAAACCAAGGGGGTTAACACACAGGCAATCGTCAGATCACCTCGCGCCCATCGTCGGGTTACCGGAGCTATTGCAGTGTGTTGTGTATGATTCACACATTTCTTTAATTTGGTTAAACCCATTAATACGCTGGGTTCAGGCAATGTTCGTTAAGTGTACAAGGACATAACAGACTAGCTTGCGACCACTTTCGTATCTACACAAGCACTTGTACGTAGCTTTAATTGTTTGTATCATGGTTTTGTTATCAAAAAATCGGAAACTTTGTTATTGGGAGGCTGTTCACTTTTAATTTTGACGTACAGACGCTGCAATCTCATCTTTGGTTTCCTTCTTTCTTCTACGTCATAGCATGCGACATTTACCGTGTCATGATACGCTTCAGTTAACTTATTAGTAAGCATTCGGCTGTTTGTTTACTTTTGGCAATGCGTTATTTCATGTATTGAATTTTCGTGTCAATTTGTTTTCCTTTTTAGTGGTATACTATCCTCATAGCATTTGATTTCTGGTACATAATAAGACAGAAAATGGGATTTATGAAGCGAGCAGTTGTAGTTACATCCGCTGTAACAGTGCTGTTGGCTGTTTTAATACATCGACGAATACCTGATAATGTACCGCATCGAAACACGATCCAACTATTTGTTAATTATGTTTCGTTTATTGAATTATTGGTGAGTCTTAATTTGTTGTGCGTAATTTTAAAAGTTTATTGTTAATTTTGTTTGATAATATAATGGCTTTTGTAATTACGAAGTTTAGTAAGCGCTCCAAGCGATTTATGCACTCCATGCGATCCAAGCGGTCCTGTAGTATTTAGAGGTACCTGTTAGTAGTGAATAGTGATATACCATGCCTATATTTCTGTAATATTTTATGTCATAAATTTATTTATAATTCTATTTTATACACTAATCTGTCATTTTGATCTCTTCATACATAAATCGTTTTATCCTCCATCAGATATCTCCAACATAACTTCCCAAAATGCAATGTGTTCACCACCATTCATTAATTATATAGGATAGAATAGGATATTTATTGTTTATCCCCATGAATGGGAAAACCAAGGGTGGTTAATACACGGACAATCGTCAGATCACCTCGCGCCCATCGTCAGGTTACCGGGGCTATTGCAGTGTGTTGTGTATGATAGACCCGTTCCTTCAATTTGGTAGAACCGATTAATCCACTGGGTTTAGGCAATGTCCGTAAAGTACCTTGCCCAAGGACACAACCGACTAGCTAGCGAGCAGTTTCAACAAATCTGCAACCCTTTAGTTGAAAGGCGACGCACTTAACCGTCAGACTAACCACCCGTATTTGTTTTGACTCCAGGCCAGTATAACGGAAAAGATCGGCTACAGTCGATGGTGGCCATACAGGTTATCAGGCAGTCCACCACAGCCACCAAAAGGAATGAAGGTGGAACATAGACATTTTGCTGGCGTTGATTGTGTTGTTATAACACCTAAAAGTGAGTTTCACTTTAATTTTTTTTATTTCTAACATAACCAGTTAATTAAACGTGATTGCCATTTGATCGTTCCAGAAGTACATTATCTGTCATGGTTTGATCAATCATAGCACAGCAGACTGTCAGCTGAAACGTTTTAATTGATTATTACTGCAAATATATTACCTGCCATATCAGTTATTAACCAGCCATATATTGTTTGCCACTAGTATCTGTACAGTTTTGCGCTAGAATTCTAATTTTGTGCTACAGACATTTTATACTGAGCAAGGGTACAACATGAAATTAAATCTTAATCAGATAAAATGTTTCACAGATGTTGTATTCTTGTATTGTAGGTACTTAGTAGTGAATCGTAGTGAATGAAATTAAAGCGAAACATATCAGGTTATATAGCACGAAATGCATGCAAAGAATGTTGCATACCAAAGTAAATGATTATTACATACATACATACATTGGCATGAATACAGTTGATTACAGGGCACAAAATAACTGTCTGGAAACCTGCATGTATTACCACAGGGATAGAAATTAACACATTTCCTCAACAACAGGTTTCCAGGAGAGAAGTGAACCTGGTCCTGCAATTGTGTTTTACCATGGTGGGGGTTTTGCTTTTGGTGACCTTGGTAAGTCACATCATAGTTATTGTGTCAGGGAATGAAGTATATCTTTAATTCCAGCGATCTACAGAAACATACTGACAGACATGGCTGAAGAAACTGGATTTCTTGTCATGTCACCAGCGTAAGCAAGTCTTTTAGGAATAAATTACTCGTGTTGATTGACAGAATTAAAAAATAAAACTAGGAATCATTAGTCCGACCAGATAGTCTGGTGGTTTAGTGCAGTGCCTTTCAGCCCAAAGGTTACAGGTTGAAACTGGTCGCTTGCAATTTGGCTGTGTTACGGATATTGCCTGAACCCAGCAAATTAATGGGTTCTACCATATTCAAGAAACATGTCTATCATATACAACACACTGAAATAGCTCCGGTAACCCGACGATGGGCGCGAGGTGATCTGACGATTGCCCGTGTATTTACCCCCTTGGTTTTCCCATTCACGTGGATAAACATGAATATCATATCCCTATCCCCTATGTTGTATACAATGTTGACAATAACTCCATTTTTCTCTCATTAACCTACACCTTCATACTATTGAAAATAAACAAGTCGGTATCAAACCATTTTCATAACCCATAAATCCACACTGTAGGAAATAAACATTTCGTAATCATACCAGTGTTTTAGGCTTCCCTACTTTGTTTAATTTCATTACCCATAAATCCACACTGTAGGAAATAAACATTTCGTAATCATGCCAGTGTTTTAGGCTACCCTACTTTGATTAATTTCATAACCAATAAATCCACACCGTAGATATCGAGTGGCCCCAGAACACCCGTTCCCAACCCCGTACCACGATTGCATCAATTCTACCATCAGCTTTATGAGATCAACTGAACAACTTAACGTCAACCCGAAGAAGGTCATACTAGCTGGAGATAGTGCAGGTATGACATTGTACTTGACACTTTATTATTTTAGTTTAGTTTATTTTTTTGTTTCCACGATGAAAACATAAAGCAGGACTATTGATAAAAATTTGGGAAACGGAAAAAACTACAAAATGACAGTCGTTTTTTAAGAACTGTCGAAAAAACCATTAAATTAATAAATTTTGGTATAATTAGATGTGGCCGCTAAACCAAAATAAAAAATAAATAAATAAAAATTGAAAAAATAATTTATTGTTTATAACAAAATACACTATTACACTAAACCTCGAAGAAAAGTACACTTTATTATTCTCATCATGGCCTTTTGACTCTTTTGATAAAAATGAATCAAGTCACAGTAATAAAAACAAAGTAGTTTAGAATAAATTGTAGTAATTTTGAATTAAACAAGTTTTTTCAGTTAAAATACATTTTTAACTCTTTAAATTATATTTGGGCGCCACAGGCTAAGCCTTTAATATTAAACTAATTTAATTACAAACGTGTTTTATTTTTCCATATTTTTTCTGTTTCTTAATTTTAATAGAATTTTTTTTTGTGTGTTGTTATCGTTAAAACACAAAGTAAAACAAACCAAACTAAAATCACAAGTGAGTTTATCGTGTACTGTATGTGAGGTGGGTTACATTACCAGCAAACAAATTTTACCACCAATCACCATTCAAATGGATAAATTATTATTTATACACTTGTCCGACGGGTTAGTCTGGTGGTTTAGTGCGTCGCCTTTCAGCCTAAAGGTTGCAGATTCAAACTGGTCGCTAGCTAGTCAGTTGTGTCCTTGAGCTGACACTTAACGGCAAATGCCTTAACACAGCGGATTAATGGGTTTTACCAAATTGAAGAAACGTCTCAATCATATACAACACACTGTAATAGCTCCGGTAACCCGACGATGGGCGCGAGGTGATCTGACGATTGCTCGTGTGTTAACCCCTTGGTTTTCCCATTCATGGGGATAAACATGAATATCCTATCCTATCCTAAGATTCCTATATTGAAGGTGGCAACTTGGCGATGGCAGTTTACATTGGTTTGTTGCAAATGAACGATCCAACACTACAGCTACCAGCAATGCAAGTTCTAATTTACCCGATGCTTCAGATGATCAACTTTCAAACTCCAAGTTATTCCCATGGCGACCTCATGTTCTCAAATAACCTTGCACCAAAGTTTTTGCTTGCATATATTGGGTAACTATTATTTCAATAGTAATATAGCACTGTTTCACTAACCATCAGCTAAACCTTTTGAGATTTAACATATAGCAGTAAGGCTAACTTAACTTATGTTATTTTAGGAAAAGATAAGATATTCATGTTTATCTCGGTTAATGGGAAAACCAAGGGGGTTATCACACAGGCAATCGTCAGATTACCTTACGCGCACCGTCGGGTTACCGGAGCTATTGCAGTGTGTTGTGTATGATAGACACGTTCCTTCAATTTGGTAGAACCCATTAATCCGCTGGGTTCAGGCAAT
The DNA here is from genome assembly GCA_000149265.1 of Ciona savignyi. Lineage (NCBI taxonomy): Eukaryota > Metazoa > Chordata > Ascidiacea > Phlebobranchia > Cionidae > Ciona > Ciona savignyi. The sequence goes on from CH003389.1 coordinate 129,690, forward strand.
GTCCGTCAAGTGCCTTGCCCAAGGACACAACCAACTAGCTAGCGACCACTTTCGCACCTGCAACCTTTCGGTTGAAAGGTGACGCACTAAACTACCAGACTAACTGGTCGGACTATTTAGAGGTTTAACAGAGAGCAGTAAGGCTAACTTACCTTATATTATTTTAATTAATGAGCTGCATTTCTTTGTGAAATTTGATTATTTTGTAGCTGATATAGCATTTTTAATTGACTCTGGTATTCTAAAAATTTCCTGTAAAATTAAGAAATTATGCTAATTAACTACTTTAAAAAAAATTAATCTTCCATAGTTTAAACCACCGACTCGATTTGGCGGAAATAGTTGGAAGAAATGGACATTTTGATAAAAACGATGAAACTTTTGCTGAAAAATGGAAGATGGTTTCTGCTGATGCAGTTCCAAGCAAGTATGTTTATGCTGGGATCTAGTACTGTAATGTATTCAACAGCAATATGCTCCTGCATTTTTAACCTAAAATCCTATGGGTTCTTTGTAAATTAATGTTTTATCCAAATAAATTGTAAAAAGGGTTGGAATATTCATGTTTATTCTTGTAAATGGAAAAAACGTTTTATTAGTTCCCAGCCCGTTCACCGTCGGGTTACCACAGCTATTGCAGTGTGTTGTGTATGATTGAGATGTCAATTTAATTTGGTGGAACCCATTAATCCACTGGGTTTAGGCAATGACTTGCCCAAGGACACAACCGACTCGCTAGCTACCAGTTTGGAAGGAAGGCGTAGAACCCATTTTTAATTTATACCAGCAAATTGCCAGGAACATATTTTAACCAACTTGTACCACAGTTAGGATAGGAGGATATTCATCTTTATCCCCGTGAATGGAAAACCAAGGGGGTTATCACACGGGCAATCGTCAGATCACCTCGCGCCCATCGTCGGGTTACCGGATCTATTGCAGTGTGTTGTATATGATTGATACGTTCCTTCAATTTGGTAGATCGTAGAACCCATTAATCCGCTGGGTTCAGGCAATGTCCGTAAAGTGCCTTGCCCAAGTACACAACCGACTAGCTAGCGACCAGTTTCGCACCTTCAATCTTTCGATTGAAAGGCGACGCACTTAACCGTTAGACCAACGGGCCGGACAACTTAGTAGTGGTAAATGTGATAAAATGTCATTTGTGATAAAAATGTACAGACAATGGGTACAATTGTATTCTTCTTCACGTAAGGTACAAACAGAAGCAAGAATATATGAGCATTGACGATACAAAATATGATTTACCTCACGACATGCGTGATCTCATGAAAAAGATGCTCTTGGACACAAGAATCGCTCCTCTATTAGCATCCGATGATGTTATAAGGGGGATCAAGAAGACAGTGATCATTGTGTGCGGGCACGATCCACTAAGAGATGATGGGGTGGGTTATTCATATTTTGTGGTAGTCCCGCTTCATGGCTTAGTTTAGTAAAAAGAATATTAATAGTTATCAGCTTTCTTTTTTCCACAATGAGACATATATGGGAGGTTGTATACATGGGGGGATGCTTTCCTTGCTTATATTTGTCATATTTCTTTTCTTACATTGTAAAAGACGGTTTGTACAGTGAAGGACACAAGTAGATGGTAGTTGGTTTTGCACTTACAATCTTTCAATTAGTGATTGAATGTTTTAATCCCCATCCCAGCCATTGTGGCCCCCTTTTTGTCTAATTTCGACAGCAGATACAATTAGCATTCATCACTTCACCACCATGCAATTCTTATCACTTTACCTCCGGCCAGTTGGTCTAACGGTTAAGTGCGTCGTCTTTTCAATCGAAAGGTTGCAGGTGCGAAACTGGTCGCCAGCTAGTCGGTTGTGTCCTTGGGCAAGGCACTTTACGGACATTGCCTAAACCCACCGGATTAACGGGTTCTACCAAATTGAAGGAACGTGTCTATCATATACAATACACTGCAATAGCTCCGGTAACCCGACGATGGGCGCGAGGTGATCTGACGATTGCCCGTGTGATAACCCCTTGGTTTTCCCATCACGGGGAGTAAACATAAATATCCTATCACTATCTGCTAAATGCCTTGATCAATGTCACAATCGACAAGAACAGTGGTTTTGGCCATCAATCAGTCTCAATAATGATAACCTAACCGGTTCTAAGATGTCTATTCTTTCAGATCTTGCTTCACAAACGAATTACATCTTTAAACGGGAAATCAGAGCTTCTCTACCAACCCAATAGTTTGCACGCAGCTGTTCATATTGGAGTTCTCTTGAAAGATAGTTATTACTCTGAGCAGAATTCTCTGCTTTTCAAAGCTATGCAAGATGGAGTAAAAGAATAGTTTATGCTGAAATGTTTTATATTTTGAGGCATAATTGCCTGAGATTTAATTGTGTTATGCATACTACCTACTCAGGCCAACTAACCCACTTATTCAGACAACGGTCAGGTTTCTTGAGTTACAAATTTTAAAATATTTTCAAAAATTCATCTCCGCAAATGAGTAAAATCCCCTTGGTTAACCCCCTTGGAAAACGCTCTTGGTTTTCCCTTGCACACACGGACAATCATCATATTACATTGCACTCACCGTTGGGTTACAATAGCTATTTCACGTGGTATGTATGATTTAGACGTTCCTGCAACTTGATAAAACCCATTATCCCCCAATAGTTTCAGGCAATGTTTGTTAAGGACACAACCGACTAGCTAACGACCAGTTTCAAACCTACAACCTTTCGACTGAACTAACCCATCTGTCGCAGTTATTTTATATCTTTGTGGACCATAAATGCACCTTATAGTCGGAAAATGTATGTTATTACGTTGAAAATGTGTAAACGCTAATACCTCAAATAAATAACAATTAAAAAAAATTGTTGTTTGTCAATGGCAAAATAGTCGAAACCAGGAAATAAAGTACTGTGGAAATGGTATTAAGATAATTTGTATTACAGCTATGCAATACGAATAAAAATTAGTCGCTTTAAACGGATAAGGTAATATAATTGCAGTAAAAGAAAAACAGAACTGAACCTCGCAATTTAATGACATTTGCGTTTATGGTTGATAATAAAATAATAGCGGTTATTACAATCATGGTTCTTTTCCATAGAAATCCAAAACGAGGAAGAAGTAAACGATATGTTTAAACAGTTTACCTGGAAATTTTAAGTTACGCATGTTTTACCAGAATATAAAAATGAATACATATTATATGGCCTTTTTTTGTCAAACGCTGTCATGTTGCCTTGACATCTACAAGAAGGTGTTGTATCGAATCGCATTAACTCTATAAAAAATGTTAGTAGCATAATAAATATACATGAGTCGAGTTTGCGTTATTAACCCCAGGGGGTTTCCCCGAAGTCGGGAACACAATCGTACATTTCTAGGAAACGTAAATATATATTTTAGCCCCGTTTTCTGCACAATCAACCATGGCCCTTTTACCACCAACCAATCTTACATGGTCGTTTACTATCCCTTATTATACATTTTTAATTGTAATTGTCTTCCATGAAAGCCACGTCTAAATAGCAATAATTTAACAACCTCCATGAAGCAATTACCGAACAAAAATACATTTCAACAAAACGCCTGGGGCAAAATAACTCTATACAGTCATCGCCGTACGAAGTAAGCTCATTGTATGCTTCAGCTACTTCGCACGATACTAGAAATGTCTCGTTTGCTCACAGGATTGTCCGTTTCTTCGTTGGTTTTTGGTAAGTTTCTTATGATAAGGTAGGCTGTTAAAGGTCTTATTCAGACGCGTTAAACAATAGGTTTTAGTTTATACCGTATATAAGTGTTATAGCTTTATTCGCGATAGGAATTAAGTCAGTGGTCTAGAAAATCCTACGACCTCTATTTTGAGTATAAATTGACTCTACTGCTACAGTTTAATCTTCTAAAACGGATTACTTAGTTACGGAGCTATTTCAATGTGTTGTCAGTGTGCGATAGTACTCGTTTTAACAGTCAAGTCGTTATAATCCATTAATACTTGGTTGCGGTATCAGTCGAACCACCCTCCGCTATGTTCCGTGGAATAAAAATAGTCGATTGCTGGGGGTTGAGCAAAACACCTGCCGTTATAGTGAGCAGTGAATCAATGGATAAAAAAGCAAAGTCTCTAATATGTAAAACACACTGCAATGGCATCCCCTGACTGCGGACACATGGTATTCCGTGCACCCATCCGTCTGGACGCTTTCACATGTGATCCGACAGATTAGGGTAGTGGTTTAATGCGTCGCCTTATAACTGAAAGGTTATAGATTCGAAACTAGTCGCTAGCTTGTCGGTTGTGTCCTTGTGCGATTGCCCGTGTGTTAACCCCCTTGGTTTGCCCATTCACTGTAATAAACATGAATATCTTATTCTACATTTGAGCTTTCTCCCACTATTAAACCAACTATTAGAGATATGGGTAAATGTACCTTCCAAGAAGGCGATAAGTTTTTTTTTACCGAGCCAAGTTTCGAACCCATGATGGGCTCGTTACCAGGACCGTTTTTTTCTATAAGAGTCGGTAACTATATCGGTCGCGTTAACCATTCGGCCATACGACCGTACAAGGAGGCGGTAAGTTTTAAACAGCGCGGAAGTTTCTCGCAAAACAACAACTAACGAACAACTTATCATTCAGTGATAATTGCAACCGCTCTCACGTACACGTCATTCTTCACATCAAACTGGCTGTCTGCGAGCTCATCCAATACGACGAAGCTGAAACGAAACTTTGGTCTTTGGGACAATGGCCTGCAGAATTTGAATTGTGACGTCACCCCTTTCTCGATTTGCAGTGAGTATATTGTGTTATCGACTATTATCATTTGTTGGTTGTAATTTGACGCCGACTTGACCATGGTATCTTACAATATTGTTTACTTGGGCAAGGCACCTTTACGGACATTGAATAAACCCAGCGGATTAATGGGTTCTACTACATTTAATAAACGTGTAAATCATACACAACACACTACAATAGCTTCGGTAACCCGACGGTGGGCACGAGGTGATCTGACGATTGCCCGTGTGTTAACTCCCTTGATTTTTCCACTCACGGGAATAAACATGAATATCCTATCCTATCATATATACCTTGAAAATTGTGCTTAACAGTAATATTATGGTAATTGTTGTTGGCTTGCTTGAAAGTGACCCCTTTCACTTTACAGTGTACACGCGGGCTGGTGTATTCGCATCCATGGTGTTGAACGTCCCTTCCTTCTTATTCGCGTTGGTGTCAACGGCAGTGGTAGCGAGCGGGGGGAATACCCGATCAAGCGCAACTCTTGCCCGGTCGTCAGCTATCATGTCAACTATCGCCGGTAGGTGGCTAATATACACAGGCACAACCAATTTACATACTGTATTCCAAGTAAATGGTACGGTCGTGTGGCCGAATGGTTAACGCGACCGATACATATACCGACTCTTTAAAAAAAACGGTTCTGGTGACGAGCCCATCATGGGTTCGAAACTTAGCTCGGTAAAAAATCCAAATTAATGCAGTGGCGTACGGGCGTACGGGCCGTAAAAAGCTATTAAAGTTATGACTTCCCTGCCTTGGTAAACAGCACTTGGCACGTACTTTTATGCTTTTGTCCAAAACCTTTGCTTTATGCAACCACAACGTTTGTCGTTCAAATAAACAGTCAAAGGCGATGTAATTTGCAAACGCCCTTTAAAAATAATTTTAATCGTTTTTTACATAAAGTAAATAGTGTTTTCCGCTGGGATGTTTGGGAAAGTCGAACAATGCCTTCGTGCGTCAACGAAACACTGGTACAGTTTCTTTAGCACGTACCAAACTACTGGGTATAGGACAGGATATTCATGTTTATCCCAGTGAATGACAAAACCAAGGGGGTTAACACACGGGCAATCGTCAGATCACCTCGCGCCCATCGTCGGGTTACCGGAGCTATTGCAGTGTGTTGTGTAGGATTCACACGTTCCTTCAATTTGGTAGAACCCATTAATCCGCTGGGTTCGTATATACCTGTTGCACAGGAGGTTATTCAAACAACCCGGTTAAAACACACAAAAGATAATTTACGCTGTGACGTACCTAGTATAATCATTGGCAGCACATATAAGCCCATATGTTTAATATGAGAGCGTTTCTCAAATATTTTTATTAATATATTCGGTATTTATATAAAAAGTAATAAGATGACATAGTTTTTTTTTGTCAATCTTTAATCGAATAGCATGGTTGGTTAGTTCGTCGTCTTTTAGTCGAAAGGTTGTGGGATCGCTATTTGGTCGGCGGTGTTCTTGGTCAAGGTACTTAGCGGACATCGCCCAGACCCAATATTTTAATAAGTTACTAAACCAGATGGAACGTCTCAATCATATATACAACGCCTTGCAATAGTCCTGCTAACCAACGGTGGACGCGAGGTGATTTAACGGTTGAACATCTCCTTCGTTTTTCCATGCACAAACACGATCATAAATATCTTATTTCCTTTCTAATACGTACGTGTACTTTTATTCGCATCAACCACGCAACACCACAGCGGTTTAAAACGATAAGATACAATTTGCCAGCACTTCAAGTGCGGTAACTTCCGGACCTGGTTATCAATTATATTGAATATTACGTAGCGTGTTGTTTATCAGATATACTTCCACTGGACTACAGGGTGGCACGCCCCCCTCGTCACACACGCTACTATCCACTATGTTAAAAAGTTTTAATAAAAATTAATAATTTTGTTTTAACAACTACTAATTCACAGCGATCTGCCATTTCATCGGAGTGCTGCTGTACACATTACAACACACCACTTGTATTGTACGTTGTCCCCCTACACATAACTACTACAGCGATAAGACAAAGGATTTGAAGTTCGGTTTCTCATTCTACCTGGCCTGGGTTGCGTTGCCACTTTTGATTGCTGCGCTCATTATTCAGTTCGTTTTTGCCTCAGCCATTTCCATATCAGAAAAAGAGGTATTGTATAATAATATAGTTGAGATACATCATATTTTTTTCCGAGCTTAGTTTCGAACCCATTAAGGTTTCGTCACCAAGACCGTTTTTATTTAAAAGACTGTATATGTATCGGTCGCTTTAACCATTCGTCCACACGACTGTACTATACACGTCGTTTACAAAACGGTATAAAGACTCTCCGATTTGTGCCATCTTACGTCACTTTATTTTCTTATCCTAGCCTATAGCATCTTACTCCGTCCATAGTTTTATGCTGTGCGAGTCGGTATCATTAACCATTCATCCACACCACTACTATACATCGTATACAAAACGATATAAAGACTCTGCTCTGTTACAGTGCCATCTTACGCAACTTTCTTTTCTGGCTTATCCTAGCCTAGCATTTTACTCCGTCCATAGTTTTATGCTGTACGTGTCGGTATCATCAACCATTCGGCCACGCTACCGTTCCCATATGCCCATAGCGGTCCTGGGATCAAATCTGAGCTAGGCGATATAAAGTAAAAATGCTTAAACCCACCACTCTATCCGACTGGTAAGTGTGGCAGTTTAGTGCGAAGACTTTCAGCCGAACGGTTGCAGGGTCTGAAATGGTCACTAGCTAGTCGATTGTTTCCTTGGACAAGGTACTTAACGGAAATTGCCTGAACCCAGCGGATTAATGGATTCTACTAAATTGAAGGAACATGTGAATCATATACAACACACTGCAATAGCTCTGGTAACCCGACGATGGGCGCGAGGTGAACTGACGATTGCCCATGTGTTAACCCCCTTGGTTTTCCCATTCACGAGGATAAAAATGAATATCCTATCCTATCCTATCCACTCCATATGAGGCAATATTATTCATATACGTCAGTTCTACTTTTTGTTATGAACTTTACTATTTGTACAAACAAACAGAAATTTGGAGAGAGCAGTCGGCCCATTGAGCACATAAACACTCATTCGTTCATCGATGATACGAGCGACAATTCAAGTGGGAAAGCCAAGAAAATCAATGGAGTTTAAAGGCGTTGACGGATGTGACGTCATGAACACTTAATTTCACAATTCGTTTTACAAAACAGCATTTACGATGCCTTCCCAACTTTCCTAGCGCGGTCAAGGGTGCCTCTAATTACTACAGGATCGCTTAGAGAGCTTGGCTAGCTTGGATCGATATAGAAAGTAATTCTAACCCTGTCCCAAACACTAACCTCCACTCCAGAACTAACTTTAACCCCAACCCTAACATTAATATCATATCTTCATTTTAATGTGAAGTTTTACTTTATTAGTTTTCCCCGAAGCTTTTGTAATTACCAAGTATAGCAAGCGACCCAGGCGATCCAAGCGATCCTGTAGTAATTAGAGGTACCGCGTGTTCAATACCATTCGCCAATATTAGCAAGATAATACTATCTGACATCCATTTATTGGCGTTTTGGTTAGATAACAGTGTCTGTACAGGAATAATAAAAGCATACAAAACAACGTTATAAAAGAACAGTGTGTCTTTATATAAGGAATAACAATTTAAATCTGTATACGCTCGGTACAGAATAAGTGCAAATACTGAAATGATAATCGTGGCAATATTGCTCCGTGTAATTAAAAACTTGTTGAATTATATTGAAAGATGAAGATTTTATTTCAGTTTGCCTTGCACTCGGCGGAAGAAACTGACTTGTTTGGCTGGGTAGTTCGATTGTGCCTGATTGTGTGGCGGCGAATCCTCAATCGAATCGTAGTTGTGCGTTTTGTCGACGTACGAACGACTAGTTACGGATGCGCTTTTGCGAGGTGTGAAGTCAACCTTACGGTATTCACCGACGAACGGTGAAGTCTTTTTGACGTTGTTAACTTGCTCCGGATTATGCCTCGCACTAGTGTACGTTGGATTATGTTGAAAAGGTTGAATTTGAGGAGTTACATATTGGGTGTATTGGGTAATAAGCGGGGCGGGGTTAGAATGCGATTTTTTCTTGAGCGGGTCGTCTAAACCATGGAAGTTTAAAGTTTTGCTCGAAAGCTCTGTCTCGTGGTCACTTGATGTCTTGGAGCGGCTTGATTTGCTGCCCTCGCTTGAGCTGCTGCGGACAGTCCCGCCTGTACTGGACGACAAACTGTCCGAACTGCTTCGCAACTCGTTTACTTGCTTCGGTTGTTTGTTGATCGCTCTGCGGTAGCTACCGGTTCGCTGGGTCGTTGATGACGTCGGCGTGCCGGGAGGCGTGCCTGGGCATGAATGAAACAATTACATATTTTGGAAGGATCGTCATTGCCTCCAGTTTACTATACTGTTGTAACAACACCGATGTTTAAACGCCTGAAAGCTGAGTCACATAAGTCGCAACTCAAATTTGTATCTATTGTGTGAGTGATCGGGTGCTAAACATAATAAAGCGAGTGGATGTCGGTTATTTTGATTTGGGATTCGAATGGTGAAGTTTAAATGAAGCAGATGATTCTACGCAAACTCACCTTCGGGCGACATCGACGTTGAACTCTTCGGTGTTGAGAAAGTGGACGAAGACTTTTTATCCGGCGTTCTTGGGGAATCCTTTTTATTATTGCGATTTTTGGGCGATTTGGGGTGACTGACCATAAACTTGAGCGTTCCTGTTTTGGTGGGTGACGTGTGTTGGGTAGTACTGGGTGGTTTCGACCCGTTTTGATCATCGTGTCTGGTTTGGGTTTGGTAGTTTGGTTCGTGATCGTTTTGATGGGCAGGGGGAGCTTTGTTTAATTGTTTTTGTTCCGGTTGGGATTGTAGAACCCATTTCGCGGTAGAAGAAGATGTCGTTGGACGTTTGGATGCCACTCCTTTGTTTACCGGGTTCGGATTAGATTTCATCTGATTCTTCTTATGTTGATGCTGTGGCCCCGGTGGGCGCGGCCGAATTCCCTGCCCGCGTGCTTGTTCGACTAAAAACCATCGACTTGCGGCCGCTAATCTCTCCCTGCAAAAGACAGTCGTGGTTTATTCTCTTACTACGACTTGTATAATATCATATATAAATTATTACCCTGTGCAGCAGGAGGCCGTGATTTTAAACTATTCTGTAGTGGTTATGATAATTTGTGCTCCTTTTCGCTTGCGTAAATGATGCCAAATAAATCAGTTAAATCAAATGTAGGACAGGAGTAATATATCTTTACATCCGTTTGTGGGGTAACGATAGTCATTACTTAAATGATCGTCAAATTACCTCGTGCCACATTTAGTTTGGTAATAAATAAAAGCTGATCAACATTTAAAATATACAAAAAACGTAGCGTAAAAAAATGAAAACCGATAGTGGTAAAAACTTGTCATTTAGGAAACCGCGGACGTGAAACTCAAATATTTATATGACTTCTAGTTTTTATTGTTATTTGAATCTAATGGTAGAAGGAGGTCAGGATAAATATCGATATGCCAACACATAGTCCGGCCGGTTAGTCTGGCGGTTAAGTGCATCGCCTTTTCAATCGAAAGGTTGCAGGTGCGAAATTGGTCGCTAGCTAGTCTGTTGTGTCCTTGAGCATGGCACTTTATGGACATTGCCTGAACCCAGTGGATTAATCGGTTATACTGCCAGTGTGTTAACCCCCTTGGTTTTCCATCCACGGGGATAAACATGAATATCCTATCCTAGACTTGCAACGGGAAACATAGACATACCTGCATTGATAGAGCGTTGTCACTTACCTCATGACTTCAACCGTCTCCATAGTAGAATCCTCCGTACAATGGGATATAGTGGGCGAAGGAAGATATCGTACATCTCGAACTCGCTTTAACATCTCGTCCATTGATAACTTCTCCCATGGTTTCTTTGCGCCGTCATCTATTGAAAACACGTCGTTGTTACGAATTGTGGGGATAAAGTGACAAATTTATTGTGGTAATCGTAACCTAGCTGATTGACAATTATGACTATGGTAACCGGCCAGACTATTAAAAATCGTAATCTAGCCGGCAAGATTAATCTAATTGTTAAATTAACAATTTCCATTTATTACATTTTATTACTTTACTTAAGCGACAAACGACACCCGCGTTTATGTAACTTGAATACCAGCCCTAAGAGAAAGGGGTGGCGTAATGTTTAGCACACTAGATTGGAAGAAGAGCGCGTGACAAGTTCAAAACCCGACCCAAACAACAAAATGGAGAACTTACTTTTAGTTAACATCTCAACTTCTCTGTTGGCTTGCTCGCTGTCCGAACTGGAGCTCGTTTCCTTGTGCAAGCCATTCAACCTCGGATTTGGTTTCTGGACGTTTTGCTCTGAACCTTGCTCCCTGCCTAAGTCTGTACCCGGGCCGTTCAACGCCGCGTTGATTCTTCGCTGATACTCATCAACGTTGCTATCTTGTATTTTTGAGGTAGAGCCTGATTGCTTCGGATCAGACGCAAGGTGGTTGTTGATCTTCTTCGAGGTCCAGAGCTTCGGAGGAGGAGGTTGCTCTTCCAGGAATCGCTTCTGTGTCCTCCCATTTTGCTGGACTTGTTTGTCAGTTGGGATTTCCCGAGGTGTGTTGGGGGAAACTGAACGATGTGGCAGTTGTAATGTGAGGATAGGATATTCATGTATATCCCCGTGAATGGGAAATCCAAGGGGGTTAACACACGGGCAATCGTCAGATCAGCTCGCGCCCATCGTCGGGTTACCGGAGCTATTGCAGTGTGTTGTGTATGATTTACACGTTCGTACAATTTAGTAGAACCCATTAATCCGCTGGGTTCAGGCAATGTCCGTAAAGTGCCTTGCCCAAGGAAACAACCGACTAGCTAGCGACCAGTTTCGAATCTGCAACCTTTCGGTTGAAAGGGATCGTTCTAAACCACCAGACTAACCCTTCGGATAAGGTTTGGAGTTATAGTTATGATTGAAGCTATAGGAACCCATAAAATATACTCCAATACTTATTATTGGTCTATAAGATGTACACAAGTTCAATTTTTATGCGGTCAGCATATAGTTATACGAAACAATAATAATCTTTGGGTCACAACGCATAAGTTATTTTATACAAAAAATATCTTTGACGATTTAGAATACACAGCGAGAGTTCTAAAGACAAAAACTTATTCACTTTTTGAAGCAGCAAAATGGTTGATCCCGTTTGATGGAGGTTCATGTCCGTTCGTCATCCTTCGGTCATTGTTCGCGCATAATTCAGCAGCACGACGATTCGGTTGGTGCATTGACGCCATTTCGCCACGAAGCTTTTCGTTTTCCGATTTCATACTGATAGCAATAATAGATTTAACTTTTGGGATTTTTTTGCTAAGGAGTCGAATGTATAAAGAAAATGCAGAGTCAGGCCGCGTTTCCACTGATAAAGCAAAAGCGATTCACGCGTGACCGACATGTGCTTTTCAAGTAGAACACACTGATCTCTATGTGACCGTTCCACCGATGAAGTAAAACACGTGTGAAGCATTTTTGCTTTTCGACTTGCTTTTTTAGTGCTTTTGTGTCAGGCTAATGCGTTAGGGTGAAGCCACGACCAGCTAATTATCCAATACGACCGCGAACCGTCAGTCAAAAGGTATTGGGATGGAAACTAGCTGTTCGGTTGTGTCCTCAGATTGTGTTACTTAGCAAGCGTTGATAATGGTATAAGGAGTTAAAAAAAATGTTGCAAAATACATTATATTTAACATACTTTAATAGCTGCGCTGACAAGACTGCTGTAGGTACGAGGTAAGATGATTTCGTGATTAAATATGTTTTCACGTTCCGTTAAAAAAGCGTATTGATTCTATTGATCCTAATTGGAATTACTCTGCGATCTAATCATGAACAAAACTGGTTTCCCATAAATACCCTACGAAGTTGAAAACGGTTTACTTTTTTTGTCATTCTACAAGATTTGCCACAGTTCAATCTTGCTAAGTTAATAATGTATGTTATGTTAACAAACATTCTTACGTTTCGACATCATTTCTCAGTGCTACCACTTGCTGTGCTAGAGATACACAAGTTTCCACCACCACCAGATAACCGACGCAGCAATCGTGGCCGTTCTTCTGAGCGGCCTGACACGGGGTGTCGCCATCCGAGTTCATAAGGGTCACGGAGGCCCCTCTGGCCACCAACGTCTGAGGGAAGTGAATTGCAGATGTTTGGCATTAGAATTCTTAACCCAACAACACTCTAAATCAAGTATGAGCAACATACGGCCCGCTGAGTCCGGCCCGTAAAGAGATTTTGACCGGCCCACAGACTGTATCTAACCATACCCTGAAATTACGATATTGAATACTATTCATGTTATATCACCAAAAACCATATTTTTTCTAATCCGGCCTGCTGATTACTAAATTGAAGAATGCCACTCTGGGAAATTTCACCTATGACGCCGTGGACCCGGGTTATTAATAAAGGAGGGTTACATAATCGGCCATCATAATTCGAATGACCTAAAAAATCTTTTCCATCTCAGGAAAAATACTTAGAATCCCATCTTGTGGTACTAAGGTCATATTGGATTGTTATAATAAACAGCATCGATTATGTTTGAATACTACACTGATCTCGAAATATACATATGTTTTATAAATGCATGAGTTTATTTTATCTTTGTTTAAATAACTCTAGCTTTACTGCAAGATCATTGTATCGAGTTGATCTATGCTGTATAAGTGTGAAATAGTCAGCTACTTCACCTCATCTGAATACATTCCATATGACCGTGAATATGAAACTGACAATACTGTAAAAATATACACATGTCTAATAAATGCAAAAAACTAATTCCTATTTGTTTAATTTAAGTTCATTGTATCGAGGTGATTTCTGGAGAATAATAAGTGTAAAAGAGTCAGCTACTTTCACCTCACCTGAATACATTCCATATGACCGTGTTGTGCGGCAAAGTGGACTGCTGTGTTGCTACAATGATCCGCAGTGTCCACCGAGTACCCTTCACTCTTCATCTCCTCACACAGCCAATCTAGGATGTCGCTTCGGTTGTACTTGGCGGCCGTGTGTGCCAGGGGTGGTCGAGTGGTTGAACCGTCGAAGGACGAAGCGCGGTTCGACACCGATAACTCCTCTCTCGCAGATGTGCGTTTCACCAACCATTGCACACATGGGGAGTGGCCGTTCTGTTAAAGATCGGTGTTTAATACCTCGCTGATGTTTACACGTTTATCACCGGTTAGTCTGGCGGTTTAGTGCGACGCCTTTCAACTGAAAGGTTGCAGGTTCTGAACTGGTCTCTAGCTAGTCGGCTGTGTCTTTGGGAAAGACACTTAACGGACAATGTCTAAACCCAGTAGATTAATGGGTTCTACAAAATTAAAGGAACGTGTGAATTATTCACAACACACTGCAATAGCTCCGGTAACTCGACGGTGGGCGTGAGGTGATCTGACGATTACCCGTGTGTCAACCCCTTTGATTTTCCCATTCACAATCACATCCTATCCTGCTAGGTAAGATACTTCCAAAGCGAATATATAAAGTGAACTTACACTATGTGCTTAAAGTCCTAAATATATCGACCAAGTGTGTAGGATCAATACTGAAACTGACGCTTCATAATCACATAAGTGATCTATTGCCGAGCACCAATTAGCGCACGGTTATATGTATTGGTTCTAAGCGGTAAACATAATTGGACCGGGTATAGAATATGTCGTGGGGTTTGTCCCCGTAATAAGTCGCTAATCATTTCAAGTGGAACCAACATAGTCATTGTGACGTTGAAACCCATTCAAGCGTAAAACACAATTGAATATGGACGCAGTAAGGCTGTTATTTCTGGCCGTCTTGTCTGACGACAATTGGTAAGCTTAAATCCAGTGCCACAATAACAAGCGTGAAAGGTTATTCATAAATATTTTATCGCTTTTCAGTTGGAATTCAAATCCCCTAAAACTCACATTAAGGCACAAGCTGCGCTCTAATATTCGCAAATCGATTTAAAGCATGCGGGTGCCTATTTAGGGAAATGATACACGCTGTACTTGGTTTGTAATTGTAATCACATTCTCGATTTCTTTGCCAGGCAATATGAGTTGCTGGGCTTGCAGTAACTATAGTAACCAGTTGGTTGTTGTCGGGCCGAGATTTATACGATGCTGGCCTTACGTATGTATTTGGAACTAATGCGTAAAACATTCAAAAGGAAAATATTTGCTTAATACCGTGCGATAAATCTTAAGACTGATCTCATACGCACGAGAATTATCAAACTTTAAATATTTTAATTAGTTTTCAAAAAACGGTGAACCACTAGTTTTAACTTCCATTTCGTGTAAGTGTTGAAAGTAATGGAGCTTGATTTTTATTTGTCATTATTTTGGGCCGGATGATTTATATAGAATCGTTACTATTAAAAATCGGTGTATCAGCACTGATCTTTGTTATAAGGCATTAATAAAACACATCGTCACATGCTAACGTGCTTAGCAAAACGTAAAGTGTAACAGTATAGTTCCTACGTTGTGCCTGTGGTTATTAACGTTTACGCCTTGCTTGCTGTTTTGGGTGAACTAATTAGTGTTATCCTCGGCTGTCGTCTTGCATCGTACGAACGTGTGTTAACTAAATAGCCTTTTTGGCAGCTGTATTCGGGATATCTTGCGAGCGGGTGTATCCTGCTGTGTGTTACTGTTTTTTACGAATACAAGATTGTGCATAAACTACAGATCTTATATACACGAACCCCAGAAGTGTACAAAAGTACCACGTTAAAAAGTTTGTAGTTAAAGACCATGGTTGAATATCCCAAAATTAAATTCAAAAGATTTTGAAAGCGTCATTTTGTGGACGTAAAAAGGAACCGCCAAATCAATATAAACTTATGCACTCTTACAGATATCCAGGTACAAGGGAGGGTTACATATTCGGCCATTATAATTCGAATGGACTAAAACTAAACTATGACTGCATTGACAAGAAAAGGTTAGTTTGTTTCGTAAAACAAAGAGTATTTTATGACGTATCAATGCACATGATAACTAAACAGAGTTAAACTAAAATGAGGGAAAGCGGGAAGGCGGGAAGGAGGAAAGTAGGGAAACCGCACATTAAAATGAAGATTATGACATTTAGAGTTAGTTTTAAACATGGGGTTGGAGTTAGGGTTAGCTCTGTGTTTAGGGCAGGGTTTAAAATTAGTTTCCGTAAGTTTAGTGAGCAGTTTCGCTCCTTTTAGTGTTGAGTTAGATTGTATAATTTCAACGAATCATTGTACAGACACGCGTGTTGTCAGCGAATAGCATGCCACTAAATTCATTGGTGGTAAGTCTTATTAACAACACGCCATAGCATCATATGAATGAGTGTATCATAAAGATTATAGCATTGTTTGTTTCAATATAAAATATACGTTAACAATATATGTGCCTCTGATAAATGTATTTTAATCAAATTTGAAAAACTAACACAATAAATATGATTAAATGTGGCTGAAATCAAAATCTTCTATTTTAATCTAAAAGTTATATACGCTAATAGGCCTACTGCCTGCATTCCCCATAAAGTAAAATTTTATAACTTTAGAATGGTCGGATAATATTACCTGTCAAAGGGAATTCTTGATAGCACTTTCAACTAAAGTTAATAAAAGTCTTAAAACGAACAATATGGCTTTATGTTTGTATATCCATGAACATTTCTTTATAAACAAATATAAGCCTATGTTTTTATATGCTGCTAAGTACGATGGCCGTACTCGAAACCCGTGTGGTAGCGAATGGAATGTTTGTCGAACAGTTTCACCCGCGTACAAAGTTTACACAAGTTTTGGTGAAGAGCTCTAAAGTAGAGACAACACTTCGTACCCTTACCTTTACTGCCAAGGCAGTGGAAGTCATAAGGTTGTCGTTGGGTAAAGTGATCATGTGTGGAGAAGCAGTTGACACTAAACGTCGGACACAGTTTAGATGACCGTGTTCGGCCGCTACGTGTAACGCAGTGTTACCGTTTTCGTCTAATGTGTCGTTAAGCTCGCTCGCAGAAAACGAATTCTGTTGATAAAAAAATAAATGGCATCACTGAATTTTGGAAGATCGTGGTTTTCGTCGCTGGGTATTATAACGAAGAGAGTCCGCTGAATCTTAGGTGCTGTATAGGATTTGTTATTATAATCGTGTATAGTTATTCTAGTACGATGACAGCCATATACAGGTGCTGGGGAAGTTGTGTATTTGTCTGGAAGCGCAGCACAAGGAAACTAAGGATTTCCCTAACTACTTGGTCGAAATCTTCTGTGCTCCACCTTATTACAAATAAACACAACTAATTCACCACCTGTCAACAGCTGTTATCGTAGTTTAATACTATGATGTGACGTTTTAGTTGGTCTCAAAGAAGTTAATTTTACATTTTTTACCCTGGTAACAAATACCAGCAGTAAAACTTATGACACAGGAACAGGAAAAGACAGCAAAACTAACGAAATCAACTCCTGCCATCGTAACAGAACGATCTGTCGTTCAAATACGACTTTAAAAAGTGTATACATATTATTAAATATACCGTAAGATGTTACCACACCTATGTATAATAACACTAAATTGCAAACAAAATTATCACAGTTAAACGGGTGTAAAAAAACGAAGAAGTCGGGTTCGTTGGTGGGTAGCGTTTCTCGGTGGTTGAGAATTAAACAAACGGATCGGTTTGGTGCGACGCCTTTCAACCGAATGGTTGCATGTGCCAAACTGTTCGCTAGTTAGTCGGTTGTGTCATTGGGCAAGGCGCTAACGGACATTACCTGAACGGATTAATGGGTTTTACTTAATTAAAGAAACGTGTCTATCATATACAACACACTGTAATAGCTTCGGTAACACGACGATGGGCGCGAGGTGATCTGACGATTGCCCGTGTGTTAACCCCCTTGGTTTTCCCATTCACGGGGATAAACATTAATATCCTATCCTATCCTATATTCTTCCACACTTATACCAATGCAAAGACGTCGCCGGATTTTGCTGCTTCAAACATAGACGAAATGGTGGAACCAGCGGTGTCTGCTGGAGGACTGGGTGCAATCTGATGCTTCTCCTTCGGGCTGAGGCATTTCGCGTAAATAATCTTCTGTGCCCCGATGCCTGTGTGTGGGAAGGATTCTATGGTTATTTGTATTTTGTCATTGTATATTATACTAGCGTGGCAGTAAACAGTAGACTATTATTTGGGCAAGACATTGCCTGCACCTAGCGGATTAATGGGTTCTACCAAATTGAAGGAACGTGTGAATCATACACAACACACTGCAATAGCTCCGGTAACCCGACGGTGGGGGCGAGGTGATCTGACGATTGCCCATGTGTTAACCCTTAACCCCTAGACTGCCGCTTAATAATTATGAGGTAACGGTGCAAATGGTTTTCTAAACTTACAAATCGATTCGCCTGTTACAAATCAAATCAGCTTACTTGGTGGTTCAAGTCTTGGCTGGGAGAAGTAAAACGTTTCTTGAGCGGTGGACATGACAGTTTGCAAGTTCACTGGATTGGGAGATACCAATTGATTGTTTGATTGTGGGCTCCTGTTCACAATGTCAACCGGTTTGAAGAAGTTGGATGGATTACCCGGCAAGTCGGTCACTGGACTGAGGTTTTCCGGGGTTGTGTTGTCGGAGTCGGACGCGTTGGTTGAAGTGCTGCTGGTTGGGAAGGCTTGGATCGCTCTATCCTCTTCCTCTTCTGAATCAAGTACGGAGGATTCTTCCACAATCGTTTCCAGGTCGCTGTCCGGGTAATAGTAATGGTCCACGATTTGGTGCTTTCCCTTCTCTGGAGGGTTTATAACGGGTCCGTTCGGCATGTTCTGCACGAATACTCCGTTCCTGCTATACGTCAGTGTCGGTTGACTTGTAATCTGTAGCTTCCCAAGACTTTCCATCGGATTATACCACGGTTTATAGCCTTCTCCGGTCGTTTCCATATTGATTACTTTAAACACAAACTAAATTTTACATAATACTGATGCAAATGCTCAGAAAACCTAGAAACCTAGTAAAATATTTACGACCGCATTCACTTAAGGCTATATATGTGTCTGTGTTAGCTTTAGCCAAATTTATCTCGGTGCATTATGTTTAATACAAGCCACGATTCTTGATCAAATATTGAAGCAGTCAGCAAACATACTTTCAATATCGTGTTCCAGAGATTTCTTCGCTTGTAAATACAAAGGTAACCGGATAGTTAAAGACCTGGCTTTTAAAGTAAGCTTTCGTTTTGATGACTTGATCGCTTCGCTTCCAATAATTAAAATACTTATTACATCACTCAGCGACCTGTAAGACGGCTTGGATCGAACACAATCAACTAAATCTGTTCTGAGTATGCAACCCTGTATTGCTTTGACTATCATTAATATAATAGATTTTTAAGAAATCCAACTAAAATCATCTCTTTGAACTTAGTGATTCGGAAAATACACATACTGGACCTTAAATAGCTTTCTTTACCATGGAAATATATACTAAGCGCACAAATCACTTATTGGTGACATTTAAATCCACTGTCGCCGTAAACACATCCTGCTAATACATCGCTTCCACCATGAAAATTATATATAAATAATTTGTTGTTCAATAGTTGAAACATAAGTATAAGATACTACTTTGAAACATAAGTATATTACTACTTCGCTGCAATGTTGCATTGCTTTAACTATCAATAATATAACAGATTTTACAAAAGAACGCCAGCACCTTTAACAGAAGAAATCCACCCAAAAAAATCATATTTTAACTTTGTAAATCGAAAAATACACATACGGAAACTTAAATGAATTTAATTTTCACGGAAATATATACAAAGATCACTTTATTGGTGACATTTAAAAAGGCTAACGTCGGAAAGCTGTCCAGCGTACATTATTTGTAATATGAAAGTGACATTTTAAAATATACGGTATTTGAAAGCTTAAACATAAGTACAAGTTACTACTTTAAAATGTGCTTCATTTCCCAAAACACAAACCTGTCTAATTTCTAATAATAGCCTACATCCTTCAAATACAAAATCTTCATTCTAATTAAATGCCTTGGTCATCGAGTGTAATGTATACTGAGTAGTGAAACCTAATCGCATATAACGAACACGGGTCGGAAAACCTGAACCGTCTAGCTTCACTTTATCCGCTCTCGCCGTATTGAGCTCGCGTAAAGCAACTATAGTTGACTATGTTTATTCAACGCTAAGCACTAGCTACCAATGAGTAGCCCCGTTCAGCACGAACAAAGCTTTCTTCTCTCTTTAGCGATTCTCCAAGCACCGCTTGAGCGCTTGAAACTATTTTATTTTGGCTTGTTCGTTGTTGGTTCGGGAGGGAAAACGTATGAATCAGATTTTACAAGTTGGCACTTGAATATTTTCAGTACACGGTCATATTTCGAATTCCTCCTTAAGTATTCTGCTAGCCGTAAAAACAAACTGTTATAAAGTTTAAAAGGGGTAATAAATAATGACGTTTAAACAGATGCTGTAATGATTACCCGATCACGGCGGTAACTATGTGTTTTGTTTGTGTTTGAATAAATATTAATCTGCAACTGTATGCGACTCTATGGTGCCCACTAGCGGTTACAACGTGTGCCCTTCAAATGTGATTTACAACCCATTGCTTCGGCGTACGGTGGGCAACACTAAAAGGAGAGAATGCGGGAAGAAGGGAAAAAGGGAAACTGCTCACTAAAATCACGGAAACTAATTCTCACTTTGTCCTAAACACTAATCTCAACCTCAGAGCAAACCCTAACGTCAATCCCATGTTTAAAACTTACTCTAATGCTTTAATATTCATTTTAGTGTGCAGTTTCCCTCCTTCCCGCTTTCCCTCCGTTTAGATTTCCCATTTTATTTTCTTAATGATTGAGGATCTAGACCAGTGGTTCTCGATCTTTTTGACCTCGTGGCGCACCTGAGACCAATTAAGAAACGAGCGGGCACACTTCGCACGGAAATCACTGTTTCTTGAGCGATCCTGATTTTTGACAGTTAATGTAAACTAACGTTATAATGGAAATAAACGAACTAAACACTATAACCATTAAGTAGTTTATGATATATGCACGCTCTGTTGTAAATTTACAAAATACAAGTGTGGTGCACCTAGCTAACCCCCGCGGCGCACCATTTGAGAAGCACTGCTCTTAGTTTTCCTCTTTTATTTTCTCAATGATTGCGGATCTACACATTTGCAACACCTTAACGGTTGTTTAGTCTAATGGTTATCGCCACCGATTCATACACCGATTTATATTTGTACACAAATCAGTATAATTGACGCGCGGATCATGGGTTTAAAACTTTGCAAGGTAAAAAAGACATAAGGCGTTTAACCCAACTAAATTGATTTTTTAATTTGTCTCGTTTAGTGACTTAGCCCATATTCCTGGGTGTCTTCGGGGGGACGCATGACACCTATGGTGACACTGGAAACTTTAGATTACCTCGTGCCCACAGTCGATTCAGTAGTTATGTATGGACATTCAAGGGAATTTAGTGGTCATGTATATATCTTTTCTAGCATCAAAATTGTATAATTATATATACTATTTCTGGATTTAGCTTAACGCGCACAAACAAAAAATCTTGCTACTGTTCATGTGTAAACGTTATTTGTCTGTTATGTTCAATAATAATAAGAGTTGTGTAGGAAACTTTTGAAGAGTTGATATTTGCTGACGTGCTATATCTACCTTGGTGTAGCGGGATAGGATATTCATGTTTATCCCCGTGAATGGGAAAACCAAGGGGTTAACACACGGGCAATCATCAGATCACCTCGCGCTCATTGTCGGGTTACCAGAACTATTGTAGAGTGTTGTGTATGGTTCACGCATTTCTTTAATTTGGTAGAATTATTAATCCCATGGGTTCAAGCAATGTTTGTTAAGTGCCTTGCCCAAGGACACAACCGACTAGCTAGCGACCAGTTTAGTACCTGCAACCCTTCGGCTAAAAGGCAACGCACTAAACCAACCAATCTGTCGGTGTTCTTCATAATCACCATATCAGCTCTTCACATTTTTAGCAAACACAATCTACACAGACATGCGAGACATATATATGGACCGCAGTAAGTAACAATGGGTTTTCCTGGGACATTTATGTGTTTTTTGTATAATCCATTAATCCATTGTGGAATTCCGTTTAGTGACTTGGTGAAGGACATAATCAACTAGCTTGTGACTGGCTTTGGTAAGCCTACCTTTACCTATGGCGTGCTACCAATAAAAAACGCACTCAAGAAGTGCGACGATGGCCGACGAGTCATTCCACCATTTGGCGGATTGTTTGCGGAAAGGGCGGACGTTGTCCAAGCAGAGCGAAAATATGACGAGTTTCGAATACACACAGAAACAAAAGCACAGTGCGGTCAACCCCCTTTCGGACAATTGTATACTGACAACCATTGTTCTTTGTTCTCTCTTTCCCATAGTTAGCCGATTGTTTCAATTTCGATCGAATATAAGGATTGATATGTAATGTGGTTTTCTCATTCGTCATACAAGAAAAAGACTGTGTCATAAATATTAGTAATAACCTTGCGCGTTACTATTAAATGCGACATTTCTTCAAATAAATCTTCGGTAATCTTTCTGATAAAATGTTGATGGACGTGTCAGTCGTATTCTGGTAGGTGGGGTATAGAAACGCTGCTCTTGTTTTAGTACAACCTTTAGTTTATCCACTGGATCCAAATGATATCCAATAATTGCCTTACCGACAAGCTGCCAACCAGTTTCGAGGCTATTGCCGTTCGGCTAAAAACCGACACACTAAACCATCAGGATATGTGTCCGAACTTATCATTAATCCATCCGCCTTGCCAATCTGTTAAAAATTTGCTTTTTTACCGAGCCAAGTTTCAAACCCATAATCGGCTCTCCATCGTTACCGTTTTTGTATAAATATCGGTATATGTATCGGTCGCGTTAACCATTCGGTCACACGACCGTACAATGTGCTTTTGTTGGTTGCCAAATTATTTCTTTGTGTCTTGCCGACTGCTGGACAGTAGAACAAAACAAGGTCGCTTTGTTGTAAAATACATTGAATTTCCGCCAATAAAACGACCCACAAACTGCGTTGAAAGTAAAATGGTTTATTTTTAGGTTCCGTTGTAATGTTGGAGTCGTTACAAGTGGAATAAAAGAAAGCGAGAGAAAGGACACAAATAACGAAGACGCACAGTAAGCATGGACAACGTACATACGGGGTGTGCTACGATCCAATCATGTTCAGTCAAATCTTGGCGTGAAATGTTCGATATTAGTCGGTCTGAACGCTCACGCGGTCGCTTCATGTCAGAAATAAAAGAAATCTTTAGAAATCAATCGAATGACAAAGCTGTACGATCCTCGTCGGTTCTTTCAGTTGTCTTGAGAATCGGAGAACAAAGCGATATCGATTCGTGGTTTCCGTCGGTGGCGCTCAGGTTCGGTACAAAGCCGGGGTCGTTGCTAACAACTTAAAATATTGCACCATCATTACTTCCATGCTGTGTATTGCCTTGTAGCCGGGCAAACTGACCCCTTCAACACTTGTCTTTATAAGCGGATCGTTGTGCAGCAAGATAGGCACGTCTTCTTGCTGTTCGAGACACAAACAAACTACATCGTGGTAGCAGCGAATTAGCAGACGCTCCATGGTCGTGTGTTGGAATCAGTCTGTTGTGATCCATTCTGCGCGGGGAATCCCCCGATGTGCGCCCTGTGAAGCGACTCAACACCGCCAAAAAGCGAAGGAATTAAAAAACAAACAAACAAAACGCATCAACATAAAATACGAGGCTTAGTGAGCAGCGCCGAGCGACTTCGCTTGCGGGGAGCGTACGAAGCGGTCGGTCAAAGCGCCACAGACAACGAAAATAATAAAGTAGGCGAGGTACGTGCGCATTTCACACGTCCCAGCATCAGACGCAGTACGACGTCGCGGCATTTCAGAGCAGAATCTGCCGCACATCGTAAGTACAATGATTGCATATTATGTACAGGATAATATGGTACAGGAAAGAGTTGCCTAATCTTATCTAGCGTCGGGTTGATTTAAAAGAAACTTGGTAATTTGGCGCCGAAAAAGAAGACACACGGTGGTGTCGTTTAAAACTTAAATGAACTGCGGGGAGGCGGGAAACAAAGTGGGGAATGAGGCGGCGGCTGCGAGGTTGTGCCTGGTGCTCACAAGAAGCGAGCAGAATCATACAGAAGACGTGCATGCTGTGATGAGAGCTCATCTGGCGACAGCCGCGCACATGAGCGTCATCAAGCGGCCGTGTGACGTGCATCGTCTTAACGACGAGCGTTCGTTGTTCTCTTCCGCCTGCGTTTGAAGCAGCAGCATCTGTTCGAGATTTCAAGTGGTTTAAATCAGTACACAACCGGCGCACGATGCCTAATACCATAATTGCGGACCATTAGTCGGATCGAATGAGTCCGCAGAGTAATTCTTGGAGCGACAGCGCGGGCGCGGGCAATTAACTTACTTAATTTCGGTGATGACGTCAACGTCATGGTGCTGAGGAGTGATGGGGGTGTTGGAATGGCCGGCCCCGTGGTCGTCTACGTTGCCGTCGACTTGGTGGGAGAACCGATCCCGAGGCTGCGAGCAAGAACAATTACGTAGGAAATTAAGAGTAAAAAAGGGGGTGCAATGGGGAATCACGTTTTCTTTCATAACCACAAATAACGATCGAATTAAACATGATAAATAACAAAATAAAGAATCCCCTGGATTTAGGCTGAAACCCTCTAAGTGCTTTGTCCATGGACACAACCCACCAGCTAGCGGCCAGTTTCGAATCTGCAACCTTTCGGCTTACAGGCGACGAACTAAACCACCAAGATATAACGTCGTGTTTTATTGGATGTTTGGCGATACGCTCGTATAGGGTATTGTTCGACTATTTTGGGAGAATATTCATTATAGGTTTACATAGTACACGCATTAAACGTTATTAATACAAAAGCGAGAATTATAATGTTTATTCCCAAGGCGAATTATTGTCATACATTTGGAAGATCAGTTTCAAATAACCACGTCATATTACGTAAACATATCGATTTACAGGATCCTGCCAAATACAGAATGTGCAGTCAATTAGGTCTCTCAAAGCTGCGAACATAACCTCACAAGCCCACAGATGATGGTGATTCAAACAACACTATTACGTAAAAAAAACTTTATCCTAGTTCTGTATTGTTCAACAATACCAAAAGTGACGTAACGTTTAATAAAAAACAATGAGTTCTGTGCATACGCGTTGGCATTTATATTTGCAATTTAGCGTGTGTTAGGCTCTTGTGTACTGTGGAAATGTATGGGCGGTGTACATTCGATTTTACTTTAATGTCACAGTGTATTTTAGCACAACACTGTTTCTGAGCAAATGTTATTAAAGAGATAAAACTTCATCAAGTCGCTACTAGTTTGATACTTAACCGCGAGCAGTGATTATTGATTATATCACCGATACTTTATCAAGTAGTCGTTTCCTGACGGTTAGATTTCCTCGTTTCCAGTTATTTCCACGGCGTAATTTATTGCGGAAGTAATTTACGACTTCCACCATAAAATATGTCGGTAAACATAACATTCCTATCCAACAAATATCTGTGATTATTTTGCGAAATCACTCACTAATGGTAAACAAGGTACTTTTCAATTTGTCTAGATGCAAATGACGAAAAATGATTAAAACAAGTTAATTTCGTATCGTTCGAGATATATTTATATTTCTTATCATTTTATCAAGATATCAAGGAAGCCAATTGTAGAGAAATATATTTGAAACAAACCGAATTGTGAGGTTGTTTATAATCATTCCTCGTTACATTTTGTTGCGTTAGACCTGCAACGAGGTATTGATTCCTTTTATTGGCTCCAGCTTGATGGTTTATGAGGATTTGGTACAATACACAAGCGGAGTCTGTTATAGTGGGCGTGGTGTGTGCATTTAAAATGGGAGAAATGACCCTTTTATATATTCAACTCGGCTGCGGGCACATGGTATTACGGTAAATTGTGATTGTTCAACTAATCCAGTAGTTTGCATAGAATACCATGGAACAAGTTTTTTTGGATATCATGTAGCAATGAGAGGTTTAAAGGGCGTAAAATACAGTTCTTATTGTAAAGTATACTTTCATCATTGTCTTTTAAATTGCAACCTGGCACATCAAAGGTAAAGTTTCGGATTTTAGCAGGGCCAAACATTCGCACCGAGTAACGCGAGTAATAATCGCTTGTTTACTCGCGTAACACACGCCGTGCGAGTAAGAATTTAAAACTAATTAACGTTTACCATTTTCTATATAATTGGAATATAACGTTTTTATTATACACATGGCGCGTCCGAATACTGAAGTCTATAATACTCACAAAAGCATCATAATGTGAGATTGTTATAATACCAGAATAAAACAGTTGTTACGTCATACAAACTACAGTTGCGAGCCATGTTTACTCGCGTGAGCTTACACGAGCGAGTAAATTCTTACTCGCCCGAAATTTGATGTATTTTTGCCGTGTTTTAGATTTTAGGAACGATTTAAACCTATTAACCATAAACACGATAATTCAACATAATACTTTTGCAAGCCTTCAAAGTGCACTGTAGAACTTAACAATTCATTTGGAACTATTCTTACCCTCTGTTGTTGTGGGTGGTTCCTGGATACCTCTGCTACTTGCGATGACGATTGCTGGAACAGATTGTTTTGACAGATAAACGTCATGTTGGGGGAATTTAAACAAAGAACATGTTTATACCCCTACAAGCTTGGACTCAAAATAATTAACCCTATGTAATCCAAATGGCAAACCCAGTATATATGAAGTAAAAATCACAATAGAAATGTTTTAATATTTTATCCTAAAAGGTATCTTTTTCAGCACTTGATCTTTATAAAAAGGTTTTGTGAGTCAACAGAAACAAGGCATGGCATTTTCATGTTATACTTGGCCTTATGATGTCATAGTTCACGCCAGTTGTTACCATGAGCTGAGTCACGTTTATAGCTGAAGTTTTGGGTGCCTCTAAATACTACAGGACCGCTTGGACCGCTTGGAGCGCTTGGATCACTTAGATTGCTATGGAAAGTAATTCTAACCCTGTTCCAAACACTAATCTCAACCCCAGAACTAACTTTAACCCTAACCCTAACATTATTATCACGGCTTTTGTAATTACGAAGTATAGTAAGCGATCCAAGCGATCCAATCGATTTAAGCGATCCATGCGCTCCATGCGCTCCAAGCGGTCCAAAGCGGTTAAGCGGTCGTGTAGTATTTAGAGGTACCGGAAGTTTTCAGTCAAATTATAAAAGCAATTTTCACCATATGATTACGAGATGTTAGAATAAGCAGAACCTATGCCTTTAACATGAAACATGGCATGAACCACCAATGTCTTTGGTTATTTAGATATTTTTAAAATAGTATTTTTTCTGCGATTGTATTCGGAAATCTTGCTTGCTTAAAACACTTTGGAACAGTGGTTCTCAATCTTTTTGAACTCGTCGCGTACCCAAGACCAATTACAAACGCAAACGGGCGCACCTTGCATGGGAAGTCAAAACAATATGCTAAATACTCAAAACATTACAATAGAAAAGAACGAACTAGACTCTAACCATTTAGTAGTTTATAATCTATGCACCTTCTGTCGTAAATTTATGAAATGCAAGTGTGGTTGTGGCGCACCATTTAAGAAACACTGTTCTAGAGAATATTAAATACGGGGCTTCCAAGGTCCATATCCATATTTCCCGGATCGTGGACCCACTCCTACTCATATATCAATATGAATTAAATAAGATGTTTATGTGAAAGTAACGCACCAGGGGCTTCCCGGACCAATCGAACTCATCATCATGAGCGTACCCTTTTCGGTCGTACAGATCGGAGAATAACTTGCGGAGATAATCGTAATCCGGCGTTTCAAAAAAGTCAAGGTGTCGGACGTACCTCAGGTAGGAGGCCATCTCCTCTGTCGAGTTTATAAAGTTTGAAGGCATCAATCAAATACAGTGTTTAGGTAAATGTGTCAATTACTCATTCTTCCACATTTAAAACATGCTTTTTAACTTTGATTTTTAATTCCAAGTTTTGGATGGTTAGGATTTTTCTTAATGCACAAAAACGTTTACATCAGTAAACAATAATGTTACAACTTTTCAGTTTAATCATTAAAGATTAGTTGATCAGTACACATGTGCTTATGTGGTTTGGCAAGTGCTATGTGGTTTGCCTAGGGCTGTAATTCATACGTTTTTCTACTTGCTGCTCTATGATGATACGTGAACCACACAACCCTGCAATTTTAAACCAAAAGCTGCAGACCATGATAATAATGTGTATTTTTGGGGATAAAAATAACAGGAATTTCAAACAATATAAATATAATACCTGGTGGATTTTCACATAGCACTTCAATGGGTGTTGTTCGCTTGGTATCTCCGATCTTCTGGTATCTTTCCTTCAGTGTATCGGCCTGTGGGAGCCCATGTAAGCTTAACATTCAACTAACTCCATGCAAATATACATTTAGCAGCAGAGACACTTAAATTGTGCATCTGATGCCTGTTTCACTTGAGTATATCATCACTGCGATGTGAGCATTTGCGCAAATAAACAGCGAACATAGTGCAAATATCTAATGTCTCCGCAATGTCTTCTGAACAAGAAACATGCCTTAGAGAGATTGCTACACTTTATAATCATCAGTTGTGAACTTCTGATGATTAATACTTCCTGCTTAGTATGATATCGAATATTAATCATGCTGCGTATTTTACACGCGTTGCTTCTATGAACTAGCATGAGATCATGACATCATAACTTCACCTAGCATCACCGACAAAACGACCTCATTTCTGCATCCACCCCAAATAACTTAACACCAAATAAGCATCCACCCCAAACTAATCCAAACTTACTTTTAAACCCTGCCAAGGAAGACTTCCTCGAAGAAAGTACATGAACATGTGACCAAGAGCTTCCAAGTCATCTCGACGACTTTGTTCTTGAAATAGAGAAAGAAAATGACATCGATAATACACAGTCGCACATAATTTAAGGTTTTGGACGTAATTACATGTTCTAAGAGAGAGAACTAGTATTAAGCATCTCATAATACAGATGTTGATTCACATTTTAAATTGATTTTCATACAACTGTGTTTAAAATTTTTGATATATATATATATATATATATTTCACATGTAAAACATTGTCAGTATCCATTGTTAAAATGAACAGCATATGCCATGAATTTGGTCTGGACAGATTGGTGTATAATCCTATTAAAAAAACCTTTTCATACAGAAAATAAATAAAATATGCCAGTTAGAATGTTAAAAATATATATATACTTTAACATCTTGATAATTTAAATGTATGCTAACTATTTCTCTGCATAATGTGAAAAGTCGAGGCCTATTTACATCCATGATATACAGGTAAACGTTAGTCAGTCCTTCAAAGAGAACTGCGCAAGATATTTATATTCATTAGGGCTGAACATTAAGTTACCTTTTCCTAAATGTGTGTTGATACTCATGTAACGGGCAGTGCCAGTTAAACTCTTATGTTCTCGGTAAGGAATGTGCTTTCTTGTTTCTGGGTCTATGTATTCTTTGGCAAGACCGTAGTCGATGATATGTATGGTGGATTGGTTTGGAGTTCCGATGCGTCCAATCAAGAAATTTTCGGGTTTTACATCACGGTAGATTAAATGCTTTGAATGAACATACTCGATTCTGTGAATCTGTGACAAGATAGATTTTGACAAGCACCGCACACATGCCACAAAATATTGATCTGTTTATACAACGACCACTGTACAACTACTTGTTAATCCTGTAAGAACATAGGACCGGTGGTCGTTTATAGTGAAACGAATATGCTTGCTCATAAAATATATCTGTCACTGCTATTTACTTTGTCAAGACTACAGTAAACAAACAAGCTTTCACTGTTATACAGCATCAAGTATGGAACTATTTCTTAGCCTAAAATTCACTTACTATTTTTAAAAAAAAGGTATAAAATAAATCAAAAAATTTGACAATAAAAAAGGGGAGTATACAGTTGATACGAAATGTTAAGATAAATCAAGAAACTCGGATAATGTGCACATTGACATTTCATGCCATAATAGAAACCACTCAGAACCACATTGAACAAAGACTTACCAACTGAATTGCCACCATGAGAACAGTTTTTAAAGAAAAGGTTCGGTCGCACAAATCAAACAAATCTTCGAGACTTGGCCCAAGTAATTCCATTACCATTGCATTGTATTTGCCGCATGGCCCAAAATAATAAACTTGAGGTATCCCATCTAAGAAAGGATCAATTGACTTAAATAAATTCCATGCCTATGTTCCTTGATAAACAGGAATAATACCTCTCTGGGTTTAATTAATAATTTACAACAGAGTGGCCTTACAGAAAGTGTTCAAATGATAACGCGTGCCAGGCAAAGCACAAACTGAGTAATGGTAAATCAACATGGCCGGATCTTTAGTTTTTAAACCTAATGGTTTGGGTTGTGTATCAGTTGGTGGTTAACCAGTTAATTGATTGTTTAGTTAACAACTAACAAAACAAAGAAATGGTTAACCAATTTGTGTAAAAACCAAACAAAAAAGCAAGTGCTTATTGTAAAAAAACATAACTCTATAATTGTACATTACAAAGGCAATGTACTTTTAAACCAATTTAAATTAGTTGAGCTTTTATTAAACCATTATTTTGAACTGACTCAAAATTTGCAAAAGTGCTAGTAACAAATGGTAAATGGTGACTAACCTGTGTTCCCAAGTAACTTATAATATCGGTATTCCAAGTGTAGTTGAGGTGCTCTCGATTTCATTGGCTCCTAACAAGGTTAGAACAAGATTATTTCTCTGCTCTCGCATTATAGTCTATTATACAGGCACTTAAGTGTGTTTCTCATGGATAGGAAGATTAAATTATTAAGGGGCTTAACTGTTACAATCAGGATCACGATTGTAGAAATTATAGATTAAGTTTCAGCGCTTTAAATGCCACTGCGCATATTGTCACACCTAAGTGGTATTTTGAAGAATGGCGTTGCGGTGGGTTTAACAGCAAAGACCATAGGGAACAACTGCTATGGTGTGTTTCCCATTGAGTAATACCCATTCTGACGTGACTTTAATTGTGAGTCATATTTAAATATATATATACATCCAGCAGTCTGGCATGCTTACATATGCCGGCCATCATTTACCCAACTGCGTTCAATCCATTAAAAAATGTCCAGTCTATTAAAACTAAAAGCGCTAGATTTTATTTTAAAAACATGGTTTAAATTTAGAATCTGATTTCATGTAATGGGTAGAGCTAGGAACAATGAGAGCATATTACAACTTGGCCAGCTGCATAGCCACAGGCACAATACAATGAAAGTTAATTAAAGTTAAATATACACATATTTAATTATCCGCACTTACCAATTTGATAGCTACATGTTCATTGTTGTAAAGATTTTTACCTGAAATTAAATTAAAATTATAAATACATACCGTTACCGGGCACACCATAACTAGTTGGATACAAAAACATTTAAAATTTAAATGGATTCTAAAAAGAAATATCTAACAAATGCACTCAAGATCACAACTCATATAAAACGATTAAACCAAAATGTTTGAAAAGTGAAAATTTTATTTATTTTACAGTCTTGGCTTAAATGTTTTTATTTAAAAATAAAATAAGATCATGTGTAGGTTTTAAAAGTTTTAAAAGTTTCATTAAAAAAAATAAATGTCAAACTGATCAATGGACAGAATTAGTGCATGGTACATTTTTACAACTCTTACAGGTATACCATAACCACTTTCCCACTTTTTAAAAACTTGGGCAAAGAAATTCCTATATAAATTATACATTTATAAGCAATATTTTAGGAAATATTTGAAAACAAATGAAAAAGAAATTGCTTTGCATTTACTGTTAGTGCCGGTATGATTAATTTGTTGTGGGCGTTAGTGTTGATGGTGCGTACTAGAGCCGCAGTACAATAGTAGAACAAATATATGACACAGACAAACATTATTAAAATCTAACATACAGGAAATGTCTAGACAAGTATACATTTAAAGCAATTGTTAAAATTCTTTTGTGGAGTAACATGAATTAATATCCAATAAACACAGCAGAGCTGCATATGTATTGTTAATTCCCAGGTGTCCATAGCCTTGGGGAGAATTGTAAGAAAAAAGACTTTTGCCCACAATCATTCATGTATACCGAAATACGAGTAATAAGGTACCAAATCAAACATTAAGACAATAAAAATGTTAATGATAGATATTTCCTGTCAATGTAATAAAAGATTTTATATGCCTTTATATGTAAAATTACACAAAAACCCTCTCAAAAAGAAAGAGTAAATTTCATTCTGTATATGGCAACCGTTGTCAGATTAAATAGAATTTATCCCCCCAGCATAAGACATGGCATAAAAGGTAAATATTCTTGGTAATTTAAACAGTAGCAGAAGAGCTTATACCCTTTTCGAACAAAAAACCAGCTCATACATACATAAGAGAAAAAATATATATATTACGCCCCTATAGTTACTTAAATTTATATTAAAGATGAACAAATAATGCTAACATAACAGTCCTTATTGGACATCCTTATTTAGAATTACATACAAAATTCCTTAATACTATGCTCAAATAAAAAATCACATTTCAGCAAGTTAAAGTGACCCGATAATTTTGACAAATACTGGAATGTAAAATTGGATAAGTCGCATCCACATTCTAGTTGCAGTTAGCTGTAAATCGTCTTAAAGGATTTTCCCTCAACTCATGAGATATGGCCTACAGGACTTGGACTATTAAAACTATAGCGTATACTTTATCCAAGGTAAAAATTTCCAACTCTAATGTTTGGAGTTGGAGGTAGAAACGTAAAATTCCCACCACCCCAGGATTGCCACATATAACAACGTTAATTAGGCCTAATTGAAATCATTGATTATTACATATGGTAATTAAAAAAATACAATTTATGGTTATTTGACTTAACGCTACACATTATACAAGCTTGCGATTATCATACCTAATCTTAGCTCCCCAAAATTGCCACACCCAATTTTCTTTCCCACTCTGAAGTTGGGTCCAACCATCAGCATTCCCTGATTGGGAGTTGTGGTGCGTCGACTTGTTTCATTGTGTCCCGACCTTCCGCCTCCATGAGGTCTTTCCCCTGCAAGTCGCACCATTCCAGCGCCCCGACGGTCCCCACCATTTCCTCTGCCTTGCATTGTGGACAGCTCGTGGGCTCGTGTGCAGCCTCACAACATGAACATATCTCGATAAAACAAACAAGTTTGGGAATTCCAACAAAAATTAACCATAGGCTCTGAGTAATATAAGATGTGAGTGTGTAAATGCACCAAAACGTTATTTTTAGTTAACACAATTACAAGTTATCCGCTTTGTTCTACCAGCATAGTGATTGAATTGTGACTACTAACAAGAATAGGCTTCTTAAGGTTTTTATGTAACTAAGTTACAGGATTAGGTCTCAGGTGTACTAACATGAAGTTAATGCAATGGTATACCGGCATACATTTTTAAAAAAATAAAATCGAGACCTAACGTAGCAAATTACTATTCTGATAGCTCAAATCCAGAGATCTTACAACCCACAATGAAAAACATGACGAAATGAGTTAATTCATCAGCTAACGCCTGAATTTACAAAACTAAGCTTCCATACTTACTACGGCTACATGGCTATACTAGCTTAAAGCATCACTGACTTTAAATTTAATCTGATAATAAGCTAAGCATGATCATGTACTTAGCTGTTACTAAGTACAACAAGTTAACATTACTGGCGGTGTATTAGTCATAATACAACAGATACAAAAGAGGGCAATACTAAAAGGAGGGAAAGAGGGAAGGAGCGACACTGCTCACTAAAATTAGGGAAACTAACTTCCACCCTGCCGTCAACTCTAATCTCAACCCCACAGTACCCGTAACCCCACGTTTCAAACTGACTTTAATGTCATCCTATTCACTTTAGTATGCAGTTTCCGTCCTTCCCGCTTTCCCTCCTTTTAGTCTTACCCTAAAAAAGAACATTTTTAATTTTTAGTCATACTCTGTATATTAATATTAAATACCAGTACAACCTAATTGTTTAAATGTATTTGTTTCAGACTGTAATGTTTTTCAACAAAACATTTAATTTAAAATATATAATACAAAAATACACCTAATAGGATAGGATCGATCCTTCTAAGGTTCAGCAAAATTGAAGGCAAATTGAAACATAGGTAAAATCCAAGCACAGATATCAAATTCCTATGCCTGATGTTGAATTACCAAACAAATTGCATAATGTTGTACTTTGGATAGGATAGGATATTCATGTTTATCCCCGTGAATGGGAAAACCAAGGGGGTTAACACACGGGCAATCGTCAGATCACCTCGCGCCCATCGTCGGGTTACCGGAGCTATTGCAGTGTGTTGTATATAATAGACGCGTTCCTTCAATTTGTTAGAACCCATTAATCCGCTGGGTTCAGGCAATGTCCGTATAGTGCCTTGCCCAAGGACACAACCGACTAGCTAGCGACCAGTTTCGCACCTGCAACCTTTCGATTGAACTTAATACAACGAAACTTAATTATATTGTGAATGATATAATTGTATTGTGAACCTCGAGTATAAAGTAAGAACGAGTGATTCTTTATGTCTTTCACCACATTAGTATAAATTTATAGGAATTTTTACTGTGTTTTTTGTCAGATAGATTTAAATGTGGTTTAGTTTTTTGTTAATTAATTATCATCGCATGTATTTTATTATTTAAAATAAAATGTATAAGGTAAATAGTATCCTGCATGATACAGATATTGTTTCAGTTTTTCTTAAGACTAATACTCCATTAGGTTTAAACAAAAATCATTAAATGTCTTGCCATGGACACAAGCGTCAAGAAAGCAGCTGGTTTCGTATACAAAACTATAAGCTTTGAGGTCGTACAGCATTTTACAACACCGGTATCCTGTAGGTATATAACCTGAACAACCACAGTCACGCACTGAACTCAATTAAGTAATGTTTATTCAACAAGCAAAAAGAACCCAAGTAGAACACTTCATTAA
This sequence comes from Ciona savignyi, assembly GCA_000149265.1. Classification (NCBI taxonomy): domain Eukaryota; kingdom Metazoa; phylum Chordata; class Ascidiacea; order Phlebobranchia; family Cionidae; genus Ciona; species Ciona savignyi. The sequence goes on from CH003389.1 coordinate 164,788, forward strand.
GACAAACCAAACGCAGCTTTATCAATTATTACGAGGCTAATAATATATTGATACCAACCCTCCCCATCTTTCGATATCTTAAACCGGATGACATCTAATATCTAAATATTTGTATTGCACTATTTTAACTCTAAAAGATATAAAAATATATTTAAAAACTTTACGGTTATTTCTTGACTAATTAAAACATACTCCCAAATCTTATTAGATGGGGATATATATGTTATTCTGACCGGTTAGCTCATTTATGACGAGTTAGCTGAAAGGTGGCAGAATCAAAATCAGCAACGGAGTCGGTTTGGTTCTTGAGCATGGCCCACAGAAATGGTTGCCCAACCCTACTAGGCTTAAATAAAATCTCTAAAATTATCTTAAACGTATACCACATTTTGCAATATGTAACCCGACTGTAGGCACGCTGTCATTATTTGTACCCTGCGTTACATATATTTTCTATCGTTTTCCATGTCACTATGATAAACGTGTTTTACCTATTTCTATAAAGTAACCAAAAATAGTTTTTAGCATCATATAGCATCATATATATTTAATATCCCATAACGCAAATATTTTACTAATAATTTTATTTCTTAAATCGGCACTTATAAATAAAACAAAACAGAAAAAACACTTGTAGATAAAAAATGTTATGCGCCAGCATGCGGAATCCGGATGGACATAGCCGATGTTCATGTAAAACCGTTATTGAGAATAATTACTGAACAATTAGACTGATTGCAGAAGCGGTTGTAATTTTGCATTGCGGTTTTCAGGTAATCTAAGAATGCTTGATTTAAATATATGTGTGTTTTTAACTTATAAAGTAGGTTTTCAGTGTTAAGAAACCGAGCTATTTTATCGTGAATACGCCCTTTGTTTTACTTATACCGGTACCGGTTTGTTATCGAATACTGATCTTGTCACATATTTCTGTTTAGTAAGTTATGACATAAGGTTTCAGTGTAAATGGTATTTATCTTTTTATAAATACACTATGTTATAACTAAGCTTAGTACTTATAACTAATACTTTACTGTCTCGTATCTTTCCTAAAATTTACCTGTAAGTATAGTTCCAATATGATAAGTTTGCAGATTTTTACCAGTATTAATGCGTCCCAAATTTAAAATGTGCATGTCCAAATTAATATTTTTGATCAAACCAATTTTTTGATTTTGAAAATATGCACTTGCCATAGGAAGTTCCTTGCTCGTTTATACTTTGCGTACTGAATTTAGACTATTGCTATGATTCAGTTGACAGAGTATATTTACGACACCTTTCTGTGCATGCTGGACAGCCATACGCAATGGCAAACATCATGTTTTAACAGGCATTAATACTCTGTTAAATATGTACAGATTTATATTTAATCGTAACTATTGATGTGCAAAAAAATGTTTCCCATACATTAATTCAAATAAGATAATTTTTAACGGGCGTTATATCCTGGGTATCAGTCGGTATGTGAAGTATTGGAATGCCACGCGAGATCTACTTTGATAGCAATGCAATCTTTTTTGTAGAAAATACCTGAACTTTTTACTGCGCTTTGTGTGCTGTTGCATGATTTCCCATTAGAATCTGCTTCTCATACTGATTTGTCAGAATACAAGTTCGACCCCAAACCAATAGTCGAATTACCGGGCATATTTCAGTATATTGTAATTACCTGAACATTGTTTTAGTTTTTGTTTAATCCAATAATCCAAATCCTCAATAAATTCTCACTATGTGTGTTGTTCAATGACATAACCTCAACTAATAACTAGCTTACACTGCAATAATATGAATGCATGTAGAGTAGTCTTCAATAAGTCTATTCAACCTTTCACATAATTCAATATATATTCTTCTAGCCTATATATCGCAAATATTATATAATATACTACGTCATCATTTAATTATTAGGATATGTTAAATAGGTTATTTATGTTTTATCCTTACGAGTAATAACAGAGACACTCTTGGAATTATTACACAGGCAGTCGACCTTGTGTGAGTGTGTCTAACTTGGGTTACTGAAGCTATTACATTGTGTAATTGTGTTGTATATGATTTTGCTCTGCGTAAGGACACATTCAAATTCACACAACCTACTAGAATGCGGCTTGTTTTGATCTACCAACCTTTTAGCTAATGGCTGACATTTTGACTAACAAGCTGAAAATTTAAGACAAGCTACTACAGTATGTGTAAATTTTTATTTCTTTTGTCAATCACAAACGACTGTCACGTGGCCACAAATATTACTAAGAACAAGGTTTAACTGATTTAGTTCTGTTGCTTTAATATTTTAATTTTATACCATGTAGTACGGTACGCTGTATCAATATGTATATGGCTATATTTATTTATTTTAAATAGGTATATATATTGTTTTGAAATTCCTATATTTTGAACAGTGGACAATCCTTTTTTAATCAGGAAAATGGTGTACAGAATGAATTACCAATGTAACCTTGTTCTAATATGAGTTCAAACGTACCTTGGACAAATCAATTTGACACAACGAATTTCTCTCCAGCGAATAACAGTGTTTTGGATAGTAATTGGAGAGCTGCAGCCGCAGTTAACACTCCTCAATCAAACCCATCTAGCTGGCCACAACTCGGTTCAGCTGCAGAGCAAGAAGCAACTGCAATGTCACAAACTCAACTCCAAACCGCTCCCAGCCAGGAAGACGCGGGTTGGAACACCACTTCGTCCATCCCAACCACAAGTAATGACGTCGACCAAACGGGGACATCCGGATGGGGTCGAATCCCTGATACCGGGACCCAGGCGTCGAACAATGCAGCCCCCACAGGTTGGGGAGTCCCCACCGGCACTTGGGGCCAACATTCATCGAATATTGATGACGGAACGGCCGTTTGGGGCAAATCCAACGCTGCTCAACAACCATCTGGTAATTGGGGTAACCCTGTCAATAAAAGTTCTGCAGAACCTGGTATACCTAGTGCAGCAGGCTGGGGTAGTTCAGAAACGCCTTCGAGCATAGCACAAAGCAATATGCAAAACCCAGATATTAATCAACAGTTGCAAGGCAATAATAACCCACAGCTTACCAATTCAAACCAACCTTCAACCACAAGCCAGTCGGTTTCATGGGCAAAAGCTGCATCAGCTGGCTTGCCTGCTGCTACAAATTCAACCGAAGCGAATTCAGGAGAAGACCAGGACAGCAGTGAGACTGGAGGACCAAGTTCAGCACCTCCTTCTGAACCAGATCCAGTCCAGCAGCTTGTAAACTCGCACGAAGGCTGGGGAACCAAACCCATCCAACAAGGTACCAGTTGGAATATAAGCGATCGTAACCCGAACCCTGTCAATGTGAACCCGAGAACCTATCCACCGGTAAATAACGGCACCGAAGCATGGGGCAAGCCGACCGCTGGACAAATGCCACCTAACCAAGGATGGAACGATGCAAATAAGTCCAGTGGATCAGGCTGGGGAGCGAATTATGGAGCGCTGCCTTCTCAACCTGCCGTTTCCTCCCAAAACTGGGGGGTTCCCCAGCAGCCAAGACCTGGTTTTATGCCGAACAATCCTAATGGGACATCAGGCTGGGGCGACCAACAGGGCCCGCAACGAAGTGCTGCAAGTGGAAGATGGAACGACATGCCAGGCCAAGCGGTGCAAAATAACTGGAGCGCTCCGCCCGTACCTCAGCACCCTCAAGGGGGTGGTGGTACTGGTTGGGGGGCTATGCAGCCTTCCACTGATGCCCAAAACAGCTCGAGCTGGGGAAATATGCCATCTGGAAGACCAATGCAGCCTAATAATGGTTGGGGAAATGTTCAACCGTCCCCCCATTCGCCTGCAACAGATCAATCACAGTGGAGCAGACCAGATGCGATGATGTCTAGGCGAATGAGCAATGTAGATGACGGCACGTCTGCCTGGGGTGACCCAACCACGTATAACAAGGTCAACATGTGGGACAAACACAAGCAAATGAATGCACCGGACAACAACGGTGGAATGAACAGTCAGAATGCAGGTAGTGGGGATGCAAAGGGCTGGGGGGTTCCTACAAATCAAAATCAACCCCCTTCCCCGAAAAATTGGGGAACCACCTCGCCAACGAGAATGGGTGGCGACGCTGGAAACTCTGGTTGGGGATTTAAACCAGTGCGTCCTGATAAACCAGGCACTGGTTGGGACAAGCCGGCTGCAGGAGGTGGTTGGAACACGACAAGTAAACCAAGTGGTTGGGGACAACCTAATGAAGCACAATGGGGGCAGACGGATAATACTTCGAGTTGGGGCCAGCAAATGGGAAAGGTAAATAACACATCTTGAATACCTGACTTCATGAAGTGTAACAAAGTGTACATAGATATGTAAATCAAGGATTCTACGTTGTGTTCTAAGTTTTTCTTTTAGCACACTTGTTTATCCCACTTAGTTAGTTGATCACTGGCTAAAATAAAGAGCTTTTAAGTGTTTTTAACGAACTAGTTAAAGCAAATTTAGCGATCCTGCATGTACTACTATTAAAGTTATCACTTCCTGTTGGTGCATTAAGAACAATTCCTAGTACATATATTTATTATAAATTATAAAGTAATATAAAGTGCAATGAATTGCCATGTTGTGTGGTTTAGAATGAATAACATATTCAATATTCATTGCAGAATGAAAATATGATGAAGAATATGGATTATGGTAAGATTAATTTTTCTGTTTTCATTAAATAAGATCATTTTATCATTAAATGTAAATGCATGTGTTCTGAGCCAATAAATGAATGTGTGTTACAGGACCGCGTGGAAATGCACCACAGCCCAATATCAACCAACAATTAAGAAACCCGATGCCACCGCTGTTACCTCCGCAGCTGCAGAATCAATTCCATCAGGTTTTTGTGTCGTTGATAACGCTCTAATCTATGATTTCTCCATAACAATATTTCAACTTATTTGACATGTAGTTATCCCAGGATATATTATCTGCCGGGATTTTGTACTATTTTTAAACTTGTCACACTAATGTTGTTTATTATGTACTGCTTGAGCCATAAAATCGGAAGTATCAGTAGCCAGCTACTGTTCTGTTGTGTGCGTTACCCTTTGATTATACTACTGCCTGTGTCTTGTTGTGTATAGTGTGGCGTATATAAACACAAGCTTGGTGCAGATTCGCAATGCTGTTATGAATGGCGTCATACCCCAGCAATTCCTCAATCCACAAGTAATGACTCCCCAACACATGCACACACTGCTACAGCTCGTCAACAAAGCATCTGAGTATCAGAGGATGCAGTTGGAACTCAGAATGCTAACTCAAAATAAGGTAAACATAATGCATGTGTACAATTTGATGCTATTTATAACCCAAAATCTTTAGTTGTTAAAAATATTTTAAATTTTCTCATGTTAAGTATACGCTGTTATAAAACCATTATCGTATAATTTACAATTTTTTTTTTAAATTTCGATTTCTAAATATGCATAATGGTAAAATTTCCACAGAGTGTATTGCCACCCATGCGCCAGCAACAAATGATCGAGTACACAAGAATAATGCGAGCCTGTCAGCAACAAATTGAAGTAATTGATAAGTATCACTTTAACCAATAATTGTGAATGGGTTTTCTAAACTTAAAAAGGATTCTACTACCGGTACTATTATTTGTAAAGGTGTATGCTTTTAAGTAATAGTCTAAGTATGCTTTTGAAATAAAATGTTTCTGTTCTGTATTAGCACAGTCGTTGTGTTTGTTCTAGTTTAAATCCATGGCTTTCTAATCCTGTTTGTTATTGTTCATTGTGTCTACAGTTATACACAACACTTATACATTTTCATATTCTAATCTACTGTTTTGCATTCATAGATGCAACGCAACACTATATTCCAAAACATGCTGCAAAAGACACAGTCCAACAAGAGTAACGGCCCAATTGCCGGAATGGACCCGAATGGCCCACGATCCGCACAATCCATGTTGTCCCCATTAAACAACATGGCAAACCTTGGCCAAGCGTTACCACCAAATGTGCCCATGCCTAATAACAGGTTGGTAAATGTATTACAGGATAAGAAAATTATTTTATTTAGTTATTCGTAATTTGTTTTCATTTGACCAAAATTTCCACATAACACTGCTACTGTCTTTTCCAGAACTGGATATCATAAACACAACATATAGAAGAGGTTTATTTTTAATAACAAAATACACAAATTAGTATTTTTAATTGTATTATTTTTGAAATTTTTACTTAAAATATCTACGAAAATACATACAATAAGAAACCGCCCAAAAAAGACTATCGACTTTCCCCCTTGAAAAGCAATCAGTAGACATGTGTATTACTATTACCTTCGATGTTCCTTGTGCTCATAGCTAGCTCTTACCCTTACTAATTAACCCAAATCCAGTGCTCGGTAACACTCATTTCTGTTTCATTCCATAAACTTCCATGAAAAAATTCTTCATTTGTTGAATTCCCATGAAAGGTTTTTTTGGTTATTATTTCTCATTTAGGGACACATAAATTAGCCTTTACCGTTTTTGCATGTGTCCATGTAGCACTACAACCGTGCTACGTCCCTCTTTCCCCTGTGCAGCCATGTAACAAGGTTCTTTCAACAGGGAACAAAAATCACGTTTCATGCATAACTGGAAACGTCCCAACAGCTTGGACTACCCTCAAAATCTCCCCAACAATATGGGTTTCTTCCCCGGCCCTGGGGGCGATTTCAACGGAATGAGGTTTGAATCTCCGCAAGATGAGATGCCATCTCACCTCGATAAGCAGTATTACTCCTCAGATACAGGTGACTGGGACTTGTGTGCGATTCCGCTAGTTTTGTTTAAATCTGGTTAAAATCATTGATTTGAAAATCTTGACACTTTTAATATTTTGCTAAGCCAGCAGGTTGTATGGATTTATTAGATTCCTAAATGCTACCCAATCTACTTTATTTGGAAGCATTAACAAAAAAGCTGTATGTGGGTAGGCCATTAAGCAAATATCCCCTGGATTTAACAGAAGTTTTTTATGGTTATAGTGGGGTTGCGTCAAATACATTTGTGACTGGATATTTTTTGCTCATATCTGTTCATATGTGTTAATTTTACATTAAACAAGTGTTGGGTTATGTAATATCAGTGTGTACGAATTCAGATGAATGAATAAACCTAAATTGCTAAGAGACATCACACATGATTTGTGGTATAAAAAAACTTATTTTCCGGGCACTAAAAGTATAACGCTGCCTAAGTGCAGATCCTACACAGTAGTTCATTTTTAGTAGATGCGATTTATCATGCACATTAGTTAATCATGATGTTCGGTGGCATCATAAAAACAGTGTGTGACAATGTCTAATCTCACTTCAAGAATAAATACAAGGAGTCTGTAATACCTTCACTGTATTTACCATTCTTCCAATTCAATACATGGGTTATAACATTGATTTAGATGCCAATAACAGAATGAGAAATGACAGAATTAAATTGACACCGATGTCAGTTCGACATATTGGTTTCATATTAATCTACTCAGGTGCTGAACTGCATTTTTAATGGGTACATTTTATTTATAGATTGTGAATATGGATTCACGATTACTTGGTCAAATGAAATAATAATGACAGCAGTCTTTATCTTGTATGCCAGTATGCCCCAAAAAAAGTTTTATCTTTACAGAAATTTTGGAAATTTTAAGAACTGTTTATTAAATATACTGATAAAAAACACATTGTTTACAATATGATTTAACACCTTTTGCAGCAACTTTTTGTGTGAACTTTAAATAAAGAAATCTATTATTTAATTATTTTGGCATCAAAGGCACAAAAATAAAAGTTGGGAGTCAGTTGTGGTGTGTAGTGGGGAGATATTAAAGAATGCCAAACCAGCCACTTTTTTATCACAGCAATTACAATACCAGCTGACGTGGATTCATTTTTAATTAACCTTCATTTTTTCCAGCTGCCAAAGCAGACGAAGCCTTGAACGCCATTTCCGCCGCTGAACCCACCTCAGAACCCAGGTTAGCCAACACCTGCGTGCTTCTTGCAAAAATAATCTTTTATAACAAAAAATCTGTAATTTTCAAAAATATTTTAAATTTTCGCATGTTAAGTATACGCTGTTATAAAACCATCAAATTATAATTTACAATATTTTTTTTATTTTTTTATTTCGAGTTCTAAATATGCATAATGGTACAATTTTTACACACAGTGTATTGCTATATTGTAATGGTAGCAGTGCTACATGGACACTTACGCAAAAAAAATGAAATAACATATTTTTAATTATGTGTTTCTAAAAAAATGTCGGTATTCGAATCAGTTTGGGTTTCCAGAATTATTCTTCAATCAATAATATTGAATATAGAATTTTTTGAAATGCTCTTTTTTCTAGGAAGAGCATACAAAAACTATTTTTTGTAGTAATATGATTAAAAACCTATATAATTGCACAAATTCTTTAGTGAAATAATTGTAATTTATAATTAAAATTAACATCAATGTTACAGAAAAAAATTCTAACGCTTATACTAATTTTGGATCAAAGTTGTATAAATACAACTTGTTTAGTTTTACTATATGACCTTAATTTTACTAAAATTAAATAATAATTCCGAATATTTTCTATTTAAATTAAGTTCGAATTTTAATTATAAAATGGACCCCCCTAATTATGAGTTTATAAACATCTATGTTGCTCATCCATGAAATGTGCGAGGGAAAAAATCAAAACCTGACCAAATATGTGGATTTTCCAGAATATTTTTATTTTTACCGTATTTTTCGGTCCATAAGGCGCACTTTAAATCCTTTCATTTCCTCATAAATTGATCGTGCACCCTATACTCCGGTGCGCATAATGTGAATCAAGTACCGATAGCACTGTGTTGCCTACGCTCAAAACTAGTACCGATACTATTATTAAACTACTGTACTGTAACGTTGCGTCTTATGTATGGACAAAAATGTAATCAAAGCAATTTATTGACAGTGCGCCTTATAGTCGGGAGCGCTTTATAGTCCGTAAAATTTGGTAATAAAACTACCAATTGAAATCCCTTGCACCCACCTAGAGCTGGGCGTAATTACGAAATTATGTTCAGTTAAATACACCCCTACACCCACCCAGCAAACTGCCATGGACGATACTGATTCACACAATTCGCCCACCCACCCGGCGAATTTACCCAATTTTACTGATTCACCCAATTTTCCAGCAGTGCACTTGCCGACATTGGACCCCCTGAGTTCACCCCTGGAGTTCCATGGAAGGGATTCCGTAGGATTGACCCCGAATCTGACCCCGACATCACCCCTGGCAGTGTTGCCATTGCAAAAACGATGTCAATTAACACTGTACGTGATGCAGACCAGGTAAGTTTATGTTGTGGAAATGGGTTAATCTCCATTACTGTAGTAATCATGCTGGATTCCAGATGGTTAATTTGTGCCTTGTAATCATCTTTCCTGTAACCATGTCCGCATTTATGTAATAATCATTTACTTTGGAATGCAACATTCTTTGCGTGCATTTCGGGCTATTTAACCCGACGTGTTACGCTTTATTTCCATTCACTACGATTTACTACCAAATACCTCCAATACAACAGTTTAAATTTTAATAAAGTCAAACACTAAACCCTGATTGCTTAAAAATTCCGTATATATCTCAATATTACAGATAAATTGGTACGAAATACACAAACACTTGATTAACCATTTATTTCTACAATTTAGATAACTTTTTGTAGACTTGTGTACCATGCTTGGACAACTACTATAGTTCTAAGCAGAGGTCCCAGTTTTAACAACGAGTTATGATGGTTATCGTTTGATGTCGTAAAACTGTAGACATCGCTTAAATCACATTGAACATAATGCATAATCATCTGGAGAGCCTGGGGGCTTTTAATTATGCTGTTAACCACAATGTTTAGTTGATATTTGGGTGCAAAGTGCTACCTTTTCAAAGTGCTTTTTTTTCAAATGGTGGAGTTATTGTCTTTGATTTTAAGTTTAAATTATTGGTAATTTTAAGCATAATTTTATTCAAATTTGGTTTGCTTACAAGATAAGTGTGTACTTGGTAGCCATATGTATTTTGAAGATTGAAACTGCTCTGTCGATGAAAAGCTTTGATTTTTTTATACAAAAGCTGCATCAGTTTTTAACAATAGTACAGTTAACAAAAGGAAAAATGAGCTTAATGAATATTGTAGTTCTTAGTTACTCTTTCCATATTTTATTGCGTAAGACGCTATTTTTTTATAAAACAATAGTATTGCTACTGATTTTGAATGTAGGCAATAAACAAAGCATAAAGCACTACCTGAAAGGCGAACAATCAATTTTTAAGAAAAAAAATGGATTTTAAGTGCGACTTATGGTCCGCACAGTAGCTACATATTACAATACATTACAAAACCTACATCGCTGTAATGAAATGAAAAACGCAAGGGGGTTAACACACAGGCAATCGTCAGATCACCTCGCGCTCACCGTCGGTTACCGAAGGTATTGCAGTGTGTTGTGTATAATTCACATGTTTCTTTTATTTATTATAGAACCCAACAATCCGCTGGGGTTAGGCAATGTTCGTTAAGAGCCTTCCCCAAGGATACAACGACTCGCTAGCGACCAGTTTCACACCTACAACCTTTCGATTGAAAGGCGACGCACTAAACCACCAGTATAACCGTGCAATAATATCCAATGTTACAGGTTCTCAAGCGAGAACGAAGTGCTCATTCTGAGTCGTCGACAGGAATGCAGAACAATGATGAAAACCCACATTCGGCGCATACTTCATCTAATGCAGTCACCGATGCCATCACCTCAGCTATGTGGTCTACAGGTACATTGGTGCAACATGGTGTGTAGGGGTGTCCTACTCAGTTTTAATGCTAGGATTTATTAAGATTTAAGAATTTTGATGTAGAATTTTAAACCGCTCTAAAATATATACTTACAAAATCACTGTCACTATTACAAAAAATGCTATTATGTTTCATTTTTGTATCAAAATTGAATAAACAAAACTAACTCTTTTTACCATGAGAACTTATTTTTTTTAAAAACAACAAAAGATCGCGCACCTAAAATATGGAAAAGGGCAAACAAAAATTGTGATATCACAAGATGAAAAATGATATTAAAACAATTTATGAAAATAAATGAGCACGGTCGTAAAACCTAATTTTATTTAAATTTTGCTAAAAACATAAATTTATTTGGAATTTAGATTTTGCTAAAAAATAAATTTATTTGGAATTTAAATTTTGCTAAAAAATAAATTTATTTGGAATTTAAATTTTGCTAAAAAATAAATTTATTTGGAATTTAAATTTTGCTAAAAAACAAATTGATTTGGAATTTAAATTTTGCTAAAAAATAAATTTATTTGAAATTTAAATTTTGCTAAAAAATATATTTATTTGGAATTTAAATTTTGCTAAAAAACAAATTGATTTGGAATTTAAATTTTGCTAAAAATAAATTTATTTGGAATTTAAATTTTGCTAAAAAATAAATTTATTTGGAATTTAAATTTTGCTAAAAAATAAATTTATTTGGAATTTAAATTTTGCTAAAAAATAAATTTTATTTTCAATGCTGTGAAACCTACTTTAATTGAGTTGTTGATCGCAGGAGCAAACGGGGCGTCTTCCACCACCACTGTGAGCCAATCCGCAACCCCACAGGACATGTGGAAACTTCCGATCAATAACAATCAATCAATGTCACGAGCCCCACCCCCGGGAATGGGGGCTGCTTTCCGAACCCCCAAGGAACTTGCACCCACCTGGGACAATGCTCCAAGTAACTCCTGGGAACAAAACTTGCCAAGAACTTCACAAGGTTCGTGGGGTAGAATGGAACATGGAACAGCATAATTGAAATCTTTATCCCTTGGTTATGAAAACAACATTCTAATAATACCAACATTCGTCAGATTAGCTCACGCCAGCAGTGCCAAGGCTATTGCAGTGTGTTGTATATTTTATACAATTTCTGTTTGTGATTGATATATTTAAATCAACTATAGCGAGGCAAGGTACACCAATCCCTTATAGAACTGACCAGAAAGTAGTCAGTGAGAAGGTCAAACCAACCCTGATTTCACTATCCTACAACTGTACAAGAATAGTGTGTCAGTAGCTATAAACTGTAAGGTTTTGTAATCAAAACTAGTAGCTAGCTAGTCGGTTATGTTCTTGAGCAAGGGGCTCGCTTGACATGTTGGTTATTGGGATAAAATAAAAATGAAGTAACATCATAATTTTACACAACCCACTACAATAGCTGATTTGGCCTAGCGTGGGCATAAGATAATCTAACAATTGCATGTAATAACATTTGCATTTCATTCACGGGGTTAAACATGAAAACTTATCTTTGCCACCTGTATAGGTGGGAGCAATTGGAGCAGCCAACCACCACCACCCCAACAAGAGGAGGGATTGGGATCATGGCTTGTGCTTACCAACTTTAATCAGCAGGTACTGTGGTTTGTTCAATCTCCACTGCTAGAGTAGACCAAGTGCTCTCGAGTGTTAATACCGGAAATTATATTGACTGGTGCTTACCCTCATTAGTGAGCAGTGGTGTTTATTCTATGTCACCCATACCTGCAGTTGGACTGTTGAAGTTAATACATAATGTTGATGATTATTTGAAAGTGTTGATCTCTCCGCTTTAATCAAGTCAGATAATTTTGAGCAAAAATTGTTGTATGATCCAAACTGGTTGCTGACTAGTCAGTTGTGTCCTGGACAGGACGTTCTGACATGGTCTGATCCCAGTAAATAAATGGGTTGTATTGAACTTGTGGATCTCATTCATACACAATAAATGACAATGACACAATTACACAATGGCGTTGGGTGGTTTAATGATTACCCATTCAAAGGAATAATGAATATCCTACGTCTGCGTAAAATAGGCTTAAGCAATATACATGCTGGAACCCACACGACAAGAAGTTTTCGACCGACCTGTAGACTGTACCATCAACTGCAATGTGTCCCTTGCATTAGTGAATAAATATGTGGTCAAGATATTAAATACTATTTGTGTAATAATCCAGCCCACCAAGGGATTTATTTTCGCACATCTGGCCCGCTGAGTAGAGAAGTTACCCACCCCTGGCCTATAAAGTCATTGTTGAGGCCACACTGAAAATTTGAACCATCATCTTCTTGATTTACTACAGTTCATGTTTCACTCAGGTGGACGTGTCGAGTGTGCGACAGTTGTGCATGCAGCATGGCACCATGGTCTCCTTCCAGGCCCACTACCCCATTGAAGGGATGGCTCTGGTACGCTATGCTTCACCTGACGACGCAGCCAACGCAAAGAAAGCACTCAACATGTACATGGCAGGCTCCACCATGCTAGTTGCTACAGTGGCTACTGATCATGAGGTAATTTCTACTGGATTGTAATTAGACTAAGAAAGAAGTCTATTTTTCTAAATGTAAATGAAAAACAAGGTGCGACGTCATTTAAATGAGGCAAAATTTAGCGAAATAAGCGGCTTCACTAAGATAAGCTATACTTCTGTCAAGTTTATCCTGCTACAGCAGATTCAAGAAGCTGCATAAATGATAAAAAACATGTAGTGGTCATACTTTATATTGTATGATGCTAGCCCACATATACAGGGTTGGCACTAGGAACTGACGACTGAGTTCCTAAGAATATTGGTTTTTACATTCCTTAACACTAGGTACAAGTGTATGAACTGCAGTATTCAATGTTGGTAATTAAGTTTGTGTCCCAGCTTGAATTAATACACTAGTAATGTATGCTTTGCTTTCCTACAATGCAAATTTGTACCAGAAGTCCTGGAAATGTCGTAGTAGACTGGTTTGGCATATTAAAGTTTAACTTATACAAAAATTTTGCAAAGGTCGCGAACTTTGCGAACGCAGCCGCCGGAGGCTCGTGGGGCAGTAACACGGGGAATCCCGGAAACCGATTCTCCACTGGGTCCACCGGGGGCTTCATGTCCCAACCCAGCCAACCCCCAACGATGGGTATTCCCCCCGACACCAACCCAGCCCCCTCGCAACCAGGCTCGCAGCTATGGGGGGGCAACACAGCGGGGGGCAACTGGTCCTCCAACTTCCCCCCCAATATGCCGTGGTCGGGGGCAGGAGGGGAGGATCTCTCGCGCATCATGAGCCCCATGCACAGTCTGTTGCCCGAGAATCTCCTTGGAGGGGAAACCATGTAGCAAGATGACTTTTATTCCTTAGTAGACGTGTCCTCTTTTGCCATTGTTGTTTTTTACGCACTTGGTGTTCCACGAACGACCCCCTATTACTTGTTGCCGTGCGATTTTTTTGGAACTCTTTTTATCAGCCCGTGGTATAGCTACACTGCTTCACTCATTATAGCCACCTGGCAATTTTGTTCAAGAGCATAATTATCTACAATTTCCGTTTTAACTTTTATCGCCAGTTACGTTGTCGTTGCAGGAGTTATCGCCGCACAAGCGTCGAATACTTAGTATGCACAAATCATAAACCTTAGCCATTCGTATGGCCAAGCACAGGCTACGTTTTTGTCCCGTTTATCCCCTCTTACCCATTTGTATTGGTTGCAAACTGAATGACTCCATTTTACCATCACACTAGTTTCAACCTATACGCATTGCATTAGCATATTCGATTGCTTTACCTTACACAATCAACTTTACTTCTGTATTTACTTCCTTTATCGGCCACGCCTTTCTCACGTTCGGTATGATTTACCGCGCTCGATGACGCAACGTCTGACGCGACGTTTGACGCAACGTTTGACGCATCGTTTGACGCCGACGCGACCACATTCCAACCACAACAAAAATCTTCGAAAACTATTCTTAAAACACTGCCCCGACGCTTAATTCGTCACACGAGCGACTGCGCTGTATAAGAGCGCCACTTCCAAGGGTGCACCTGATTTACCGCGCCACCACCGTCGTTATTGGGACGTCTGTAGTTTCCTAAATTGAGCAGTCGGCAATCCACTGTTATTTTACCTACCACGATTGAAGCGATAATTTACCCTCGGATCCAGTTGTAATGCGTACGGTACGTTCTTGCTCATTTCACGCGCATTCACTGTTCGTTTATTTTTAAAACGCAGCAACTTCGGTCGAATCGTTGTGAAAGTTCGCGCTCGTGGTTGCTTGTTATCATATGGCCGTCAGATGGCGCAACTGAGTTGCTATGTGCAATTTCTCGTCCTACCCACGTCACACGCCTAATCCCCCCCCCCCCCCCCCAATTATTCCGACAGTGACGTATCCTGCGCGCAATTTCCGTTCGTCGCCATTTTCTTTCGCCGTCACGAGTAATTCCCACCGCGGACAATTTGCACACGGCACGTACACCGGCGACAATCTCCGACAGTGGGCGATGAACCGAACACTGACTTCCTCATTTGCACTTCGTACAGCGGCGGACGAACCCTGGTCGCCTCATCCACATGTTGCAAATCATTCGAATCATCTCCGCTGCGTGTATTCTCCGCATAAGTTCCCACGTGCTATATACGCTTGTGCGAGCCCTCCATCACCAGTAGCTCTCCTGGCATCCTCGCTTCGACCCGTGAATACGACTTGTGCATTGCTGTATTTAAGAAACAGGTGTTTTTGCTGTGAACGAAGTAGTGTGCCCCCCCCTATGTTGTTTCGCAGCGTATTATCCCCATATACTGATCCATGCATCGAATGCTTCTCAACGCGCTACCTTGTTCCGCGCCGCGCATCACTATTCCTCGTCCATTTGTGACGTATTGCTTATTTCTGTGACGTCACTAAAGAACCGTGAGTACAAACCGAGCGAGGCAACTATTTCTCAAGTGCTTTTACCGTGATTTCGTTTTATCGCCAATCTTACTACTACCGCGATTATTACTGTTATTATTAAAGTCGTCTGCGTTGCATTCACCAAGAAACCGACGTCTTGTTTTTATAGAATAGATGACTACAGCAGCGGGTTCTTTATATTTAATACGAAAAACATAAAGTTGTATAAATATAGAACAATTTGAATATTATTGCATTGTTGGTTCGATTTATATAGAGGTACAGGCTTCAACTCCGGTCAGAACCGGTGAAACTGCTTTCGCGCTGTACGACCATAGGTTGGTAGCGAGTTTATGGTCGTTGGCGTTTGTACATGTCCGTGCCGGCATGCACGCTACGAAGTAACCGCCGCTCTTGGGTTCGATGCCAGGGGCGACTGCTAGATGAATCTGGGTTTGTGCACCTTGCTCAGCAGTGTACAGGAACATGTAGAATAATGGGAAAACCAGGACTTTCAACATAAGAGGGAAATCACGGAAGATGGCGGTGAAAGTCCATCCTGAAAATATGAAGTGACTTGAAAAAAGGTTTTATTGGGGGTGAGGTGATGTTTTCATTATGATTCAGGCAAATGGTTAACACTTCCGATATATACCGAATCATAAACGCTATATAGCAAAGAGCCCATCATGGATTCGAGCCCAGTAGAATGTCCAGTCGGTTAGTCTGGCGGTTAAGTGCATCGCCTTTCAATCAAAAGGTTGTAGGTGCGAAACTGGTCGCTAGCTAGTCGGTTGTGGCCTTGGGAAAGGCACTTTAGGGACATTGCCTGAACCCAGCAGATTAATGGGTTCTACCAAAATAAAGGAACATGTCTATCATACACATAACACTGCAATAGCTCCGGTAACCCGACGATGGGCGCGAGGTAATCTGACGATTGCCCGTGTGTTAATTCCCTTAGTTTTCCCATTCACGGGGATAAACATGAATATCCTAGAAATGATTTTATCTTAGTTTAAGCTACTTACCAGGATGGGCAACGTAGGTGGTGATTCCGTTGTCCCTTTCATTTCTGTACAGCTGCTTTGCGAACAGCACATTGGCCAGCTTGCTTCGGGAATAAGCACGGAACTGGGAGGCGACCGAACCATCGTCCAAGTCTTGAAGCGAATCGAAGTCGATTTCCCCCCATAAGTGTGCAACCGAAGATACGAAGATAATTCGGGATGATTCAGCTTTTCTGTAGAACAATGTCACGTTAAATCCCGAAGTCTGGGAGTGAGGTCTACATTTCCGCATTTGTGCGGATAACTCGCGACAATCGTCACCTGTCGGATATACCTACTGCTATTTGTGAGTACTTGGGAAAGGAACTTAACTGATAATTGTACAACTAGGTTTTGATTTGCAGTAAAATCATTGTAACTTATTCAATCTTCATTGCATAAGGAATAAATTATTGTGGGTGTGCGTATTCGGATAAAACCATTGATATATGTATAGTTCACCAGTACCTAATAACGTATATTTATTAAACCCAGTAATAGAACATGCGGATATTATATATCCCACCTTAGTAAAGGCAGCATTTGAGTGGTGAATAGGAATGGTGCAAGGTGGTTGACACCAAAGACCAGTGGAAAACCATCGCACGTCGCCCCAACTCCGTTACCAATCCCTGGGATTGTGGAATGTTAAGTGAGAGAAAATATATATTTTTGTTAAATGAGAGAAAATAGGAAAATATATAACTTCTAGGTCACAAGTGAGACATTTTTCAAATCTACCTCTGGCTGACGTAAACTTTGATACTTTCGGTTTAATATGATCGTATGTGCGAATGGTTAATGCGGCCGATTTAAATAACTAACTCGTTATAAAATCATCTTAGTAAAGAACCTATCAGTGGATCGAAATTTAAACATGCCCGGTAAAAGAATTTGGTGAAAATGTTAACCATCTTAGCCATTTGCACTGACAACAAAGAAACATCGCTTATTTGTAATTCAACACGAAATACGGTTTGTTAATAACGAATTTGGACAAAACGAAGAAAGATCGAGTATTTCGTCGTGTTAAGAAACTTTTCCAGAAAGGGGTCAGCTTTTGGCAATAAGATATAAAATTTTCCTAAAACGGGAATCAGATTGCGGTAAACGAGATTATTCCGCCATCAATTCACCTGCATTGTTGATCAGAATGTCAATTTTCTTGAGCGATTTCAGCAAAATGTCGGCGCAGGTTTTCACCGTTTCCAAGTTGACGAAATCGGCGTACACGACCATGATCTTATGGTTCCCAGTGGCCGCAGAAATCTCCTTTGCTACATTTCGTCCTGCAATGTCCACGATTTGTTAACTGTAGTCAAACAGAAATGTTTGAAGATACTAAAGGCCTTTGTGTTTATTTCGTACAGTTATCAAAGCCCCTTACAAACGTATTTTCTTATTCCCATAAATCAAGTTATAATTCGATTGATTTATCCCAAGTAACACAATTTCAATATCGGTTAAGCGTTAAGTAAACGATTCCTCCTCTAGTTATATTTGCTGTGTAAGTGATATCGCCAACTATGCTTTGGGAGCCACGTATTGATATTTACTATTACGTGAACTGACAATATATTACCTATTTTTTTTTCGAGCTCAGTTTTGAACCCATTAAGGTTTCGTCGCTAAGACTGTTTTTATTTAGAAGTCTTTATGTATCGGTCACTTTAACCATTCGGACAATCCGTACATTATATTACCTTTATTTTTTTTACCGAGCCAAGTTTCGAACCCATGATGGACTCGTCACCAGGACCGTTTTTTTGTATAAAAGTCGGTATATGTATCGGTCACTTTAACCATTCGGCCACACGCAGGGCCGGTTTTAGGCCGATTTGACCGATTAGATCCAAATTGGGCCCCGCACCTTGAAGGGGCCCCGCGCTAGCCGGGGGTCTTTCCGTATTACGAGGTTTAAAATACTACTGAAACGTAAATAAAAAGTGAAATAATATTCTTTCTCATAATATCAATTTGTTATGCATCGTAACTAAGTCAAATTTATATTTCTCTGTCTGCCTGTTACGTCATAATGCTTTCTATAGAATGCGAGATTGCTAAAGCCATTGACTTTGAAGTTATTTTGAATGACTTTGCTAATAAAAAGGCAAGAAAAGTATTTTTCTGAAAAACTAAAGGTTAATTGCCTAATTTTCCTTTTTTGATATTAAAAGTAAAACCATATATCGTAAATAAGCATCCACATTACCTTTAATTTGTTTTATAGCAAGTATTAAATGTCTATTTTTGTAGTTTGTATGTAGCCTACTGGTATGTATTTTATGATATATAAACACCCATAAATTTTGCTATGAAGAGTAGGGGCCCCGCCATCACATTTCTAATTGGGCCCCGCGGTTCCTAGCACCGGGCCTGGCCACACGACCGTACAATATATTACCTTTATGAACGTTCCTGCATGGCAATACAATTCTAGCTCCCCGTTTTGCAAGTTCAATGGCCGTCACTTTCCCGATACCATCCGTTCCTCCTGAATATGGGACAAAATGGCGATAATTTAAACTTGAATCGTTCGCTTATAGTTTTTTTAATATTCTAATTTTGCTAATATTGATTTAAAAAGGTTGACAATTCTGCCGAAATTATTGTTTTTTTTAATATTACGTTTACCAGCAACGATTTTTGGGTATTTTCTGATGTGTTTAAGTACTGTAGTTTTGCAGTTTTTCTTAATTATTTTTTACCTATATATCTATAAATGCTAATCGTCTTCACCGTAAGGAAAGAGCTAAAATAAACTAAATAGACAAATGTTTTAATTTTATACTGTAATTAAAATGCCAAAGAGCTATACACAATTAAAATTCGACTATTTTGTACTTAGCTTGTATACAACATTAAAACAAACATAAATAATAAAGACAAAACAAGTTTGTTGACTTACCGGTGATAACTACTGTTTTGCCATCCAGCCTTGTACTGCAGTCGCATATTGGCTTCTTGGCTAGAACAACGAACAAAATGTAAGACCAGATCAAGAATCCAACCAGCAGCACAATAGCCCCGCTACTAGGTCGGTAACCGCCATTCGCGAAGTGATCTGTGGTGTTATCGTGGTCGGCCAACCATGCGTTCGTGTAAAACAAACTCGGGGGTTCGAAGACATCACCGAACAACGCGAAACTCGGGCCTCCTTCAAATGCGGACATTACTATCAGTTTATTTCGCAAATTATGGATCTCTAATACGCAATCTATATAGGTAAATATAAAAATATAAATTTAAACTCGTTTATAAAAGTTGGTAATGCGTACTGGATTACAAAAATCAGGCTTGCAAGATTAGAAGTGGTCCGTTGAACGGACACAGCGGAAAGTGTGGACGGAATGGGTGAAGTCGATCTTATATTCCCACCGTCGTCGCATCTTTTTCGCCGAAGGAGTTTGCGTGAGACCTCATTCAGTAACCGGCACGCTATAGTCACGTGATGTTATTATGATGCGGGCCCCCACACACGAGATTCACTACGCCTCTCTCTCGCTTTGCCGCGCGGACAACAGCACACGCTCCTTCCGGCTCTATGTACGGAAGAAAGGAATTATGAAATGAGGGGACATTGTGTAGCTCGGTCGTGATAGAATGTCTCACACAATATATCTTCTCACGCAAACTTCTAAGAATCGAATTTATCTTTCATTGGAACGCACTGACTCGGACGATAAACCAAATCTTCGTCAAATATTTAGGAAATTAATTACTGTGTACTGGTGGTGAGGGTTACCTTTATGCTTGGCGTTGGTATTTGTTATCAGGGCTTGGCGATTTAAGATCACGATTAACCTATTTGTAGCAGGGTCATGCCTCAGTTTCGATGTTTGGAGAAAATTGCGGATGAAATGCCGATCTACGTGTTAAACATTGGTATGTGGGGACCGGTCGGAATGAAACGCTGGGGATTTGCTTGTGTGACGAGATATAGAACTTTGAACGCAGTGTTACCACCATGTCAATATACCATGCATGTCACCCCGCTTTTCGCGAATTAAAGTAAACATCGAGCGTTTCGTTCCCTGGCACGCTATATTCAATTGCACGCAATATTGTTGGGACTCTTCAAACGCGAATTACGGTCAAGCCGATGTCCTCAGCATAACCTCAGCGGTTTGTCATCTCAAGCGTGTGAGACAGTAGCGATGGAATTAGCGAAATCGGCACGGAAGGTCTAGGCGTCAGCCGTTACAGGCCGCAGCCTGGCAAGCATCCTGTCGCTGATAACCGACGCACGCGAGATTGTTTTGCTGCAATCAGCGCTATCTCGCCATCGATGGTTCGCTCGTGCAATGACGAGGTATTGAGTATTCTCAGACAAAGTTACCAACTCGCGATTATCTCGAAAATATTTATCTCTCAGCCGCCGAGAATTCCCGCTGTAGTGACGTTTTGCCATCAGCCTGTTTCGCATCGATCATATATATGAGCAAAGCCCACACATCGCGTGCTGGTCGCACTTGTTTGTACAGCGATCATGTCGCCACCGGAGCCCGTAACACGCGATACGTTCCTTAGCACGCTATTAATTGATTTGCGTCAATAAATGTTAAAAGCCGACGAGTGCTCACACGTGATCTCCTCACACAAAGAGATTTAAAATAACACCGGCGTCGCTTGTCTTGGACTTTAAAACTCGGTGCCGAAGTTTCAAAAACGCAAACATTTCGTCGAATAGGTCAGAGATTGGGCGTCCCCTCAAAACTTGTAGGCGTAAGCACTAATTAACGATCTCGATTATTTACCAGCAGTCGTTTTGCACGCATCCTGTCAAAAGTCCGCCGACAAATATTTGGTTATTCGACGCCATAGCGTGCAGACCGAGATATCAACCACAATATAGTTGGGCTTGATATGAACCGCCGGACTTAACGCCGATTGACAATGAGATTATACAAAGAGCTTCAACTAAATTCCTTTGTTATGTAATTGTTACTCCGGGTGTTTGTTTAACTTAAGTGGAATTTGTACTTAAGACGCTATAAATGTCTTTTTCACCTTGCAAATTAATTGATTTTCAAGAGCGTACATAAAGAACATTTTACCTCCACAAAGTCCAAGTATATGTATATATTCTGTAATAATAAAAAAAGTGTGGTCTCTTTTAGAATGAACGAGTTATCTCAATTAAAATTTACTACAAATGATGAATCACAACCGATGCGAAAGTTTGGGGTTATGCTGGTATCTTGTGAAGTTCCTGCTCGCGTGTGTTCGGTAACCGCAGGCTGAATGGTGTTTGGATCTCATTTCAAAGCCCAACTCCGCCGCGGTGCTTACAACCGAATTATCGTTGAAAGTCGCGTGAGAACCACGGAAGTCACGGCCACTGGACGCAAATACAAATCATTTTGCGCTTTGTATTTCCGGGTAATCATTCCGCGAACAAATCGACAGAATATTTCAAATATCTCCGTGAGAAGTATTTCGGCGCAAGTGGGTAGCGCGGCGGAGATCTCACTTGTACGCGCCAATTAATACTCGGTCCGACAGGCGTTATTATCGACGTGTCTCGTGCGGGTTGTGTCGGTGGAACTCAGCTTGTCCTCGCACGCAAGGATTCGAGGCTGAGCAGGGGTCGCACGCGATTGCGCGGTCAGTAGCACGCGACAGCATCTCTCTGTCCCTTCACGTCGGAACCTTCTTCGTGATGGGCCATGAAATCTCCAAAGCGACGCACGCTATATTTGGGGGGGTTTACATGCGCCGACTAAGTTTCAATTACAGGTAACCGGGGTCACCAGCGAGTGAAGAGCGGCAGAAAGCGTGGAAGCTTTTCCGCGGCTTGTCGACAAATAACTGGTCGAAATGCGGAATAAACATGACGGATGTTACGGATTAGAGGCTTTACAAACATTGCGGTTACTAATATTTCTGTGACTTATTGGACATTGGGCATGACTTCACTTTCGATAAATGCATTGTGTGTTCATATATATGTGCACAGTAAAATGTTCATAAAGTAGTGTTTAAAGACCTAGTTTGAAAACTTAATACAAAACACAATTCCCATTACATACATTCCCCTTTAGTGATTTATCAATTCGTTTTCTTTTTCCGCAACTGTTTGATGTCCAATTATCGTATCTAATTCTTAATGCTTAAATGGCAGTATCTCACTTTGTCTTTATAATAGCGAGTCGGTTAATTTGACTCTGACGCATTTCAACGATTTTCGGTCAGCTATCCTTGTTACCTGCTTTGTTCAATTGATTGATTGTGATTGATCTTCAATTGCAGTGGAAACTAAATCTCGTCACGCGGAAAATACGCAATATTCGGGAAACCAAAAAGTATTAATCTCAGTTTCACGTTTGGCTTATTTTCGAAATAAAATAACCAAGCAAATATTTAAATCTAAAATTAATTTCAAGTTTATTTTGGGCAAAAATAAAGTGCTCAGTTGGTTTGTTGTTGCCCTTTTTAAAATAAATCGCTGCCAAAGACGAAGTTCAAAAATAACATTTGTTTGTTTAGTAATAACACTGGGCATAGTATAGGTCAAAGCGTCAGATGTTACACAACATCTACGCTACACTGCAGTAATAACTTGCACACAAGAACCTGTGTTCACAACAGCAAAACAACCCTCCGTCCATCGATCTAAGCCGGAAAAACACACGAAGGATTACCTTTTTTAACCGAGCCAAGTTTCGAACCCATGATGGGCTCGTCACCAGGACGGTTTTTTGTATGGGAGTCGGTTTATGTATCGGTCGCGTTAACCATTCGGCCACACGACCGTATCAAGACGGCTTAATCCATAAGAGTTAGAAGTGAAACTTGTGCCTCAATGTCCAGTGTTAGAAACGGAAATATATATGGTATAACTTGTTAACCAGATTTGATTCAACCGATATTTATTGGCATCATTTACGCGAGCGAAAACGAGCAAAATGTATCATGACCACTACAGAGCAGTTTAAAAAACATGGCTTCCTGCTACACAGGGTGATTTTTATGGTATTGTAGAGTTGTAGATCATTAGTATTTTGCAAAGGCATGCCCTTTGGTATTAGCAATTCGCCTGAAACAATTCGTAATTGATAATTTGTTTTTATTCCATAAATGCCAATCCTTTAAAATGATAATTATGCACATTTATAATATATATGGAAGGAAAAGGGGAAAAGGCAAGACGGTTGCACATCGCAGTTTTATGACAAGATATATTTGGTTTAGCCTCTAACGTGATTTGTGTGTTTTCCTATGTTACCATGCACGCCAATGATTATGACACATGAAGGTAACTGTATTGATCTGCGATACAAAACAACCGATACAATCATCAAGGCAGACCGATCAGGTACAAGCGAAATAAGCAAAAAGAGCAGTTATGCCAATTATTTTGCCGCAAGGTATTCTAATCATTACACAGCATGTAAGGTTCACCACTAATCGCCAAAGTAACGTATAAACACAACACAAAAACATGGTTCTATAGTTTCGGTCTTGATTCATTCGATAAAAGTAACAAATGTTTTAACGTTTTTGTGTTCAAAACAAGTATCAACCTCAAGTTCCTTTTTAAAGCAGGCGAAATTTTTTAATCCAAAAATACAGCACGAAATTCGGTGTATCGATTTAAACACATATTTGTACCCAGAAATTCGATTTTGTTGGCAATCAAATGTGTTTTTTGCGAAATTTCCACTTCTTGTTTTCGGCTTTGAATTACTTCGCAGAATAACTTCGTCATATTGATGACGTGCGTCTTGATTTTTTACGAGTGAATCCTATCCTGACAAACATGATTTCGTGTGTTCATATTTTACTCAAGGGGCTGCAAATGGCTAACGTTAGCCCAAGCAACACTAGGCAACTTGCCAATCGACGAGCACCTTATGCTCTTAGCCGAGTTATGTTGTTTATACAAATCAAAAACTCATTTTGTCACCAAGAAATATCCTACAAAGTTAACCTTCTTTGCCCAAGCTTTACCGAGTAGAATTAATTGCATCCTATTTTTTAATATTATTTCTTTTTTTCACCGGCTAAATTTGAATCAAAATGGCTCGTAATGAAGACCATCTTAATAAAAAGAATGATATATATATATATATAAAGAGATCAGCAGTATTCACCATTCTGCCACATGTCCGTTATACACTATATACTTCTACAAAGCGTTGAACACAAGATTTGTAGAACCCTGTGGTATACAGCCAGTCCCATTGATTCCCATGAAGTTTTTAACCGTGATTTCTAAGCGAAGTCTAAATCTCAATCTTTTACTTCAATTTAGAGAAGCATTGAAGTTATGTTGTCATTGTAAATATGTAAATAATGTCGCGTTTTTATCGGTATGTCTCGTACATTGGATGAAAGCTATGTGACAATTTGGTTTATTTAATGTAGGGCGGTATAGAACAGGATACTCATGTTTATCCCTAATAGAAATACTGCTATTTCTTACCACGTTTTCACAGTCAGATAACCGGGCTATTGGATCATTGAAATCAGTTGTTTGTTTTGGTGATTGCTGTAGTTTTTTGACATATTAAACTAGTAGGTTTAAGCGGCATATGGTAATAATCGCGACTTGGGAAACAATCCACTGAATTGAAAGGTTTTGTTATCGAATGATTAACGCAGCCGACTTCTAAGTGACGAGAAAAACATGATTTCTAAACTTTATTTTGTAAAAAAAACACTAAGGAATGGATAGCTTTTATGGCATTTTTGCGGAACATATTATGACCCGAGCATTGCCTTAAATCCATAAACCTTAGATCCACAAGTCCTAACGGAAATCGCAAACACATATTTATAGTTAACGCGACCGAATCAAATTTTTTTTTAAAGTTTTATTAAGGAGCGACCGAATCAAATTTTTTTTTAAAGTTTTATTAAGGAGCCCATCATGGGTTCGCAACTTAGTCCATGATAAACAAAAAAACGGTGACCGAATGGTTGTCGTAACAGATTTATAAGCAGAGTTCGATATTAAACACACTTGGGGACACAACCAATTGCGGAATCGAACCTTGCCGAATTATAAAAATAATCGAATTAAGTGGAATGACCCAAAACTTTATTTTTTTAAATAAACCACATTACTATAGAGCTTTGACTGTCAGACTGAGAGCTCGGGATAATCTGACCATAAATAACATGCGTAACAACCGTTTAGTTTAAATCCGTCATTTTATCGATACTTCATGAATTAATGCATCGATGTTGTAAAACTCCAAATAAATACAATTATCGTTTATTTTAACTAACACACCTGCGAATTCTTAAAGTTTGTATTATTTTTAATTAAACGAACATATTCGGTGTGCAGGGTGAAAAATGATGTAATTTTGGTAAAGAGTTAATTTTGTTGTTTGTTGTTTGTTCGGTTTGGGTACTATGATAGGATATGAACAGCAAAAGGGGAGCCTCGTTTTTTTACCGTGCTTAGTTTTGAACCCATAACGGGTTCGTTGCTTAGACCGTTTTTTGTATGTAAGTCGGTATATGTGTCAATCGCGTTAACCATTTGGTCACACGACCGTACATCGGTATCGGTTGTTCGAAAACAATTACCTCATTACTATGCATGCGTACTATATGCGTCCAACTGTGCCAACTTGAAAACTCAGCGCATAAACAGCTGATTTTCTTCAATAAAACCCAAGCGTAGACGTATTTTTTGTCCTTACGAAAAACACTCATATCCAGAAAAACTAGTTTTTAAACCATCACCGACGCCTTTAACTATTTTTACGTGGGTGCTATACATACACGCCCACGAAAAACATGATTCTTATCTTATACAGACTGCATTTTTAAAAGGAAATAAATCTTGAAGGATTTATCCACGAGTACCGGATTATATCTCTAACCCATGTCCAATTGCCAAAGCTATTACAGTGTGTTATATGTGATTGTGAGGTTACTACTAATTTCAGCTAACCTATTAATCCACCGGGTTCAGTTAATGCCATCAATGTACCCTATCCCTTTCCAAGTTCACAGCCGGCATCAACCAGTTTCGATCGCACAACCTCGGCTGACAGTCGACAAACTAACCCACATGAATATGCGAAATCAATATTATTATTTCGTCCATGTGGATCATCTTATTATTTTATTCAAACTTCAAATTATTTAATTTAATTTATCATCGGTATTATAAAACTACATGTGTTTTCGACTGAGCTCGGTTTGAATCTCGAATAAGCTGTGGTGTGCAAACCTAAGAGGCAATTGGTGTCATTTAATGACCACCACCAAAAATGTTTCTTCATAACGACATGTACAAAATATATAGATTAATGTTTTTTTGTTTTTTTTTACTGAGCCTAGGTTCGAACCCATGATAGGCCCGTCCCTAAGACCCTTTTTATATATAGTTGGTATATGTATCGGTCGTGTTAACCATTCGGCCAAACGACCGTATAATTTATTGTTTTTGTTAAGCCCTTCTGCCTTTTGATGATGTTTTTATGTACTGAGACATTCGCTGATAGAAACGGCCGACGACAGTTCCCCATTCCAGTTTGAGATAAGATTTTAACCCACATAAATGAGATTATCTTTAGCAACTTTCGTAAATGGGTGAATAGGATAGGATTTTTATGTTTATCCTCAATGGGAAACGGATGGAGTGTTGTAACAAGTGTAATCGTGAGATTTTCACTCCCTTACGTAATCGCCCTTACACGGGAAATCGTCATATTATCTCGCGCCCACCTTTGGGTTACCGGATCAACTGCAGTGTGTTGTGTATGATTACGACATTTTTCAAAATTGGTAGAACCCATTAATCCACTGAGTTCAGAAAATGACCGTTAAGTATTTACCCAAGGAAACAACCGACTAACTTAACGGCTAGTTTCGAATCTGTAACCCTTCGACTGAAAGGCGACCCATTTACCCAACAAGCTATTTGGTTAGAACACATATATAAGAATAAAATAGGGGGATGTTATTATGTTTATCCAAAATGACGATAACCATGACTGATTTGTTTCATAACTCGCTTCCGAACCTTCTATCTGTACATAAATATGATTCTGGTGACATGTCAGTAACTATGTGTGGGTTTCTTTTCTTCTAAATAATAACCAAATTTCTAACCGTTTTAATAACGAAAATACATCCATCTTTTTTCTTCTTTAAGTTATAAAAGTTTGTCTTATTGTTTTTTTGGCTATTTTAAATTCGGACATACGTACATATTCAATTTCTCTTATGAATAAGTTGAGTAATGGTTTATCTTCTGTTGGTTCTGCACTTATAAATAAAAAATCGGGCACACAAAAGCAAACAATTTAAAAGATCATGGCTGTCTACACCAAAAAAACAATTTTGCGGGGATAAACTTAGGGGCTTTCGTAATTTAACACATATACAGTTTTTAACTTCAGTCCAAAACGAATTCACAGCGGAACAAAAGTAAAATACATGAGGCAGGGTTTCCGGCTCGCTTTTGCAAAAGGTGCACAAGTTTGAGTCTTTTATTCCCACTTTAACTAAAATACTATTTGTTACAATACCGTGATTGTGAAGTTTTATTTGGAATGATCGTAATTTTGTTTCCAGCGTGCATTAATATATGTTAGTGTATGCTTTTTCCCAGTTAATAGAGAGCCCAAGAAAGCTACTCCCATTTCTGCTGTTGCTTAATAGCGCCATCGTGTGTGACCGATAATATTCTGTAGTAGAATGTATTTGTAGTTTTGAACTCGAATAGCTGGATTCGTAAGTTCGCACTGATGTTTGGCCACTTTATTGTATTTGAGTTTGAAAGTTCTGCTTGATCCCAAGTCTCCGGAATGGAACGTATCAGTTTGTTGTATCGTTAATAGTCAACCATATTTTCTCTCATAGAAAAGACTTTGACAAGATCACCATCAGCTGTGGTAGGCATTAAGAGTTGTTAATTAACTGGGAATAACTAAAGATGCCGGATTGTACAAATTCTTCCATGAAAAAAGTGCGGGCTTAGTTTTGACTTTGGGGTTTAGCCATAGATAGTGCGGGTCGTCCATTTTCGCCCCAAGGGCCCCGCGAGTGTAAAGGCGTCTAATATTAAGTATTGTGTTGCAAAGAGAGCGTATAGAGAATAATCGTTTAAAGTCGACGGAGGTATCTCTAAGTGTCGAGTGTACGGAGGCAGCTAGAGTCGCTTGTCCAAAATAAAGCTTCTCTATTTTTTTCCAAGGAGCGTGGTATTCCTCATCTAAAAGTCTGTTGCACCATTTCCTGCAAAGCTAAAATATATGTTTCCAGGTCAATCATGGCAGCCCTGCCGTTGTTTTCGGGGCTATATAGAGTGCTTCTTTTGATTCGCTCCCATTTAGAGCCCCACACAAATTTAAAAACCATTAAATTCAGTGATGAGATTAAAGATTTCGAAAGTGAAACCGGTAGGACGCAAACTTTATAAGTAAGAAATTGTATTAAAAGGGCTTTAAAAATGGTTATTTTTTCAATCAGAGTTAATGTGCGGCCAGACCATATCTTTAAAAGAGCTTCAACTTTTTTAAGTGGCGACGCAAGATTAAGGTCTAAGATACGTTGTGTGTTTCCAGTAAAAGGGATTTCTACGCCTATAGATACTTTATTTGGTTTGTAGGCCATTTTAAACCATCACCGGAATATGGCTTATGCTTGCATCCTTTTTTTGTTTTCCGCGTAAAATGCAAATGACTTTTGCAAATTCAAGACGCAGCCGGACAGTTTTAAAAAGTTATTCAGTATTTGAGGAACAGTTTTGAAGCTTTGGGGTTCACTTTCAGTAAATATAACCGTGTCATCCGCTAAAAGTGAAACTTTTATTTGGCTGTTTAAAACTTTGATACCGTTAAAATCGGCATTTCGAAGTTCTGAAGCAAGCGTTTCTATTGCCAGGACAAATAGTGTCGGCGAAAGAGGGTCACCTTGGCGAACACCTCTTTTAATATCGAAGTATTGTGACAGATGGCCATTATTAGTTACAGCGCATTTTGGATTTTTATAGAAGATATTGATCCATTTTTGTATATATTTTCCAAATTCCCATTTTTTCAGACGTATCCAATGAATCACAAGCGCCATCTCACGGAATATCTAAAATATACAAAATTAAGTCAAAGTATAAAAATGTATTATTAATGTTGTACATACCGCTGGGCATTAATACTTGTTGCAAAGTCACAGTAATTTATGTTTGAGCAAACAAAAAGATTGTACTGAAAAGACGATGACATTTCCCTTAAAAAGCGTAATAACAGTTTTTATTGTTGTAGCACTTTTGTTAGGTGGATCCAGCTAAACTGAAAAGCCTAACTTTACCAAACTTAAAACACTAGTAATTAGGTCTGGAGCATAAAATAAATTAAAAATAAATGAATAACTGCGATTGTATACTACAGCCGCTGACACAATGCCAGACAAATACGCTTTAAAATTCGAATAATGTTTCTGAGGTAGTCTCATTTTACGCCGTGTGTTAGCCTATGCATGATTCATCCGTTCCTTCAATCTTGTAAAACCCATAAATCCGCTGGGTTCAGGCAATGTCCGTTAGGTGCCTACCCAAGGCCAAGGACACAACTGACTAGTTAAAGCGACCAGTTTCGTACCTGTAATCCTACGGATGAAATGCGACGCACTTAACACAGACTAATATGTCGGACTTTAAAACTTCATGTTTTTACCCACGTGGAAAGAATAATGCAAAAAAGTTATCACAGCGTCAATTAGATATCTCTTTTCTACTTTCGTTTTAATCCTTGGTGCCACTGGGTCCAGCGTTCAGGCGGCGTCGGCTAATTGACTTGCAGGTGAACACAAACAACGAATTAGCGGCTGGTTTTGAACCAACAACCAATCGGCCGAGAACCAGCGTTTTAACCTTCCGAGATAAACGACAAGTCTGATTATTTACCAACCTGTACAATTTCATCACAGGTGAACGTTACGTTTACGTGCCTCTTGCAGTATTTGTCATCACTTTGTGGTGTTGTTTCTTTCTCTCAGCGTTGGGGAAATATGACGAGAACCTTTGTGTAAACTGTAAAGCAATTGATAAAAATGTCGATGCTCAAGTTGTACCCGATTACTATGAAACAGAAGGAAATAAATATATAAATCTGTCTATGCAATACAATAATATGAATTGGTTTATAAAAAAAGTTTACACAACTTTATAACCAATTATTCTAAATAAATAATCTAGTTACAATTTAATATGAACGATTTATGCCAGGTATACAATCTGTAAATAAAACTTCCAGACTTTAAATGTTGTAATCACATGATTAAGTGTTTACTAAACTTTGCCAAAAGTTGGACTAACTTTACCTTTGAAAGAAGGTGGCGTATCAGTTTATTAGTTAGTTTGCCTGCGGCTTACAAAGAAATATAACTGACATTTAAAATTAGTCCAAATAAAATACGTAATTTGTAAACTATCATGGGAAAAGTGACCAAACTCGTCATCTGTGGCGCAAGTCAAACTGGCAAGACTTCACTCTTAGAAAACATGATTTACGGGGATTACGCGTCTCAGGAGCGGTACAAGACAATAGAAGATACCTACCTTGCACATATCGACACAGAGAGAGGAGTGAAAGAAACAGTTCGAATACAGGATACATGCGGGACAGATTGGATGAGTTCCAGTAATGTGGCTAATAACCTTCCGAAACATTATTTCCATTTTGGAGATGGGTTCGTTCTCGTGTACAGCATTACTGATAAGGACTCGTTTAAGTGTGTCGAGATGATCAAGAAAGAAATTGACAAATCTCGGGAAAAGAAAGATATTTCTATTGTTGTGATTGGCAACAAAGCAGACTTGGCTTCAGAGAGACAGGTTGATATGAACTCCGCCATTAATTGGGCGTCGAAGGAAAAAGTTCGGTTATTTGAAGTTTCGTCGAACAACCGAAAAGCTATAGCCGAACCCTTTATACATATTTGTAGCAAAATGACACAACCACCTGCAAAGTCTACCCTTCTTGGTGGCCGGCGAATCAAACAACAAAGTATTGATAACTAACCCCTACTGTGTTGAATATATATGTTTTTCCGCTATGTAAAACAGCAATGTGTTCAAAAAAGCAACACTGCAGGAAGAGAATGAGGTAGAAAGTAAGTAGGGCAACTTCCCACTAACAGTATGAAAACTAAATCTATTCCTGTGCCAACTATACTCTCAACCCCAAAACTAAATCTTACAGTAACCCCAGCGCTATTTCTAACCAGAAAGTCACAATGTCCATTTAAGTGTATCATTTCCCCCTTCTCCCCATTCAAAACCATCTAAATATAGCTCAAGTGACACAAAGCTGTATGTATACATTGCTTTATCTCAGTGAAATCTTGGTTGTTCGCAAACCATTTAAATTCAAGGTTTATAAAATATAAAAAATGTGGGAGTTTGACTGAATCCATCAATATGGATTTTACTCCAATTGAAACAACCAATCTTCTTTATGTTACTTTATTATATTCTTAATTGTTGCACTTTATTGCAAATCATAGTTTCGCTACTAATATATTTATTTCTGTTTTAGTGATCCATGCTTTATGCAAAATATATAGCCGTAGGGTAAATGAACTGTAACCAATGTTTAACATTTATACAATTTTGCATATATTGTTAAAAACAAAGTCTAAAGCTAAAAGCCAGGTTACTATTTCCAAATTCAAATCAATCATAAGTTGACTTTTTTATTTTAAAATTCTTCTTCACTTTATGACAAAAGCATCCTGTAAAGTCCATGGCTTTCATTTTGGAAAAATATATGAAACCTGACTTTTCCTAACGACCTTTCAATATTAGTTGCCTCTGCACTGTATTGTTTATTACCATGTTATTTCCAAGGTTGATTGTTTTAGGCATAATTTCCCACTTCAAAATGGTATAACCTTTAAACCTACCTTAATTACTG
This sequence comes from Ciona savignyi, assembly GCA_000149265.1. Lineage (NCBI taxonomy): Eukaryota > Metazoa > Chordata > Ascidiacea > Phlebobranchia > Cionidae > Ciona > Ciona savignyi. Next base: position 197,508 of record CH003389.1, read on the forward strand.
CAAAATGGAAGAGTCAACTGTGGAATCAGATACTGCTTGTGCACAATCTGTCTATCATATCAAATGGATATCATGGAACTCTGTTAAGACACCAGTTATCACTCAGAATGTCAATGGACCATGCCCATTACTTGCGATATTCAATGTTTTACTTCTATCTAGAAGAGTAAGTATATAAATTACATGTTTAAAAAGAGAATATATTTAAAGAGCATGTCGACAGATAGTTCTAGTGGTTAAGTGCGTCGCCTTTCAGCCAAGGGGTTTTAGTGTCTACTAAATTAAAGGAGGGTGTGAATCATACTCACCACACTGCAATAGCTCCGGTAACCCGATGGTGGGCGTGAGGTGATCTGACGATTGTCTGTGTGTTAACCCCCTTGGTTTTCCCATTCACAGGGATAAACATGTCCTATTCTATTCATCACTGGCTGCTTGTTTTTACCAACTACATATTTACCTGTATATATTATATGTATAAAGATGTTAGGTGATGCTTTTTGTACCATAATGCAGTGAAATCGGACATGTAATAATAGTCATTATAATAACTTTGTTGGTACTTGCCTTATGTTATTGATGTTCAGTGTATATAATTGCCAGAATATGAAAAAATATGTTGTGTACAGTAGGAACGGGTCCACTGTTATACACCCGGGACAAGGAATGTAGACATAAAAGACTTTCTACTTAGCACAGAAATTGTATTTTTAACCTTTACTTTCAAGGTGACTCTTCCTGAGACTTTGGAAATGATTTCATCAAAGCAAATGATTGATTACATTGGTGAGTTAACACACACTTATAGATTTATATGGGTAAGCTTTTGCTTTAAATTTTTTATTTCATATACAGGAGGTTTATTGTTCGAAAGTATGCCAGAGGATCTAATAGAAGGAGAACGATTAAACTTTGAACAAAACATGTCTGACGCAATGTCAGTATTCCCAAAGCTACAAACGGGAATTGACGTCAATATAAAGTTTGTTGAAGTTTCGTGCTTTGAATGCACGCCTGAGCTTGCTGTGTTCGATGTTCTAAGGATTCCGTTGTACCATGGCTGGCTTCCCGATCCACAGGTGGGCGATTGCAGATTTTCCATGTAGCAGTGCATAAACCATCCCAATCAGTTACCAATTCATTTTGATAATACAGTCCTACAAATTTTAACCATTTTTTTTGCTTCTTTGTTACAATAAAGAAGAATAAAACTATTATTTCAAATTAAGAAGGCAGGATAAAACGGCAAAACTCTGTACAGTAGTTAAAACACGTCAATGAATGGACACAATTACACTTCATTATTTACATTTAATCGTCAAAAACAGTACTTCCTGGATTATCCGGTCTAGTTGGGACAGCATTTCTTCAAAACCTGAACGGATAAGGAAAAAAACCCATAATTGAATTTCTATATTTAAACCAAAACAACGCAGAAAGAAGCAGATTCAAATGCAATAAAACTTAAACGAGGTTCAACATCAAATAATGTACCACATTGAGGGATCTTAGTACTTATTTATTAAGAGCAATGTAAATTTGCGTGGTCGTAAAAATTACAGTAGGGCTATCTATTAACTCGGTAAATGGGTAACCGACTAGAGCTCGGCGTAATTACAAAATACGTTCAGTTACGTAATTGTGGACGTCGGAATTACGTTACATAAGTCAAATTAAAATTACGTAATTAAGCTTCTGTCCGTAATTATTTAAACGGGAGTTAAACATCGTTGTAAATATACTTTCTGAGCAAATCCTTGTTTTAGCCCTAGTAGATTAAGTTAGTTTCTTCATTTTTTCGAGTAAAATGTTCGAACCAACTGGTAGAAATAATTAAATTCGCACTAATTTTCTTATCCGTAATCAGCGCTGCAAGACGGAAGGCAACGCCGTCATGATCTGCGGCCTGTTTTCTCATGTATTTCTCTTAACTCATTTCGAACGAATATAAGATAAGCAGAGGATAACGAAAAGTGGCCTTATCTTGTGAAGACGCCGACTTTGCGGCAACGCGCGATAACAACACACGCTATAACATGTTGTTTTTAAAATACTGTAAGATTGGCCTGCATCATTACATCAAGTAGGGAAACGCCGATTTTTTAAAAAATCATACCGGTTAACCGATCCAAAAATAAATCGGTTAACCGGTATGATTTTTTATGAATTTGCACAGCCCTAGTCTTGGTACATAAGAGCTTTGTGAGGTTACAATGACAATTAACAAGTCTTGATTGTATCAAAGTAACACTTCATTGTTATATCTTAAATTATTATCTGACCCAATGGACGGATAATCGAATGCCGGATAAACGAGGGACGGATAATTGAGGAAGTACTGTATCAATCTTCAACACCACGCTACGGTGAAAAACATGCAGCATAGAAAATTTACCGATTTATAAGTTGTTAGAATCAGTTCTGCGATTCTTTTATTAGTATCATAGAACCCTTAATGCTGGCCATTGTGGCTTTAAATACATAAAATTTAAGATTTTTTTTTAATTACGCATATGTGTTGCAGAAGTAGTTTATCATGGATATATAATTAAAAAAACAGGAAAAACGCCCAAAATGCATTCAATAAAATACATCAATAAATTAAATACACACGAAACAGTAATTTTGGCAGAGTTATTTAAATCAATATTAAGAAGATTAGGACATTGGAAAAAGTGGACACTAAAGTATCTTTAAAAGTTTCGATCTCTAAACCGATGCAGGCAATAGGGACAACACAACAAAGCACTGAAAATAGAACACAAAATTACGACTTACAAGGATGCAGAACCATTTAAATATAAACTTTTGATTTTATGCGTACAGTCTTCATTAATGAACTCGTCAAATGTTTGATATAATAAAGTAATAGCAAAAAAGCTTGCAAAATTATAAAAAAAATGTTATGCATATTTAGGCTATGATACAATTTTTTATTACAGCAATAAAAAAATGTTATGCATATATATACTTTGTCATTACAGCTCCTTTAAATTTGTTATTAATTTAATAACGCACTGTAAATTTGCCAATATTTGTCAAATTTTTGACATTTTGCAATAAAGAAATAAAAATATAGACCAAACTGATACATAACCCAGTACATTAAAGTCAACACACAACATAACACCATAATCAATCTGTGTTGTATCCAGGATAATGCTACATGTTCATCTGTGATGAACTACAGTTATAACCAGCTTGTTGAGAAGATTATTTCAAGCAAAGATTCAACTGATGAAGACGTTTTACGTGAAGGTTTTCACTCATTTTGCTTTTTAGTTTTAATACTTTGTGGATTTATGCTTTGCGTTATTTTAGCATTTAGCTTATATAACTATTTTGGTAATTTACTTTACAGATTATATTTAAATGAAAAATGCTTTTAATTGGTGATGGTAATTATGGGTGTACTTTCTAAGTACCATGATTAAGGTTAACTGGGTATTGTTATTTAAGCCTTATAATGCCTATGTAAATCTCAATACCTATAATACAGTAAGTTAATGACTATTGATTTCAGTGTTCACCAATAGACTACATAAACCATCAAAATATCCCCTCAATGGATTATTTTTATAATACAGTCCAACTATTTTGACCTCTTCGTTATTTAATTGCCAAACATTAACCTACAACACATGGACTCTTGCAATATAATTGCACATAATGTTTTCCACTATCGCATTAAGTTAATCAATCATGGAAACAATCTTCAGATTGAATTTGACAACAAATTTAATCAGCTTTTCGCGACTATGCAAGTGTGAGATTGCATATGTGCGTACTTGTTTTGCAATAGTGGAAAACATGTCCCAGAGAAATTGTGTTGTGGTACCCAGTTCCACTAATTTCAGGGCCGGTTTTAGGCCGATTTGACCGATTAGATCAAAATTGGGCCCCGCACCTTGAAGGGGCCCCGCGCTAGCGAGGGTCTTTCTGTATTACGAGGTTTAAAATACTACTGAAACGTAAAATAAAAAAGTGAAATAATATTCTTTTTCATAATATCAATTTGTTATGCATCGTGACTAGTGTCCCTTAATGAACATCTCTATTAAGGAACACTAATCGTGACTAAGTCAAATTTATATTTCTGTGTCTGCCTGTTACGTCATAAGGAATATGGTTGCTAAACAATATATATGTTTGGAAGTAAAACAATATATTGTAAATTAGCACCCACATTACCTTAAATGTCTATTTTTGTAGTTTGTATGTATTTTATGATATTTAAACACCCATAAATTTTGCTATGAAGAGTAGAGGCCCCGCCATCACATTTCTAATTGGGCCCCGCGGTTCCTAGCACCGGGCCTGACTAATTTATAATTCTTCCACCAAGCGAAATTGTCAGATGATCCGCGTTAGGCCTATTGTGACATTAAAAAGAATTCATGAAAAACACTGATAGAATGCACAACAAATAATATTATTAGTGATTGTTATTTATTAAACTAAAATAAATATATTTGCAATTCGTTGCACATATAATGGTTAAATATCAAATGAGACTTATGTAAAAAAGGTGACCAGTCAACTGAACCCCTTACAACTGAACCCCTTACAACTGAACCCCTTCAACTGAACCCTTTACAACTGAACCCCTACAATTAAGCCCCTTACAACTGAACTCCTTTTAACTGAACCCAGTTCAATTGAACCTCTTTACAACTGAACCCCCTTTTCAGTAAAAAGGGTTCTGTTAAAAGGGGGTTCAGTTGTAAAGGGGTTCAGTTGTAGGGGTTCAGTTGTAAGGGGTTCAGTTGTCATGGAACCGTAAAAAAAGGATTTAAAAATCCTTTTTAAATTGCATATTTCTGAAAAAATTTCAAGAAATTACTGAAAATACCCATGTGGGAGGTAATTGTGCCAAAAAATGGTCTTAAAGTAGGGGTGCGAAAATTAATGATTAAACACGGTTAACCGTCACATCTAATTTTAACAATTTAACCATTTTTAACCACTCTTTTTTTCAAACTCTTATCGGTTCGTTGGTTGGTAAAACGCATGCTTTTCTAACGTGAAATACCTGTCTGACAACTGTAGTATACGTCAATGCCATGCAATACAATGCGGTCACAAAAACCTTAACATGCGCATAATTTCTTTCATGGAGATGATACAATTCAACCTCATGAAAACTGGATAACGGTTAACCGATTATTGTTACATCAGTTAATCTTTTTCAAATTAACCGCTAATTCGCAGCCCTACTTTAAAGTCATTTAAACCAAAACAATATTTTCATTTTGATTGTTACACGAATACTATTAAGTTTATCACTGGTTAACAGTTTTAAATATAATTCAAAGTTATATATGGTTGCTGATGTTTATGGAGTGTTGTGTTGTATAGGATTGCTGGCAGAGGAATTTCTCAAGAACTCAGCTTCACAACTAACCTGCCATGGGGTACTGAGCATATTGGAAAGTGCTCCAAACCACCGTTTGGCCGTGCTGTTTCGGAACAACCATTTTCTCACACTGTATAAAAAGGAGGTGAAATATCTAGGTAGAGCATGCCTACTTGCAGTCCATGCTGCTATGTTACTGGGCGGAATATTGTGTTTTAAATATTGGAGAATTTGTTCTACTGTATGTATGTTTTCCCTGTTGCATACAAGTTAAATAAATGATGATGTTTAAAGTTTGAATTCCCCTCAAACACTCCAGAGCGCTTTATCGAGGTCAATCGTCACATTTACTTATACCAACTATCGTGTTGTATATAATGGAATGATGGAAAACACTGCAACAGTTTTGTTCAATCCATTAAACCACTGGTTTCACAAATTGCCAGGTCTACCTTGGACACAATTGCCGAGCTTGCCACTGGTTTCAACCACTTTGCGGCTAATGGTTGTTATTTGGATAAATCAACTATGTTGAATTTTCATCGAGTTGATCGATTTTATTGATAATTCACTTAAATTATGAATTATGTTGATAATTTCATTAAGTTGATCTCTTGTTTTGATAATTGTATAAGTTGTTCAATTTAATTTTTAAATGTTTATCCTGAATTTATTTCCAATATTTGATGTAAAATGTTCAACATTTGCCACAAATAGGATGAATGCAATTTTGACTAAAAACGCATTTCTGCCATAATCATATTGAAAAAAAACGACAATGTTGTTTTTCTTAATTTAAAGCAATCGTAACTGGTGCCATACCTACCCATGCCTATTATAATTCAAATGTATTTGACTCCTCAGAATGAGTTATTCACACTGGTGACGGATCAAGGATTCCTCACGAAGAGTGGAATAGTGTGGGAGACACTGAGTAGTGTGCAGGGAGATACAAACTTCACCGATGCTGATTTCCACTCCTCTCAAACCCAGTCACAGGAGCAGTCGCCGGAACAACAACTTGACAGTGTGAGTTGGGTTGTTGGCTTTGTGAAAATAGGATGTAGGAGGAGTAAGATATAGAATATTTATGTTTATCCCTGTGAGTGGGAAAACAATAAGGGTTAACACATGGCAATCGTCAGATATCCTTGCGTTCAGACAATGTCCGTTAAGTGCCTTGCCTAAGGAAAAAAACTGACTAGTTAGCGACCAGTTTCGAACCTGCAACCTTTCGGTTAAGGCGCCGCACTAAACCACCATATTGGGATAGGACATCTGTAGTGTTTTAAATAAAAATTAGCATGGAGCAGTGCTATGCGGACAGTCCACAACAAAAATGTCTTTAAATTTCGTGTTCCCAAATACACTTATATGAATAACCAAAAACAACCGGGTAAGAGCAAATTGCTCAATAAAAATCAAAATGTTAAAATAAATAATAAACCTTAGATTTGTGTAATTTTCATCAACACTGTTTAAAATTTTAACAGTTAACTCTGATTATCTTTTATGGTAAGGTGACACACAAATGTTTACATTAATTGTAATTGAGCACAAGTCAAATTAAACTATTGTGTCACAATTTCTCCGAAATCTCAGAGACTTAAAAAAATAAACTAATCGATAGAATAATAGTTCAATACACAGAACCTTTAATTTAATTGTTGATTAAATCTGGTTGAATGTAACTTAAACATTAGACACAAAATCAGCTAAATTTACATGGGTTTGAAAACTTAGCAAAAGTGAGGTAATTTAAAGCGATATGCGAGAATCAAAAGAATGACATAGTAATGGAACAGTACTACTTTATTACATAACAAATCTATGGAATATATATAGCTATATTACTGGTCTGGTTCCTATTTATACACGCTTATTATAGCACTACACAAATCAGGAAATGGTCAAGGGAGTTGCTTAAGTTAAAATTAAAAACAATCGATTTCTTTGAAAATTATAAACAAACGTGTGCAATAATACCACTGTATGTCATTAAACGTCACTGTATAGAACGTAATTGCTGGTTGGCTTAGTGGGTAATATCATTAGTGGTCTACTGCCACCCAAAAGGTTTTGGAATCAAAACCAGCCCATAGCAGAACGGAAGTTATGTCCTTGAGCAAGGCATTTGGTTGGAAAAGATATTGTGCGAAGCCATTTATTTAATGACTTTTACTTAAACTGATGAAATTGATAATATACAACATATTGCAATTGCTCCAATAACCTGTGGGTGTGACGTGTGAGTAATCTGATGACTGCCCGTGTAATAAAACCCCTTGTGTTTTACACTCCAATTAATGAAATTTGGGTATGTACAATTTTACTATAAACCACAGCCAACAGATTATGTCTGGTAAATAATTAACACTTTTTCATTAGGCAACAGTTTAATTACATAGGATATAATATACAGCCCTTCTCTCTTATTAAGATTTTCTAGTTTAGGGTGAACATGATAATCTGATTTTTAAATGTGAATATTCTTCGCAGGATTTCCAAATTGCAATGTCGCTTCAAAATGAAGAAGATAAAATCTCTCCCTGCCAGAATGATCCATCAACTGCCAACACAAGCCATCTTAGTAATGAGGATAAGGAGTAAGCAAATATATTTATTCCATTTTAGTAGCAGCAACCATGTTGGCCAGGGTATTAAGTTACAGGTGGCGCATTCAAGCCATGGAGAAAAAGGAGGGGTGCCTGGTTTAATTTTCACTCCCACACTAGGGGCTTGAATATCCCGAAATTACTAAAATTGGTTGAATATCCCAAAATTAAATTCAAAAGATTTTGAAGGAGGCATTTTGTGGGTGTTAAAGGAATGGACAACACTAAAAGGAGGGAAGGAAGGAGGGAAACTGCTCACTAAACTTAAGGAAACTAACCTAAACCATGCCCTAAACACTAATCTCGACCCAAGAACTAACCCTAACTCCAACCCCATGTTTAAAACTCTAACGTCATAATCTTCATTTTAATGTGCAGTTTCCCTCCTTCACGCTTTCCCTCCTTTTAGTTTTTCCCTTCACTAGGAGTATTCCCATGTCTGTGATCCAAATGAACAATAGTTTCAGAGTTACAGAAAGTTCAGAGTTACAGAAATTTAGTGTCTAGTCATAGTGTGTCATTGTGTCTAGTCATCTTTATAGATCTTGCTGTTTTCTGATTTTTACAATGTACATTGCAGAATTATTTAATTTCCTTGGTAGGTTAGTAATAACCTTTTGATCAGAGTTAGATTACCAGAGAAATAACTGCATTTTATGTGATAAACACTAGTTTTTATTCATTACATTTACCCACAAATATTATATTCTTTTAACAAATGAACTACCACTATGCTAACCCAGTCAGAATTGTTTAAATACCACATGCCTACATAGGGGTTACACAGTTTCACAAGTGTTAATGTAACTTAAGTTTTTTTATCATCTAGTTAATATCAGAGTATTAGAATTTTTCATATTAATCCAGTCCACACAGTCTGGCACACACCTTCAACTAAACTCTGCATTAATAAAATTTCAGCCGCCAGATGGCGACCAAGTTGCAGCAAGAATTGGACAAAGAAGCGTTGCGTCATTCCAGCTCTCGGGCACCATCTCGCGGACAACAACCGCAGACCGTAGAGGACACAGACGAGAAAAAATGTATTATTTTATAACGCCTTTAGCTACTGTGTGCTAAAATAGTACTCTTGCACACTTTAACCTTTGACCTCGTGTAATACTCTGTGACGTAACATATGCAAGCCATTACGTCACTAATCTTCGTACTAACGGAGGCCACCAGAATATTATTGATTTATTTTACTGTGGATTTTTTTATCTATTTAGCATGCTCGCATGCCACCGTATGCATCAAACTACGTAATACTCGTTAATAAAATCTATGTTATCCTTCCTGGTTTATCATCATCATAAACAACACGTTTTGACCGATAGATAACTGACACGTTGGACTCGCCACTAAGAGTCCGGCAGGTTAGTCTGGTGGTTAAGTGCGTCGCCTTTTATTCGAAAGGTTTAAGGTACTTAACTGGTCGCTAGCTAGTGGATTGTGTCCTTGGGCAAGGCACTTTACGGACATTGCCTGACCCAAAGAATTTATGGGTTCTACCAAATTAAAGGAACGTGTGAATCATACACAACACACTGCAATAGCTCCGGTAACCCGACGGTGGGCACGAGGTGATCTGACGATTGCCCGTGTGTACCCCCCTTGGTTTTCCCTTTCACAGGGATAAACATGAATATCCTATCCCTTATCTGTCCTGGTTTATCATCGTCTCCAATAGCACGTTTTGATCGATAGATCACGACATGTTGAACTCTTAGGAGGCATCAATAGTGCTACCCACAGCCGTGTCGTGCATTTCAGTACTTTATGAAGTAGATTACGGATTGTTTTATAAAACCCAATTTGAGCGCCGCCACGCTCTATTTTTCAACCCATAACTTTTTTTACCGAGCTAAGTTTCGAACCCATGATGTGGGCGTCACGTGGAGCGTTTTTTTATAGTAGTCGGTATATGTATCGTCGCGCTAACCATTCGGCCACACGACCGTACAGAATTCAACTCCGTAACTGGAAGATCGATACTATTTTTTTTTACCTGACTACGTTTTTAACTCCTGTTTGACTTGTTAATCTTTTGGCAAACGAGCGGTAAATGTGTCATTCGAGGGCAGGTTGCGTCAGCCCAAATGGTCGTCAGTATATATACCTCGCACTTACTTTTATTCAATCCATCGGTTTCAAATCACTTTCGACTAGCGGATGCTTCCAGCCCGACGAAGATGCATTAAGGCGTAATTATAGGAAATTTTTATTTTATTCCGTGCTCACGTCCACGGTCCACCGTTGGGTTACCGAAACAAATCCAGTGTACAATCCAGTAGAGTGCTATTCAATCTGGAATGCTTTATGAAGCAAATTCCGAAACCTATGTTTTACCACACGTAAAATAGAAAAATAACAATCAATTTATTTGACAAGATTTCTTTTATTACAAAATGAATATTAAAATATATAAAGCGTAATAAATTGCATAAAATTGGTCTAGAAAGGTCAAGAGAAAAGATGAAGAAATAAATAGAAAATGTATCAAAAAATATATAAAGTAGAAGATGTATAAAAAGGCATTTTTACAACTAAGGCACAGATTTTGCATACAAGGAAAATATAAACTTTTTCAGATGTTCTCGATATAGTGACTGTTTTAAAGTTTAAAAAGTAAAAATTAACGACAGCACTGGGCATTTAATAGCTAGTATAAATTAAATAGTTAAATATTGGTAAATTGTAGCATGTCTGTGCAACATACGAAGAGGTACACTGTAAGTGCATAAAAATTGCATCAGAAAAAATCGGAATGGAATGTATATAAAATGTCGTTACATATCAGCGCAGATGTGATTTATACAATATTTTGAAGGTAATTTGGTGTAAAGTGCTATAGTATAAAATGAAGACATAGGCAGAAAAGTATTTTTGGCATGTACATATGAAAAATATGGCACTTTTAAAAAAGTAGTTGGGTGTTTGTATGTTAGGTAATGTGTAGTCAGATTTTTAACTGATTGCGATACAAAAATATTTCAATTCCTATAGGGAAGGGGAATTGCACTGAACCTGTTAAGTTAATTTATAATTGAAACCAGGATTGCTTCTCCATACGCATACGAGTCGGCGGTCACCTTTCGGTCACCGAACCGATCTCACGCTATGAAAGTCCGTATCAATTCTCGAACTTTCGATTTGCAAAGCGGACATTTCTTGACGTCCCCACTACTACACTTGGTGCATAACACCAAATGTCCGCACGGCAACACAACGACACTTGCTTGCTCTTCGCGACACGATCTACACATTCTCGACTCTTCCAACCGCTTTAACTCGCTGCTGCTGGATTCCGGAGCATTTGTTGCTGCAGGAGTCGTTTCCATTGGGATGTTTTCTTCATCCACATCTTCGGGTGTTGATTCTAAGTTGAGGACAGCGTTCACAAGAGCTTCAACTGTCGTGAACATTGGGTTGTTCGCCTCTAGGGTTCTGTATTAGAAAAAGGTTTAAATCATATAGTAAAGAGAAAGGTAGATTTTAGTTTATAAATAAAAATACGCCATTCAAAGCTAATGTATATACGCTAAGAAAATGGAAAGTATATTTTTATTAAAAGATACTTTCGCAAAATAATCATTCAGCTACTTTTTTATGAAAAACGGTATTCTACTGGTATATTTATTTCCGTCATAGAAAAAAAACGAACAGAATTCAAAAAAGTTATACGCAAATGCAAAAGCTCGGAACAATGATTAAATTTTGCTGCTTAAAAACCTTTTAATCGCGAGTCGTATTTGTCGCTCTTCAAATCCCATAACGATCGCTTCAGATACAAGGGGTGATGACGTCATTAATGAATCAACCTTTTCCATCAGCTGCCTCATCTCCTCTCTTGGGTCAATAATTTGAGGCGATCCGTTTATCGGTGGCGGGACGTTCCTGTCAGAACATAGTATGTTACTCCTATGGGCTAGTCTGGTGGTTAAGTGCGTCGCTTTTCAGCCGAAGGGTTGCAGGACAGAAACTGGTCGCTAGCTAGTCGGTTGTGTCCTTGGGAAAGGAACCTACCTGACATTGCCTGAACCCAGCGGATTAATGGGTTCTACCAAATTAAAGGAACGTGTCTATTATACACAACACACTGAAATTGCTCCGGTAACCCGACGGTGGGCGCGAGGTGATCTGACGATTGCTCGTGTGTTAAACCCCTTGGTTTTTTTCATTCACGAGGAAGTCAGTACAATTTTTTTACTTTTTTAGCAATTTTAGGGCTTGTAATTAAATCTTACGATTGTCCGGTTGTCGATGTGTCGCGTTGAGGGCGGTTTCGATTCGGTATTGCTGGTCTTCTAAGGTTCGGGAATTGCGCAACAATGTTGTGAACATAATCTGGACCTTTTTGCTGGAGCACGAATTCACAACTACAAACAAAATATTGAAATAAAACGGTAAAAAAGATGACATAAATGTTGTATTCGGAGTTCCTCTAGTACCAACTGCCCCAAACAGGCAAACAAACACGAGGTATAAAGCAATTAGATGGAGCGGGGTATGTAGGAATGTCGAGGGCGTGGGGAAGTAATCATTATAAATCATCGGCGGTAATGCAATAAACTAGGGAATGCTTTAGAATAGAGGCGACCAAATACACAATACAACAATAGCAATTGTAAATAATAAAACAAAAGCAGGACAATTTAGAAGAAATCAACTCTCACAAAATCTCTCAAAACTTACTGTGGAAACCATTTTGCGTGTTCGAACCAAGGGTCGTCGTCTCGTTCCCAATTTTGAAGCCCTCCATTGCAATACCAACATTTCACACGGTCCCTATCGCCTAGGAAATGATGGATTATATTAGTCGTAATAAATCTAAGTCGAATAGTGTTAGAAAAAATAATATTTGATCGCGGGCCAAAAAAAATATAGTTGTTAAATTTGGAAATAATATTAGTGATCCTGGTAATTGTAAGCGAAAGTACAAAAAGAGTATTGGCGCTATGGTATGGTACTACCTATGTAAAATAATCCCGCGTTGGCAATCTGTCGAGGGGTTGCAAGCACTCGTTGTGACACCCAATTTGCCATGTTGTCAGTAAAAGTTTGCAACCTCGAGCTTTCGTTTCTCATATGTGGGTTGAATGGTTCGTTGCATGGGAATAATGAGGTGTTCGAGATTCCTGTTTCTCTGGTTTCTGGTGGTGTTTCCATCACTTCCGGTGGTGGTTGTTGGACAGTTGCTGTTTGTGGTAATACTGGTTGATGTATGGTGGCTGTCTGGTGCACTGATAGATTGTTCGGCAACACAACCATCCCAGTATCACGATTGACAGTGGAGTTGTTCAACACTTCTCCCGCCGATAGAATTGCTTCTCGTGTCCGATGTGTTCTGGTTGGTCGAGAACTCCGTGAGTTTGACCCTGTACCACAGAAACCATAAAGTTCATGTCAGTAACTATTAATTATCAAGAAACTAAACTCGGTCTGATTTTTTCTGGATATAAGATTGTATAGAACAGTGGTTCTTAAACTGGGGGGGGCGCGTGAAAGCCTCTCAAGGGGGGGCGCGAGCATGACAGTGACATATTGATGAAAAACAGCTCTAAATTACAGTCAAACCTCGTATTTTTCGTTAACACTAATCCAATAGATTAAAGCTTTGAATTAAACGACTAGTTTCTTTTCGTAAATTTGATTTTTGAGTAGGTGAGGCGTGAGCATGAATCACAAATCTTAAGGGGGCGCGACTGAAAAAATTTAAGAACCACTGGTATAGAACGATATAGAATTTTTCCGTTTTTGTACAGAATTGATGTATGTTTCCGCTGCAGTAACCACTAGGCCACACCTTTCTACTTACGTAGTGGTATATTTGTGGTGTCAGTTCCATTGGCAAATTCGCAATCACTTCGATGCCAGCTAGGTAGAGACATGTCTTCGGTGCCCGTGAATGCTTCAACACATTGCCCACATCTGAATGGAAGCGAAATTACAATAAATATAACTTAGTACCAGCGATTAAAGGGCTCCACACACATATAGCGTTTCGCGTCAAAACCTCGCGTCTGCCGTAAAACTCCTTGCGTCGGGTCATGCACACACTCGCGCCAGACAAACGCAAGTCGAGAGAAGTGGCTCAATAGCGTCAAACTTCAAAGTTAGATTGTAAGTGACGTCAAAAATCAGGTAGACTTTATAAAGATATGAACTCCAATCTTTCTAGGTTGCAGATCCAAGCATAAATTTTAAATTGTAAAAAAATCTAAGACTTTCTATGCCAGGATTTTGAGTGAAGGCCCTTTAGGTAAGCTTACATAAAAAAAAACTGACCTAGGTCAGTTTGCATTGGAGAGACAGGGAGAATAATTGGTTGAACGCCATCTAAACAATGTCAACTATAGGAAATCTTATAACAAAGAATATAGTTTAAGTATAAAGTTAAATATAGTATAACAAAGAATATACTTACAACGAAGAATATAGTTTAAGTATAAAGTTAAAATAGTTTAAACACAGCAAACTTACACAAAACATTTCACTCTATCTTTGAATCCGGTATAGAGAAAACCCAATGTCGCAAGCAACAACACGTCAACCGGTACGTGTTGCGGAAATGACTGGTACGTTGTTATTCTATAAACTTCCCGTTCCTTTTCTCCTAGATATCATCAGAAAAAAATAGTTATGTAGTTTAGTTTAGTTTATTTTTTGTTTTCACGCTGAAAACACGAAGTAGGACTATTGATAAAAATTTGGAAAACGGGAAAAAACGATAAAACGACAGTCGTTAGAACACGTCTAAAATCAAATAAATTAATAAATTTAGGTATAATTAGACGTGGCCGCTAAACACAACATAAGGTTACAGGCAAAACTGGATGACACGGTAATTTGGTTACAATGCACGTTCGTGTTTCGCTCTCGGGTATTCCCCAACGAAATGGACCGACGTAATTCATAAAACTACCATGCAGACTACCATTAGTTTCACTTTATGGTTTGGAACTACTGAAACGTGACCAAAACTTTACAAATAAGTAACCGAAATGTTTGTAATGAGTAACCGAAAAAACACAACTGAAATGTTTTAACTACTGTAGTACAGTTTTACTGTACTGAAATGTCCACTATGTCTAAACTTTGACTTTTCAAAGCAAGTATTCTCTCACCTGGTGTAATGTAAACACATCTTTGACCTGGCGGGTCTCGTCCATGGTTTATCCGAACCCCATCCGTCTCAATATCAAAAGACATAAAATAACAACACTTAACAGTCGAATATAATTGACGAAAACGCTGAATATCTGAATAGCAATAATATACTTATTTAAATCAATTTGTAAGTTTCTACAATATACAGCTTGATTCAAAATAACCACTTTAATATTTCCAGCTATCTTTAACAATAAAAGTACTTTATAAACCAGTCGTTACAATCACAAAATGAGACGACTCCAATTGTTTGAGCTTTATATAGCAAATGCATCGCAGGAGAAAGAGAAAGAGAGAGAAAGAAAGAGAAAGAGGGGAGAGAAAGAGTGAGTAGGGGAGAAGGTTCTTTTTTCTCGATTGTTCGAGAGATCTCTCGTTCAACAATCAAATTTGTCGTAGCAACTTCGACATTTCTCCCTTTCCTTACGCAAGTGTTCGTCACGTGTCAGCAAATACCTTATTATTACGCATCATGTGTGAATTACAAATATTTGTAAAAATAGAACTATATATGAGTTAAATAATACTAGTATTATGCCAGTTAAGATTTGGTGCTCGGTAACACGGCAAGGAATAATACATATACCACATATTACTCGTAGTACTTTTTTAGAATACGTAGTTCTTTTTTAGGATACGTAGTACTTTTTTAGGATACGTAGTTCTTTTTTAGGATACGTAGTTCTTTTTTAGGATACGTAGTACTTTTTTAGGAACTATATAGTTCTTTTAAAACTTAAAACTTTACGTACGGTGTTTACGCAAACCTTAGAGCAAGTTCTCTTTTTAATTCCAAAGTTAATGGACTTTGGAATTATAGAGTTCAAGCGGGCTGAAAAAACGTTGGATTAGAACAAGCTATTTGGTGGCGATCTTTGTTTTTAACTGGGTAAAATAAGGCAGTCTCGCTTAATAAAACTTCGCCTTTGCCCCCGTTCTTGAATTAAAATCCACGATATTATTTTCCTGATATTTGTAGCTCATACACAGAAATCCCTCACTACAGTCTCATCGAATAAACCCAATCACCACGGGTTATATATGTCTCAGCAACGTTACGACAACGTCGGCCCTTTAACACCCATCCATTTTTACTTGCGCAAATATGTTGAAAACACCAGAAGGGGTTGCGAAAAACGTCAACCAACTTGCATCACGTGACCCAATTCTTCTAAATTTAGTGCATTGTAACTCATTGGGGTTTGTTAGGTGTATTTAAAACATGACTCATCGATATTCACATGACAATTTTTTTTGTTTTTTTATGTAACTAAACAATCATTTCTTTTCTCCTCTTTTATATAATGTTATTTCACGGTTATCGCCAGTGTATAGCACAAACGCAAAAGCCGTGGCGGTTTAATTGTAAACTATATATGGTGATACCTACGCTACATAAATCAGCAATTTTTTAATGACTTAGTGGTATTTGTACAAGTTGTAATCAACTTTTATACGCTGACTCATAATACAAGTTGTAATTAACTTTTATTCGCTGACTCATGGTGACAGATCAATTTAAATAAATCAGATTTTACCTAAACTTTTATTTTGTACTTTGTTAAATTGAACAACGTTACCTTTATAATAAAACCGTTAGAAATACGTAAATATAATAAAACAAATAAAGTGTCAAATAAGTTTAAAAAAATAACTCGGGATTTTTAGCTCCAACGATATAAAAAATACAATCAAAGTGACTTTAATCCTACTTGATTAATACCAATCTAACTCGATATCAAAGTTCGGCTAATAATTAGAATGGCATTTTTAAATAGCATGAGCGGATCGCTTGGCGTTTACTTTCGTCAATATTTTACAAAGCTGTTACTACAATAATGTCAACCGCAATTAAATATTAGCCGTACCATATATAGTTAAGGATAGGGATATTTATATGTATCCTCGTGAATGGGAAAACCAAGGGGGTTATCACACGGGCAATCGCCAGATCACCTCGCGCCCACCTTCGGGTTACGAGAGCTATTGCAGTGTGTTGTGTAGGCCTACATGATTTAAGCGATTTCATCATATTTAGTCATAAAATATTAACGAATTCCCCATCTGTCTTTGTTGATTTAACAAACACGATAAAGATCGCTGGTTGCTCTGAAGGTTGCAGCGATAAAGATCGCTGGTTGCTCTAAAGGTTTTTTCTATATTAAGCTAACAAATATGTTATATGGATAGCTTTTCGTGAAGAAATAGTTTGCATTAGTCGTCCACCGAAGGTAAAAATTTCAGAAATTCGGAAATTTAAGTTCACATGTTGCACATGTGCAAAGGCATAAACTTATAATAAACTTAATGGTTATTTCCAGACAGAACGATATTTGTAAAAAATACCAGTTTTGCGCTAATATTCCATTTTGAATATGCAATGAAAAATTAAGGGAATTCACCTCCAAGAGATTTCCGGACAAGTCCCAGAATACAAAATTGACGGCTGGTTTTCGGTTTGTTCATCAATTTAGGCGCAATATATATTTATGTTAATTGGTATTTTATGAATTTAAAAAAAAATAGAAACGGAAAAATAAATATCGAATTGGCAAACATTTAGTTTAATCCCCCAAATTATACAAAACAGAAGCGAAGAATAAAATATATATTACGTTAATAAAAACCCGAGAGATTAAAAGCCAACATTTAAATGGACAGAAATGGAAGATAAACGAGAATATGCAAGTCTCATATAACGATTAAAAAAATATATTAAAAACAAATCCGTTTTTTTAAATAATTTTTGCAAAAACGAAGCTCTTTTAAAACAGGTTCACTTTACGCCAGATATCCGCACAAAGGAAATATCAAGCAGGTTAACAGATTAGGAAATCTTAACTAATATGTAGGCCTACTTGCTGTGCATTGTCGAATTTGAGGTGAATCAAGACAAGAGATTCAAATCATAAAATGACGTCCGTTCTTCGTCATTTCAAATTCCGATAGCCCTTTTCTCGTTGGTCGATGTATGTATTTTTGGAATTGTCGTGTCGTTAGAACTATAGATGACATATAACCAATTAACACCTCTATGCTCCACAGGATGTGACGAATGGTAGCCTCCCTTACTCATTGTTTTTAAACGAGTGTTTTGCTGAGTAACAATGGTGGTGATTCCCCAATGTTTGTTTGGTTAAAAGCAGCATGTGCTATTGTGCTAGGCTGCGCGCCGGTGTTTTCGTTTAGCTGTAAAGTTTTGTAATCGTGGAGCAGTGCTTTGTGAAATCAAGGTGTTGATTGTGCATCTGCTAGCTGTTTTGTTGGAACAAGTTGCCGATGTACGAAGGGGAATGGGCTTAAAATTCGTAAGCAAAATTTGGGTGGTTTTGAGTTTAGGTTGCAGATCCAAGCTTCAATTTTAAATTATGAATAAATCTAAGACTTCCTATGTCAGGATTTTGAGTGACAGTCGTTTTTGTGAGGTCAGTTTACATTGGAGATATAGGGAGAATAATTAGTTGAACGCCTCCTAAAGACAAAACACATTAAATTGGTTTCATATATACTCTTGCGTTTACAAGTGATTTTCCTTCAAACAATCTGTAAAACAGGAACTAACAGGGTCTTAATATAGGTAAGCTTTTACAGACCGATATCAGCTAAATCATTCAGGTGAAAATATTTTGACATTCATTTCTCTCATTCAAATAGTATCTAATGAAAGATATATTCAGCTATCTAACAATTCTTTAAACAGGATATGGTTACATGTTCCGGACGCCGCTGACACAATTTTATTGCTAAAAGCAAACTGAAAGCATTTGTACGTTATCTAAGACTAAGTGCTCACAAAGCAAGTTGGAAAAAATCGGTGAAAAAAAAAGTATGTCGAGGGTTGATGTGCTGGATAACTTTATAAAATATTTACATATTTGGTCGAGTTGTTTGGTTCGCAGGGAAAAAGTGCCGGCTAATCTACCAGTAGCCGTCATTTAAAACAGCAAGAATTATAAAACTATATACAATGCATTATCTATCGATCACAATGATTTAAAAAAGCGACGAATTATATAAAAAATAATAGAGAAAAAATAAGCACCGGCATCAGGTATACTGGTGCAAATGTTAATAAATCATTTGAAACTTGGTTTCGCCGTGGTAGGCGTATATGAATGGCGATGGTAAAGAGTAGAAACATTGATATCAAAACAGGGTATTAATTGACGAAAATGCCGTTTTGTTCGTGCAATATTATTTCTGATGGTTAAATAATCAGTCGGGTTTCACTGGTCCTGCGGCTAGCTGTGGTAAGGCACGTAAGAAATGATGGATTTCAAGGAACTACAAGAAGTGCTCGGTTCGCTTTCGTCCCTCTAGCGGTTCCTCCTCTCCTCCTTCCACGTCATCATCGTCATCGTGAAGGTTGTTCTCCACTCGCGCGTCGTCCGAAGCTTTCAACTCGTTCGTGTAGTACTCGCCTGGAACAATGGGTGGTGAAATGCTACGTGTAGTTGTTCGGCCGAATGGGCCAAAAAGCAATCAAATTTTGGGCGAGTGAGAATTCATGTGTGGAAGCTAACGCGAGTTACGCGAGTAAACGTGGCTCAACCGTAGTTTGTAAGGCGTAACAACCGTTTAAATCTGGTATTATAACAATCTTACTTTATGATGCTCCTATAGATACGTATTATAGATTCCAGTATTCGGACGCGCCATGTGTATAATAAAAACGTTATACTCTCCAGTTAAATAGAAAATGGTAAACGTTAATTATTTTTTATATGCGAGAGTAAATTCTTACTCGCACGGTGTGCGTCGCGCGAGTAATACTAGCGCGGATTTTTGGCCCTGTATTCGTTGGTTAGTGTGTCGCCTTTTAGCCGAAGAGTAGTAGGAACGAAACTGGTTGCTAGCAAGTCGGTTGTGTTTTTGTACGAGACACTTATCAGACATCGTCTGAACCCAGTGGATTAATAAGTTCTACAAAAACTGAAATAACGTCTCAATCACACAACACACTGTAATAGCTATTGTGCGAAACTGGTCGCTAGCTAGTCGGTTGTGTCCTTGGGCAAGGCACTTTACGGACATTGCCTGAACCCAGCGGATTAATGGGTTCTACCAAATTGAAGGAACAGGTCTATCATATATAACACACTGCAATAGCTCCGGTAACCCGTCGATGGGCGCGAGGTGATCTGACGATTGCCCGTGTGTTAACCCCCTTGGTTTTCCCATTCACGGGGATAAACATGAATATTCTATTCTATCCTCCTATCTTATGGGGTAAAACATATTCTTTCTTTTATACAAAACTAGCAGATTTGTGGCCTTAAAGCCACTAAAAACATATACACTATAAACATACATGACTGCTGGCAGTAATATGCATTACATAGGATCTAGCTGTAGATGTGGTTGACTGAGGACAGTCGTGTGGCCGAATAAACATTTAACGACTTCTATACAAAAACGGTCCTGGTTACAAGCGCATCATGGGTTCGAAACTTGGCTCGGTAAAAAAAATAATTGTTGCGGCGTCGATATCAAAAATGTCACATCGCCAAAAACATTGTGCGAACGGCATATGGTGACCCTAACTATGCATGCTGTTGTGCACAAAGACATCTCGAACCACTCATACCTTTATGCGACATGAAGTAACGGAGAAGAAGAATAATCGTGACGATAAGCACGAAAACGGCTACAGCGACCACGCCACCAATGACAGCGGCATCTGCACCTGCTTGTCTCGGCAGAGGTTTCGTTGCTTCTGTTGAGTGGATCACAGTTATTTCTCTACTTTTATACAGTTGGTATACATTACCGATTAGTGTGTTTCATAATTAGATCGTATATAGTGGGGTGAGTATAGCAATGTGTAAATATATTATACAAGGAATTTTACTAGTAGGGTGTATGATATTTAACATATATGGGTACAGGTATTTTACACAACATATTCAAAAACATAATTTTTTTGGTAAACCGTATTTATAGGTGATGATATATATGGCTACGGTAGGTGATCATATGTATGGTTAATGTCATGTCAATAAAAAATGAGTTTTTATCTTTACGATAGAATAGAATATTCATGTTTATTCCCGTGAATGGGAAAACCTAGGGGGTTAACACACGGGAAATTGTCAGATCACCACGCGCCCATCGTCGGGTTATCGGAGCTATTGCAGTGTGTTTAATGTATAATTCACAAGTTCCTTCAATTTATTAGAACCCATTAATCTGCTGGGTTCAGGCAATGTCCGTTAAGTGCCTTGCCAAAAGACACAGCTGACTAGCTAGCAACCAGTTTTGTACCCTTAACACTTGGCCTGAAATATGACACACCTAACCACCAGACTAATCTGTCGGAACTTTAATTCTATACCCATTTACGCAGCTTTACCATAATTAGCATTTAAGTCGACAACAGCATGCAAACAGCCACAAGATACCAAGCATTATACACATAAGCACAGCACTAACAAGCAATGGAAAGTGGTTAATACCTGGGTATAACTCTTCTCCATGGGTTGAAACTGAAGTAGAAGAATGTTAGTGCAACGGCCAAGTTAGGGTAAGCAAGAGGTGGCAGATAGAAGTGTTAATTTTGTTTAAAATTAACAATGTTTTAGTGGTAAATGGTCATTTACAGCCCATTAGTATTGAATTAGAACTAAATGAACTAAGCATGGTATGGGTGTTGTCGGAAATATTTCAATAATGCCACACAAAGTGAAGAGTAACGGCTGGTAGGATGGGAATATTTATGTGGAAGGGGTCACTGACGACACAAGGTATTTAACAATCAATTATCTGCACCGCAAACAGAGTTGCACCAAGAGTTGTGGATTGCAGGAAACTTAGTTCTACATGCACCGAGCCCACCATGTCATACAAGCAAGTTTTCAAGGAGTTAATATGAAAAGCTTAGGAATATCATTAAAGCTTATTACAACAGCAGTATGTTACCTGGTGTAGTTGGTGCAGCTGTCGTTGTGGGTTTTTCTGAAATTTAATCAATATTATTATGAGTTCGTTAGCATATTCATGCAACCCACTTGTTTTAAATTGCATTTAAGACGGCAACTTATGTAGTGGAAATATTAAAAAGGGAAATTTATTCCATAATATTGGCTTTTTTATAAATCAAGTAATATAACTATCTATAAGCAGTAGGCGTTTAAGATGTAATAACTATCACAGTGCATAAATTGTATAGAAACATTTTGTGCTTATATATATAGTGAGTGCCAACTATACATCTGTAATATAAAGCTTTTTATTTCGTATTGTTATAAGAAGCAACTACAGGGAGAGTGTGCCAAGAACATCATATAAAAATACAAAAACCTTCAGAAAAATAATAAAACAAATTTTGGATTCTTTTTACAAAAAATATAGAAAATAAAAAGTTTTGTATATTTACCATGTACAGAGAGGTGAAAGGAAACAAAGACTGGTGATCCCAATCCATTGCTGACGGTACATGTGTATGTTCCGTTGTTGAATACTGAGAGTGAATTGCTGATAAGCAGATTGCCAACTGTGGAAACATACTCGATAATTGAATACCAATGTTACAGAATTAGTGGCTGCATTAAATATAATTGAAAGGCAACAGCACATAAAAGGATAACACTGTGAATAATTTAAAGACAACCCTGCATAAAAGTAAATGCTAGATATAATAGACTAGCAAAACTAAATAATATTTAAATGGCAACATTAGATATAATTTAAAGTCTAATATTTAAATGGCAACATTAGATATAATTTAAAGTCTAAATAAAATGGCAACACTGGGTATGGTTAAAGAAAACACTACATAAAATAAATAAAAACATTACACAATATTGAATCACAATACTAAGTCTACATTAGTGGCAACATTAGATATAATAGAATGGCAACACTGAAAACAATTACTTACTAGCTTGAAATTCGGATGGCAAATCAGTTGACGGTGGGTCGGTTGGGATTGTGGTGTCAACATCTACAGAGGTGGTGTCTATCTGGGTGTCGTCTGCTTGGAAGGTCCATACCACCTCTGGTTGGGGATTCCCCCCAGCTAAGCACTCCATGTTGAAAGGTTGCTCCTCCTGCATCGAGATATCTTCCCCGTGAGATGTCGCCATGAATTCTACAGTTGGGGGAACTGGGAAGGAATCGGGGATTATAAATAAATGAGAAGATAGATAGAAGCATAGTAGCAGTGGTATGTGGACAACTGACACACACAGTAAAATCTGAACACTTATTTAAATAGAAAAAAAATAGATATAATAACTTTAACAAAAATAAAAAATAAATGTTTTTTAAATTATGTGTTTTTTAATAAGGAGGCAGCAAGAGCTAACTGCATGTTAAAAATAATGATGTTAAAGTCAAAAATGCAAAAAAAAGACATTTCTTTGTAGTTATTTGTAATTTTTTTACAAAAGAATTTTTTTTTAAATGATGCTACCTATGGGTACGAGACACTTTTTTCAGTACTAAATCTGTCATTAACTTGCTGTTAGTCGGCCAAAATAAAGACATAAATATATAAATTCTACAACAATTCATAACAGTTTTGATACTTGCTACGACTGGAGAATCTTCCGGGTTATGTTTCCAGTTTCATAGATTTACAAATCAATACTTACATTAGCAGTCAGTTGGATGAATGTGGTACAGGTTTTTACTTCAATTGTAACTACTAGGTTATGTGATGTGTGGTTAATAAATGCTTGGATAAATTATAATTATTAATCAACACTTACATTGCACATCAACTTCCCCAATGAACGCTGAATACGAGTCGAGTCGGTCAGGATGCTGCACAACGCAGTGGTAGCTCTTACTGTTGTCACTGCGGTCAAATACCTTGCTGAACTTGAGCACAGAATCCGATATCCCTTGGTGCTCCTGGCTGTCTACAACACTCACAGAGGACAAGCTGTCGATGCGATTTCCGAGCGAATCTTCAATCCTAGAGGAATAGCAAAGGATATCATGATTATTCCTGTGAATTGGAAAAAGGCAATAGGTGTTATCAGACAGGCAATCGCAGAGTATTGATCGTTTGGTTCTTTCACTGCATTAAGTGCAAATGTACGGTATAGTTATTTTCATCACTGCATTTGGTCGGATTTAATTATTGTTGGTTTTGTTTGTTTGTTAATTAATTATCGCCGAATGTTTGTTATTATTTGAAAAATAAATTGAACGGAATTGTAGGATATTCATGATTATTTCTGTGGATCGGAAAAGGCAGCAGACGTTATCACATGGGCAATCATGAGAGTATAAGGAAATCTATGTCAGGTTATCATAGCTAATATGGTGTGTAAAATGCTTAATAAACAAGCACTCACCAAACTTCTGGTGTTGGTTTCGATGAATTAGCGAAGCAAGTTCCAAGAATCACCTCATTCCCTTCAATCACTGTCAGCTCGTTAACTTTCGCCGTTACATTCGGTAATTCTATGACAAACATAACAAATTAACATTACTTGGTTTGATAACTGATTTAATGTTTTACCAGTACCAATAAGGGGACAACACTAAAAGGAGGGAAAGAGGGAGGGAGGAAAACTGCTTACCACAACTATGGAAACTAATTTAAACCCTGCCCTAAACATTAATCTTAACCCCAAAACTAACCTAACTTTAACCTATGTTTAAAACTAGCTCTAATGCTCTAATCTTCATTTTTGTGTGCAGTTTCCCTCCTTCCCACTTTCCCTCATTTTAGTTTTTTCCCCAATAAGGTCTAATCTGATTTCTCCCATTTATTTTCCTTACCAAAGAGACAAAAAACGAAGACTTGGGGCAACTTACGGTTAACTGATAGATATGAAGAAGCAATCAAATTGTGGTCATACAGCCCCACGATTGAACAATCGTATTTTCCAGCGTCGCTTAACTGCACTGGGTTAATTTCAAGACTTAATCTACTTTCATCCACAGGAGAATTGGTCACTGTAAGTCTGAAACAAAAATTTTTGGATGATTTATTTAATAACCTTATTAAAAATAATTTTGTAATCAACAATTGTTGCTCACATTTCACATAGAAAAGATACGACCATTGTTGGAAAAAATGGAAGCACAACTATGCATACACTAATTGTCCTTTACATACACTTACCCTGAAAAAAGCTTGCAAAAAAGCCTTCTTATTTGAATGTTTATAAAAAGCGTCTGTAAAATAACCGAAAATAGACACTCAGCAGCTAAGTTTTTAAATGATGAGGACAGATTGACGATGTTATGTTGACACACGAAAAAGGTGTAGTACTACACATAGTCTAATGGTTTAAAGAAGATATAAACTTACCTTGACTGATATCCTTTGAACACAACATCGTTGTTATAGGTGATTAAGCCTTCCCCATCACGAGTCCATGTCAGTTGGTAGGTCTGATCTACAGGCAGTGTGCCGTCAATGTCACAATATATCACCACAGGTTGGGTTGGTGGGGGTGAGACAACACCACTCACGTTGGAACCCACCAATCTCACAGTGCCTTCACCTGTACAATGAACAATTGGCTTTAATATAACTGTATAAGGTGCATGCTACTTTTCACCAATACTTGTCGGTTATTAGCTCCTCTATAGATCCTGACATGAGTTAACATTACCCCAAGCCTTTACCCTGGAGAACAAACTGAGAAACCTAATCCGTATATGAGGTACACCACATTGTAAAGTATAACTTCAGTACTTTTATTTTATTAGCATACTTGCACGGATAAAAGTAGCCTTGATAAAGTCTGAACTTTTCACATGTCAGTATGGGTAATATTAGAGCAATTGGTGGTAATGGTTTATGATACTTTTGAAATTAGTCAGACAGTTAGTTTTAGTTGAATGTGGTACAGGTTTTTAATTCAATTGAAATTACTAGGTTATGTGATGTGTGGTTAATAAATGCTTGGATAATGTTAAATTATAATTACATCTGCAATTTTGAAAGCACTAAAATAATTTATATTCATAACAACAACAAAAAGGAGGAACTTTAAAAGGTTCAAATTAAAATTGTTTCATTCACAAAGCCACCTCAACTGTACGTTGAAATGCAAGAAAGAGGGTAGTAATTACAAATTACAATTGAATCATTGAAAACCCGACGGACAGTCGCCCATTCAACCTACACATTAGCGGGTTAACAACACTAAGGCATCGCAATTATTTCAATCGACGCGGTGAAAACGCGGCGTGGAGCTATTGTCTTTGCGTTAAGTCGTTGCTACAGACGGGAAATAACATTACACGCGTCCATCATTCGAACAAAGAAACCGTTTTAAATGGAATTTAATTCCAGCGAACCGATAGTCTTACTCAAGGTGCCGGTCCTTATTTGGTCAAAATAATAGCGACAATAGAGAGTGATTAATTTTGCAGGTGTAAATGATTTTGCCCACGAACGGAGTTAAATTGTTACTCTGTGAGTGTTTCCTTGTAACCGTTTGCAGTCGACCAACCCGATTTGTTAGAAATTGAAAACATCCATATTTCAAATCGATTAAATATATTACGATCAAAACCATACAACAGCGATGATAATGTGGATTCAATCTTTGCCATTACCATTTCCGCCCAGTTGTGTCCTCGAGCACACCATTAAACGGGCGAAGTTAACAAATACACAGAACACTACAACAGCCCCGGTAACCCAACCGTTACACAAGGTAATATGCGGAGTCATTAGCGGCGAAAAACCCTTGAAAGTAAGCCGAGTGGTTAGTGGAAAGGAAATACAACGAATTACTGACGATGTAATCCCGGAATGCTGGCTATCACTCCACCTACACTTCAGTTGTAACAATACGCGAACGACACTTTAAACTGATAGGGAAAGAGTTATATACGAAGATGATTTACGAAGAGTACTATTTTAAACAAGCGCATTATGTTAGTGGGCATATATAACTGACGCTTTTTTAGGGCGTACCTTTGTACGAATGTATCTGTTTTACAACATAAAGCAAAGTTTTATGTACCTAATTGTCTGTCGGACAAGTGTGAATTTTACACACGTTTCAGCTACATATCTACTTCCAACTGCAATTTTTAAAATGATCGTTTCCAATTTTAAATTTACACCGAAAATAACAACATCTAATAGTTAAATAGCCCAAACATATGCAAAATTTAATTTATTTAATTATATTTTGTTGTTTAAAATCCAAATCGAGTTTTCTATGGATGTGTGTTCCTGTATGTCTATCGATAGTTGCAAAAAAACCACGAGATTAAAAAGAAACTGATGAAACAAACCGACTCAAAAATGGTCTAATTTCTAATATTAACAGCATAACTCAATTAAATGCTCACGGCCACCCACAAATTAAGATTCCGGCAGTTTCTCTCCGCCGTAAATCGGTTAATAACCGTGTTCATAATATTACGTTTCGCTTTGGCGCGTCGTGCTATTAACTTCACGTAGATTCGTGTGTTACCAAGTAAGAAGCAATTTGCAGCGACTGTGTCAAAGAAATAAGGAAACCGTTGAATCATCAATTGGTCCTTTCAGGAAGTCCTTGGGCGAGCAAAAGTGAACAATAAACAGAAAGTTCGCAAAGGACTGTAATACGACACCTAAAACGCATTTAGAGAATAAAAGAACGCGGTATTATGGGTTTAAAAGCCACCTTTAATATAAACTGGTTAAAGATTAATAGAACTTGCAATATAACCGCGGAGTATGAATTGTGGCTTATATTATCAATGTTAGGTGGGGTGTGAATAGTGGCTCGCATGGTCAATGAAGCGTTTGTGTAATTAGGTCGCTTTCGGTTGTTCACATTGCGGGTTTGAATCAACACGAGTGACGTATAAGGCCAAGCAAATGACGCAACATGCAGTGCCGCTATAAACATACTTTGACAAGCGGGTGCGGAAGATAACACTTTGTCTTCATCTTCGACACTTGGTACAAGCGCAGAGGGACAGCCTGGGGAGCATGTGATGTTAATACACAAGGTGTCCAATACTAGTCCACAAATTAACAATCGCGTTTTTAAAATGGAGCGAACGTTATTTAAAAAGTCCAGCACTTTTGAATGCACGGCGCAGTGTTCGCCCTTGATCAAGATCTAAAATCGAGTATTACATCATAACAAGTGCGTTGACGTCACAAACTTGGCAGGTGAAGATAACGAGGCAAAGTGACATGGTGTGCGCGTCGGTGGGAACGAAGAAGCCAGCGACCCTTGCTTTATTGAGCGCTACTTATTTCCCTATTCATGCTAAGCATTGAGCGTGTCGAGTTGTGAGTGTTGTGTTACACGGCAGGACAAGAGCTCGAGGACGCGGATGTAAGGTCGAACAGACGAAAATGGAACAAATGTACTGAACGTTACGCGCATTTAACCACAATGAACAACATTCTCGTCCAGTTTACTTAACTTTGAATGACTTAACCGTCTCACACCCACTTAACTAATAATTTATATGACGAATTCTGATAGTTTTAACTTTCATTACTAAAGCATCGGCGCGGCGATAGTGCACAGGAATGTTTAATTAAAATACAATATTGCACGTGGCATTTCCCTCGGATTAATACGATAATCGGATAGTTAAGTTTATGCCAAAGCGGCTCGTTCTAAGTTATAAAGAATTTCCACATTGAACAGATTATAACGATTACGTATAATCGGTATCATGGGACAAGTGATATGGAAAACGATGCTCATTTCTATTGATTGAACAATTATTGAAATAATAAATATTCACTAGCAGAAAAAGTGTGTAATATACAAAACACATTATAAGGAACAATGTTTCTAAAAGCAAAGGTTATGAAAATAACATATAATCTTGAAAATTCCAGACCAATGTTTAAATTTTATTTGGGTTTCATAAAATAAAGCTCACACATGACTATAAATTGTAAATTTATAAATGAAAATTAAAACTTTAGAATAGTAGTCGGTAATGTAAGAATGTAGAAATTTAACTGGAGTTTTTTTGGAAATATGCTTTTTCTATCATTCATGTAAATTATTCACTGGTTTTAATAGAAATTAATCAATTTCCACTTTATGTAATAAGTGGTAGGAATATAGTGTAATCGTGAGATAGCGTGTCTCCTGCTTATCAATACTTTTATTCATTCCAGGATCCAAAAGTAAGTCATTGGTTGAAATCATTAAAAGCATGTCCTTGCTTAAATGTCCACCATCAAGTTATTGGAATATTACTTCGTTGCATACAAAATTCTGATTATTTACAAAATTTATATTTTAAAACAAAACTGAGATTTTAAAAAATCAGATTTTGTACCAAAATTTGGATTTTGTACAACCTAGTACATTATACTGGGTGTGATTAATGATTGTTAACTCACACAATAAAAACGTAAGGTTGCAGGTATCACACGCACCATACTATTGAACACATACCGCTACTCTTTTATTGAATAAGCAAAACGAATCTAGTATAGCAAGCATTGGTAATACAAGATCTAAAACTTTTTGGGATTAGCCGCTTTTAAGTTCAGGCAAAATATCATTACTATTATATAGAATGTGTCAGCCAGATAGATTTCATTATATCAAATGAAACCATGAGGTTTGGAAAATAGGTATTTGTGATTTAAACTTACCATATTTTGTAATATATAACAATAACGAGGGTGGTTGGTTAAGTGGTATTTGCATTGATAGATAATTAACATTTAGGCCATTGAAAAATCCTAGATAGGCTACATAATTACATATACACCAATCATAGTTTTGATGGTTCCATGACAACTGAACCCCTTACAACTGAACCCTTACAACTGAACCCTTTACAACTGAACCCCTACAATTAAGCCCCTTACAACTGAACTCCTTTTAAATGAACGCCTTTAAACTTAACCCCTTTACAACTGAACCCATTTCAATTGAACCTCTTTACAACTGAACCCCCTTTTCAGTTAAAAGCGTTCGGTTAAAAGGGGTTCAGTGGTAGGGGCTCAGTTGTAAGGGGTTCAGTTGTAAGGGGTTCAGTTGACTGGTCACCAGTTTTGATAGGGTAGTGACTATTTTCTATGTACATATAAATTGTTCACTATATCAAAAATATGTATGCACTTATAATTCAAATTTAGAGTCATTATGCGTATTGATACTAAACAAATCTCCATGTTTATTCCAATATGCCAATACTAACTACAGCTGAATAAGTATATAGCTTAGACATAAGCTATATTAAGTATCAGTGGTTAATGTATAATCCTTGAAGGCAAAAAAATACCAGCAGAAAATAAGTACTTGTAGCTAGTTGGAACTTCGAATATTTTGCCGCTAAAAATTGCCTAGAATGAAAACTAAAACTACTATGGAAATAAAGTTGCCTAAAAATCTCTGTAAACCAGATTACTAGGGGAGCAGGGATTACAACAAATCTCTGAATTTCATAGTTATAAACTTAAACGCTGAGAAGGATTAAGGATTATAATATATTTCGTTACTTCCATATTTCCGTCTTTAGTACCTACTGCCTATATCGGAAGATCTGTTATGAAATTTTTAACAAAGTTTCACACAAAACTTACCTGTGGCAGCTAAGAAGCAAATTGAAATGCATGTCACTAATCGGATTGAAGAGAATAATTTCATTTTATAATTTGATTAAAGTACACAAATATACAGAAAATATAACAGGAACCGAATCTAAATTTTGAATAAATACATTTCAACAATAGCAGAACTGGGTAGGGTGTTACAAACCTAGTTACATTTAATTTAAATCATACCAACAACAGTTTTTCTGCTTGTAATGCTTACTTGCACCTCATTTATAATACACAATAAACGGTGAAATTGAATTACACCCGTTGTTAATAATAAAAGCTGTGTAAATAACCACACCTCTACATCCTTACAGTCGTAGCTAAATTTGTTGATGATTACGGCATTAACTCCACTCCTACTTGATTCTTAGTATGGCTCTGGTCGCTATCGGTATCAAACATAATACTAACACTTTAGTAGTGTTTTAGAACACAGATAAAAAGGAATAACTAAAACCGCATAATAAAAAAAGGAACCAGAACTGAAATTCTACGGCCACGGTCGTATAGTGGAGAGAAATGAATAGCGAAGAGTATGAAAATCCCGCCAAGAAAAAAAGGAGCTTGCTTTTTTTGTCGTCTCTCTCCCTTAACTTTTCAGTCAAAACCACACAAAAGTTGGGGAAGGATAGAAAAGAGGGCAGTAAAACTGGGAAAACGACAATTAACGCGATCGTATTAATCAATAGTAATGACTTTAAAACGTAACAAACGCAAATGGTTTCAAGCATCAGAAGTTACAATTACAAATGGGGATTCAATAGCCTGCTGAGGACTTTGTGAGAACCATAGTTACCATAAGTTTATGGCCGATGAAGTAGCCAGCGGCTGTGTTACCTCTATCGCGATTACACCAGTAACAAAACGTTCTTCAATCTTGTATTAACTTTAACGTTTAGATATTTATAGCTCGACATTATAACTGCTGTCCGGGAAATGTTAATTACTTTTATGAGACAAGTAAACATAGCACGACGCGTTTGATGGGACAGGTTTAAAATGAAAACTAAATTATATTTTTCCAATTCTACATATTCAAACCAAATTAAACTAATATCGTGCTTAACGAGATTCCAAACGTCACCGTCAAAAAACGTCAACAAAACGTCAAAAATGTCTCCGTTTGTGGCACCAGTTTTAACTTATCGCTAGTTACTATGTCGCCAATGGGGAAAAAATGTAATTATCAGTCGGTAAGAAACTTCAACTTTGGTAGATTTGGATTAAAAAATCTTTTTATAAGGTCGGTTAGCATTGAAGAATAATTGGTTAAACGCCTTCTATATTAAATTAATGGTACGAATAATGCCTGTGAACTAAACGACGGCTGATTTACTCTTCATTTACTGCTTATTTACTTATTTTATTGACGAGGATAATGTTTAAATACATTTTTCGTTCTAACATTAGCAGGAAGACATATATCATACTCTAAATTAGAGTAATTTTACTTTGACGTTATTTATCAGGAAATAATATAGGAGTATTTGACTACGTTCGAATAAAATGCTCAGTTTTTGAATTTGTACTGGTTGTCCATTCGATCAAGAATAAAATTTTGCTACAGCACTTTAACAAAGTAAGATGCATTTTTAATCTGTAGGCCTATTAAGCGGGCTGAAAAGAAAACGCTGCAAATGACAGTCAAAGGCGATTACATATCAAAACCAATAGAATATTGTTTATTTCAAATACTGTATATTGTATTTTCAGCATTCTACTATCTGACCTAATTGCGCGATCACGAAAGTAACGCGTAAAACAAATAACACATCTCTTCATCCAATCACATACATTCTTCCTTGTTTTAATCGCGACAGCGAAAAATAACCAACATTCGGCGGGAGAATTGGAATAGGATCGCTATCAGCATGCCGGATTTCCGACTCGGTTTTGGTCGCTCCATTATCAGTAGCCATATATATAAGGTGTATGCCGCGCAATAGCAGCAATTGGAGTTATTGTACCTCTATTTCTTTTCTATAAAGGTTTTATTATGTGAAAGGTTTAGGATATATAGAAAAGGTGAACTTGATACTGAACTTGTCATTTAATTTATTAAGTTTTTAGTTTTACAATACTTAACGAAATAGGCTATTTAACTCTGGAAATTTACTTCCATACCAGACATGTGCAAACTACGACCAAATCCGACCTGCCGGGTCTTTTATTCTGGCCCGCCGTGTGTTATCGACATGTTGCAAGACTAAATAGCGATGTCACAGCTATATTATGATGTCACAGCTACATCCTAATTATAATGTTGTATTTGTTCGTCGCTTGACGCAACAAGCGGCAACAGTACTTTCTAGTTTTAACCTGTAATGTAGTGTATTTCTTGTTCTAATGTTTTTTTATCACCAGCGACAAACTATATATGAGTGGCTGCTCGATCACTTGGCCCGCCAGCAGTCTAAGAATAAAATAATTTTTTTGCCCCAGATTCAAAAATTGTGGCCACTTATGTTCTATAGAGATGTTGTCGAACTCGCGGTAACATTAATATCATTATGACAATAATCCGAAATAATTTATGTTATTATTTCCAAACTTTTAATAAACTAATGTACTGATACCAATGCAAAAGTTTGGTTTTAAAGCAACAACCTTTCGCCATTCTGCAAACCTTCGATGATACACCAAATAATATAATAGAACGGACGTGGGCTAATTACGTTTACCCACCGGATATATTGACCTAACACATAATTGAGATAACTGGCCGTTTTCACGCATTTTATATTTTCCAGAGATTAAAAAAAAAACATTTGACCACTACATAGCCTTTATTCTGATTAGTTTGGATATTGAATAACTATAATAATAAACCATTCAATCAAAGAGACTATACAGACTATATTGTTATAGCCTCTTTAATTCAATGGTTTATGCTGTAGACTACTACGAAAACCCTTGCCTCTTTATTGCATTCTGCTGCTGGATATTATAATTTGAGTTATATTGTCCTTAATTTATTTCTTTTCCGCTTCGAATTGCATTAAGCATGCGTTTTTCATTCCAAGATACGGGCCAAATGGGAAAGGATAGGATATTCATATTTACCCCGTGAATGGGAAAGTAATGTGCAGCGGGTCGACGAATACTCATTTTATACGTCGCCCTTACATATTCGCGAGGTAATCTGACGATTGCCCGTGTAATAACTCTCCCTCGTTTTACTCTGGTAGTTTGGTGTGACACGTTCCAACCGAAAGGTTGCAGGTGCGAAACTGGTCGCTAGCTAGTCGATTGTGTTGTAGGGAGCCGTTGCAGGTCGCTGCCTATTTCGCTAGATTGTTCCTTGTAGACCCCAGGTAAGCCGGTTTACAACACCTGATGCGATCTGCGATTCCCTACGCGCTATCTCGACTCTCGGAGGTGCGCTAATTAATTGAGGTTTTCTGCGTAAATGTCTCTTTGACTGATCTCCTGTAGTTCGCCGATAAACGCCTCAGTAGTTTTATAACATCAATTGTATTGAGCAATTGAGGCGAATAACTTAGTACCAATTGCGAGTTAAATCGTTAGATGTTGCAACGATATAGATTTCCGATAAACTCTCAGTATTCTCCACATACAAGAATATTACTTAATGCGTTAGGACCCTGTAGGAGCTCTCCGTAAGGAGCCTTCCGTCCTCTTGAGCCAAAGTGAAATAATCTTATATAGACAAGGTTATTCGTCAGCTGCGGTAATATTAGTTCAGTGATGACGCAATGTCAGCGCAGATGTCGTCTGCGGCCATCATAAATCTTATGTAAACATATTATGAGGTCGCTACAGTGTCCTTGGGCAAGGCACTTTACGGACAATGCCTAAACCAATCGGATTAATGGGTTCTACAAAACTGAAGAAACTTGTGAATCATACACACCAAATTGCAATAGCTCCTCTAACCCAACGGTTAGCACGAGGTGGTCGACGATTGCTCGTGTGCTAACCCCTTATTGGAGCCTATATCAGGCTTCAAAATACTGCTTAAAAGGGGCAAACAAATAAAATATTTGTCTATATTACTGCCTCTGCACAAGCTGCAAGTTACATTGTGTCAAGGCACATATGTAAATTGCTTATGGGATTAAACAGTTGTAAATTAGAGCTTTATTTAAAAAAATGTCCAAAAAATAAATTTACGCACCAATGATTTTTGCACTTGAATGGAATTACCCAATCAGAATCAACGCGCGCTTTACCATGCTTTTCAATGTCGAAATCTCCCTTTTTCCCGAGTTACATGGTAACATTATACTGATATTTGTACATACACTGTGAACTACTGTGCGTAGTTGCTATTTTAGATTATTTTTATCTAAATCTAGATGTTTTTGCATCATTCTAGATGTAAGATATATTTTTTTCGCATACACTTGTTTCGTCAATGTGTATTAACGTAAATAATTTTACATTTTTGATGTTTTATTTCTCAATTTAGATGATTTTTGAGGTCAAACTAGATTATTTCAGTCAAGCAAATGTGGCAACTATGCTACTGTGATATTTTATGTAGTCAGTAGTTGACTGGGATTTAGTAAAAATGTAGACCTACATGTTAAATTTTTCTTTTTGTATGAATCTTACTTTACATTATGTTTAAATCTATAGACTATAAGTTTATTAGTCTATATTGTGTTGTACATATTTTTTTGTTGGTCGTTTTCTGAAGATTACCGTAATCATGTCGGCTTTGCAAACCCAACAACAACATCAGCAATATT
Organism: Ciona savignyi; assembly: GCA_000149265.1. Taxonomy (NCBI): domain Eukaryota; kingdom Metazoa; phylum Chordata; class Ascidiacea; order Phlebobranchia; family Cionidae; genus Ciona; species Ciona savignyi. The sequence goes on from CH003389.1 coordinate 232,869, forward strand.
ACAAGAATTCAAAGAACAGCAGTGAGGTACTATGAACTTGATTCTGTTCACTTTGCATGTTTTTTTTAAATACACCTGCAATAAAAATATTGTGATTGATAGTTGAGCGTAACGCTAACAGAAGGAAAGGAGTTGCTAAAAGTGCTAAATTATTTCTACACCTCTATAAACCAGTATGGAAAGTACGGCAGCTGCACACTCGAGTTTTTTTTTTATCTCCGCGTCTTTGCACACTTGGGAAATTTCACACACGCTCGCAAGCTGGCGATGTTTAAACATAAACATCGTATAATTTTCAACAAACCTGTAAACCTACCTCTGGACCTCGGGTAATTTACTGTCAGTACGTTTTTTATGTAGATCGATACGTTAGCTGACGGACACGAAAAATTGAGGATAGAATAATACGTTTTTTTAAGATTTTGGTAAAACAGTAATTAAAAGGAGATTGTGTGCACACTTGAAGTGTGCACTCTTAGACGTTTGCACACTGCACACTTAAATATTTGGCGCGTGCACACTCGAGATCTCATCGAAAATTGACGTACTTTCCATACGGGTCTATAAACATCTCCGCCCTGTACTCCAAACAACTTCTTTTTATTTCAGTGTTTTTCTCCTACCATCTTACTTTTTCCATTATAAATACTCATAACAAGAATTTTACATTAACCCCTCA
>CH003389.1:240807-259869 GCA_000149265.1 Ciona savignyi
CCCCCTTTTTACATGCTTAAAAATATTTGAATGTTTTTTAATTGCATGTTTTTGAATTGTTGTATCTAAAGTTTTATACAATTTTTTTCTTTAAAAATCCAGCCAGATTACTTTTTTTCTCAAAATTCTTTCAAAAATAGCGATAAGCAAATTTTATTTTTTCTTTTAAAACAGATTTTTGCACTTTCTTTCTAACATGCATATGCAACCTATTTGAATACTTTCAACAACTTAAAGCATTAAAACTTATCAATAAACATTAAAACACTCCCACCAGAGAGTACTTGACCTCGGAACCCTTGAAGCGTTCCCGAAACTTCTCGCACACGATAAACCAACAATCCAGAAGGAAGCTGCATGGACACTGAGCAACATCACAGCTGGAACTCAATCCCAGATCCAAGCAGTGATCGACCATCACCTTATCCCCATTCTTATTGCTCTGCTCATGAAGGTAAAATCGTGTGTTATCTGATTCTCTGTGTTATGTAAATGCGTTAATTTCTATTATTGTACGAATACATGCAGGTTTTCAGACAGTTGTTTTGTGCCCTGTAATCATGCATGCCCTGTAATCAACTGTAATCATGCCTGCATGTGTGTAATAATCGTTTACCTTGGTATGTAACATTCTTTGCCTGCATTTCGTGCTATATAACCCGACGTGTTTCGCTTTAATTTCATTCACTACGATTCACACTACCAAGTACCTCAATTACAAGAATGCAACACTCTGGTTAACAAATAGAATTGTTGCTGTTTGTTATAGAATTTTTTTAACGAATACTCACTTTTTGTCTTTCAATACCAATGATAACAAACTTGTATACAGACAAAAATAACCTAATTTAGTTTAGTTTTTTCAGTTTTTGCCCCAGTATTTAAAAATGGCAAACAAATCAAATTACGACACAAGAACAGAAAAAGATGCCAAAACAAACAGTAGTTAAATCATGTCATTGAAAAAAAGGATATAATTTAATAAATCTAGCGGACGCGGCCGCCAAACCTAAGCGAAAGAACAATATTAAGCAAACCAAATTTAATTAAGATTTAATCTGAACTGTAGGGGGATTACAAGACACAGAAAGAAGCTTGTTGGGCGATCACCAACTACACATCTGGTGCATCGCTTCAACAGCTCATCTATCTCGGTAATAATAACGTCATTCCTGCTCTCTGCTGTTTGCTCGAAGTTAAAGAACCAAAGATTCTTCAGGTGGGTTCAATTTAAATTTACAATGTTTTTCCCTGGTTTTCGTGGAATTTCCGTGTACCCCACCCACCACTGCTATTTCCTCTGTGTTTCAATCAGGGGAATATCACAAATTGATATCACACTCTGTTACCACCCCACTAATGGGACATCTTATGTACAAAAGCATGCATTTTTGTTAAATGTAAAGACGATTGCAATGGCCGAAACGTATGCAAAATTCTTGTTTATTCAAAGTATTATTATATTAACTTCGTTGTTTTTGGTAAAAAAAAGTTATTTTCAAAAAAATCAATAGAATAATTGTCGTTAAACGAAGACCCATGCTGTTGTTGATAGGTTTTAAGCACAACAGTCAAGTGATTTAGAATTAGTGAGACTTCTTTCAGTCGAAAGTTTAAGGTTCGAAACTGGTCGCTAGCTAGTCAATTGTGTTCTTTGGCAAGACACTCAACGGACATTGCCTGAACCCAGCGGAATAATGGGTTCTACCAAATTAAAGAAACAATACTCAACACACTGCAATAGCTCTGGTAACCGACGGTGGGCGCGACATGATCTGACGATTGCCAGTGTGTTAACGCCCTTGGTTTTAGCCAATGTTGTTGATAGGTTTTAAGCACAACAGTCGAGCAATTTAGAATTATTCTCCATCCTATCAGAATATTTAGAAATATTTATCCTATAGTTCGATAAACCAAGTGATATCGAATTATTCTCCATCTATTATTCGAATTATTCCCAGGTATGTCTTGATGGCATCACCAACATGTTGCTGGCTGCTGAGAAAGTAGACGAACTGGAAGCAATGTGTTGCTTAATGGAGTCGTGTGGTGGCGTCGATTGCATTGAAAAGCTGCAGGAACATCCCAATGAGACCGTTTACAAGATGTCCCTGAATATCATCGACCATTTCTTTAGTGGCGATGTAAGTATATAGTGGAGAAATGCGGTACCTTTAAATACTACAGGATCGCTTGGAGCGCTTACTATACTTCGTAATTACAAAAGCCTTGGAAAAATCTTCTCCAAGATTATGATAATAATGTTAAGGGTTGGAGTTAAAATTAGTTTTGGGGTTGAGATTAGTGTTTGGGACAAGGTTAGAATTACTTTCCATAGCAATCTAAGTGATCCAAGTGCTCCAAGCGATCCTGTAGTATTTAGAGGCACCCGAGAAATGGGCATTAAATGCTCAATGGTTTTGTATGAATGAACAGATTTATTGCAACAAATCTTGGCTTGCCACCTGAACAAGCCGGTGGACTTCTGTTCAAATATTAAAAAGAAAAATGTAATGGACAGAGTGCACCTGGCTTAACCCTTTTAAAAACTAAAGGAATGTATTATTTACCCACAACACTGCTGGTACGACCGCGGGCATGGACAATTTGAGGTTGTTATAATGCCAGCGTTTTCACATTCACTGGCACTGGGATAAAACTTAAATATCGTACCCATGAACACTGTACCAGCCAAATTGCTGGATAAGTGCATCCACTTTTAGCCGAAGTGTTGTCTGGATTAATGGGTAGTTACAAAAACTAAAGTAATGTTATATTTGACACCATGGCGGGCATAGGCAATTTTGACGATGTAGTAATACCCGCCTTTTTACATTTACCGGCACTAGATAAAAACTTTTATGTACCGGTAATCGCTTAATTGCTTGTTTTTTCCACCATCCTTAACCACCCTATACCCCACAGCAAGATGAACAAGAGAATATCGCCCCAAAGACTGCGGAAAACAACGATTATTTCCAATTCAGTGCCGAAGACAAGAATCCATCTGGTTTCTCTCTCTAAACGTCTCACGCTTTTCCACTTTTCGGTTCCACTCTATGTGAATCTACTGCCCTTTATTTTCCCTTGAACTTTTCGTTTCCGACCCACCGTTTAGAATAATACAATTCCACGCATTAATGTTGGTTGACAGGGGTTTTGTTACAGAATAAAAACACTATATATATATTATTGTAACCTAAATAACATTCTTACATGGAAGTAATAGGGACTTCTATGTTGAGTTGTTAGAATCTTGATTTAATTGGACGCATAATCGGTACCTCCAAATACTACATGATCGCTTATTAACTTCTCTCACTAAAATAAAGATTATGATATTAATGTTAGGGTTAGGGTTAAAGTTAGTTCTGGGGTTGAGATTATAGTGTTTGGGACCGCGTAAGAATTTTTATAGTAATCTAGGCAATCCTGTAGTAGAGACACCCGTAAGGCCAGTTTTTACGTCCGGTCATAGACCACTAACTAGGAAAACCGTGGTTATGATTAGAGGATGTTTATTCCGAATATTACAAGTAAACTCCATAATATAAGCAATAATTATTTGCAAAAAAAATGAAGATGTAATCCTAAATTAAGTTCGGCCCATGTATTTAGCTGAGTGTTGATTTAGCAGATTAATTATTAATGAAAATATAGAGCAAGCTGATAGGCATGATTGCAAAGCTGTTTACCACAGCTTAGTTTCATCTCCGAATATACTCTGTTCCCTTGAAATTTGTTGTATTGTTAAGTTATGTTTAATCCCACAACCATGGACGGTTTGTCAGAACTTGGAAATGTTAAATGTAAGATATAAGGTGAATTGCCTTGCCCAAGGACACAACCGTCCAGCCAGTGACCAGTTTCGATCCTGCAATTTTTGGGTGGACGGAAACAAATTAAGTTACCATAACTGACATAAGATTTGTAAAACAACATGTAAGAGATAGTGTTAGGCGACATGCTATACAGTCGTGTGGAATCAGATTAAGTCTGTCCACACTTTTCAGGCCACCCCTTTTACAGCTTGCTTATTGCAGTGAGGAAGTGTAATAATATTAATATAACCATTTTTACCAGTTGTATATATATTTTTTATACTTAAGGTGTGGCAGTCACTTCTAAATATACCTACACTAAAGCCATAATTTGATAGTTGTGTTTTAACGACTTTTGTTTTTCCATCTTTTTCCCATTTCCAATTAAAAGATTCTGCTGGTATTTTCATTTTGTAAATTCAACTTAGAAAAGTTTGGAAGCTTTAAATCTTTTAGTTTACACTAAAAAATATCAAATTGGTTAAAAATATTTTATTCTTCACAGCAAATTAATTGTTACACTTTTACAAATAACTGCATGCACAATATTTTAGTAACCTAGACCTAATGAGGGTACAACAATATAAAATTTAAATCGAATGTCTACATTTTGGCAAAACAAGTAATCGGTTAATTCTCAGTACCGTACCTTTAAGTAGCCTATTACATCTACTTTAATATAAAACATCCACAATACACATAAGCTATTGAACAAAACAGTTAGGTAGCTAGGGTATTTAAAATTATAAATCCGTAATGTGCATATAGTTTTATTATAGGGTTTCAAAAAACTTTCACTTACAAACTTGCATAAATGTGGCATGAGCTACTAATATTTAATCTAGTCATTGTAAAAGCATGTTAGAATCAAATTAGAAGTGGCTTTGGGGGAAATTAAAATCGATGCGATGATGGGTCAGAAATTCTGATACTTAAGATTTCAGAGTGTTAACAAGATCAATATACTGCTTTTCTGCATCCTCTTTTGAAACACCTTTAAATCCATTCCAAGCATCCCATTTCGCTTTGCCTTTGAAATCCAGCATTCCAGGTCGTTCAGTGTTGCAATCTCCAACAGTTGCTTGCTTAAACAACCCGTATAACTTTAGCAAATCTGCGTCTGATGGTCGACTGGTTAGATTCTTGGCTTCTTTGGCTGCATTTTCGAATGCTTCTGACATTTTTGAATTTTAAGATTTTTAATGAATTTCTTAAAATGAAATCTGAAAAAAGTCAATGATTACTTTAAGTACAAAATTGGCATAACACAGGGAACTATACCATGGATAACGATAGTAACACAAAATGACAGTTGTGTAGGACAACATGGAAAAACAGGGTTAAGCAAATTACAAAGGCAGTCACACTAGTTTTGCTGCAGACAACAAGGGGTTAAGTTAAGAATAATGTTTTTTTAAAAGTCCTTTGGCCAATGATCCATAAACAATGGAAGAAATGTTAACATCGAATTAAGCTTTCTTTCCCCCCCTAAATGTGGCATGGTTAAAAACGGTCATGGATCAAAAGATATACACATTTTATTGACAGTAAAATAGAAGCTTCAAACAGCATTAGGAACAATAGTACATGGAATTTGAAGCCATCATTAATACTTCATTTACCACAGTTCTCAGCCTTTGTGGCTTACAATGCTCTTCAATCCAGTTTATTATACAATGTGAGGCATCCTGAAATGTGTCCGTTGATACAGCTTCATTGAAAGAAACAAACATTTTCTCCATAAGTTGCTGGAAAATATTAAACTTCAAGTCTTCTGACACTTTTCCTTGGACGCCGGTGCCAGTTTTAAGTTGCTGCTTCACAATTTGCTCGTAACTTGCTTTCATGATTGCGAGCGCCATTTTTTCTTTACGAAGTTGGTTCAATTCCTCAATCTGTTTCTTTTTCTGCTGCTGCAAGAACTCCACATAACTTAGAGACCGTTGAAGAATGACGGCTTTGCTGAGTTTCTGCGATCCCCCAATTGTATCTTCTTGCTGAAGGTTGGGGATAATCAATTGGAGTTCATCGTAGCCCTTGCGAATGGCTTCTCTTCTTTTTTTCTCAGCTTGAGTGTGCGCCTCTCTTCTTCGTTCCTTGTAAGTCTGAAGTTTATCGACGGCTTCGTCGTCTTCTTCATCGGTGTTAGGAACGGAGGATGCCGCACTGGAAGGATTGGAAATATGGAGGGAGGTTGTTGCAGCCATCTCAATGTCCGGATGACAGGGTGAATCATTCAATTGATCGAAATTTGAATCATTAAAACTAGGCCCAGCCATCTGATATGATATCCAATAAATTTTATGTTCTCTATTCAATGTTCCTAATGCATCTGTGATAAAAATGTTAATTTATACCAGCTGTTTCAAGCTATTCATCACTTTATTAAGAAAATTTATGTTTTACACCAATTTGCCAACATTTTATATCAATGCTTTAGGTTTAGAGCACAGAGTAAGGTTTAAATTTTTATAAACTAAATAACAAACCAAATAAAGAACAGCATACACCTGCAATAAAATTGTGCGAAAATGATCAAATCGTTATTACTAAAAATGATTTGTCAGTTTATAGCATATGTGCAAATTTATATCATAGTTTGACTTTCTATCACCTTACATAGAGAACATTAAGGTATGTGTTTCATAATAAAACAAATCAATATTGTAAAATATTGCACCAAATACAAAACAAAATCAAATCAGTTTTCAGCTTTTGTAGGAATTCGGTACATAAAGTATACTGTCTCCCTGCTTTTCCTCTATCAGTCTATCCAGGATAATCCCTACAAAAGTGTCTTCTTCAGAATGGGTTACATGGTTGAAATTGACTGGTTGAAACTTCCAACCCAGATGAGTTTTACACTGAGGGCACGTACATATCCTCCATGCATTACCTGGGTACCAAGATGCTTCAGAGTATGCCTGCAAAATACACATCTAGCTGTTACTGAGACAATGATCAAGTGAGTGTTAGCTCAGTTTGGTTCAGCCATTAAATGTGTGAATTATTCAGGGAAGACAGCTGCTGAACATCAATATTGAAGTGTAGAGAAAAGCAATCTGTTGCACACATGCTCTGGTTACAAATGTTTATGTAGGTATGTAATTTGATGTTGCTTTTGGGTTTAAAAATAATTGTTACAATTGACTGCTGTATCTAGGGCTTTGGAGCTAAAGCTCTTTTTGAAATTTAAGTGGAGCTGGCTAAAATTGACGCAAAATAAAATCAGTTAAATCATATATAATACATATACGGTATATGATATACCTCCTCATGGGCATGTATGTTTGCAGTGGTAAAAGTCACCACATTAAATCTTTGCTTTTGCGGATTTTCGAACAATTGTACATTAACTCTTGGAACACCAAGCAATGTTGCATTCCACGTATCAACAGCTAGTGGGCTGGTATAATGCGATAATTGCTGATGATTAGCAATCGTTTCACCACATCTTCTACACAAAAATTCATCTGAAAATGTATTTTAGTAACAAACAAGTACCAGACCATATTCGTTAGCTCTAATTACTACAGGAGCGCTTGGAGTGTTTGGATCGCTTAGAGGGTTTACTATACTTCGTAATTACAAAAGCCTTGGAGAAAACTAAAAAAGGGAAACTTCTCACTAAAAAGACTATGATATTAATGTTAGGGTTGTGATTAAAGTTAGTTCTGGGATTGAGATTAAGTATTTAAGACAAGGTTAGAATTACTTTCCATGGCGATCCAAGCAGTCCTATAGTTATTAAGTGCACCCAACCATATCAGTGCAATGAGAATTTTACTATTACGATAGCAAAGTTAAGCCTAGGTAACTAACAGAGAATTCCTAAGGGAAAAATACTAGGTCATTTTAACACAACAACATTAATTTGATTAGGCTAATCTTACTTTGATGCTCCTTTTCATTAGATAGGGCAAGAGCGACTAGCTGGATTAATACCGCAATTCGAAAAACTTGTTGACATTTGTAATCCACTTTCCACGCCATGTAAAATGATACTAGTGATGCCTTTACTCTGAAATAGGGGATAGGATATTCATGTTTATCCCTGTGAACAAAAAAAACAAAGGGGGTTAACACACGGGTAATCGTAAGATCGCCGTAGGGTTACCGAAGCTATTGCAGCGTGTTGGGTATGATAGACTAGTTCCTTTAACTTGGTAGAACCCATTTATTCGCTGACTTTAGGCAATAGATAGTTTTTCAAATTAATAGGTTTTCATACATCCTTTTTTAATTGCAAATCTTCTAGTACCTTCACCAAAGTATACATGCGTGTCAATGATACTGCTCCGTAGCTCGGGTGTCAGGATGTTTACGTCACAATAGAATTATCAGTCTTCTTGCTCTGTCTTTTTTTTCCAGCAGCACTAGTACACAAACATTAGTAACCTAATGCGCTTACAAATGATAACAATGTGAATGATATTCATGGTAATGATTTGTATTTACTTCATGGGTATTTTTTTGAAGGAGAGAAACTGCTCACTAAAACTATGGAAACTATTTTATACCCTGCCCTAAACACTAATCTTAACCCCAGAGGCCAGAACTAACTCTAACCCCATGTTTAAAACTAACCCTAATGCCCTAATATTCATTTTACCAGGTGAAAAATGCAATGGAATTTAAATTTGTTTAGTATTTCAAACTGCATTCACACCTACGTGACCTACCCTCAAAATGCCACATTTTGCTTACGTGCAGCATTAGGTACTAGGGAATTGGACTTTGAAAATGACGTCACTACCAGTGTTGTTTACCTTCGGGCATCTATGATCAGCATAATGTACAACATAGAGGTCCTATACCGCATGTAGGTAAAATAAGACGAACAAAAATATAAAAGTGTACGGTCGTATGGCCGAATGGTTAACGCGACCGAATTATGTGCCGATTCCGATACAAAACGGTCCTAGTAACAAGCTCATCATCGAACAAAAATGTTCTGTCTTACTCAGTTATGGGTATCAAGAAGTTCGCATGGATAGGATAGGATATTCATCTTTATCCCCGTGAATGAGAAAACCAAGGGGGTTAACACACGGGCAATCGTCAGATCACCTCACGCCCATCGGTGGGTTACCGGAGCTATTGCAGTGTGTTGTATATGATAGACACGTTCCTTCAATTTGGTAGAAACCATTATTCTGCTGGGTTCAGGCAATGTCCGTAAAGTGCCTTGCCCAAGGACACAATCAACTAGCTAGTGAGCAGTTTCGCACCTGCAACGTTTCGATTGAAAGGCGACCGCACTTAACCGCTAGACTAACCGGCTGGACATTGGTTCGGTCAACCCCGTTCTTGGAACGTTGGGATAATCACCGATCCGATTGTTGCTTTTTTTACAGACATTAGAGCCTTTAGGAAACCTGTTGTTAATGAGTACGATACAAAAGAGAACCTGTTCTTAGAAATTTGAATCCCATCACTGGTGCTACCCATATGTTTGAAGAATTGGGAGGTTATAGCCCCAAATTTCATGTTCTTTTTTACCAGCGGCGTACAAGACGTACTGATTATTTAAAATAGGAATAAACCTTATGTTCGTACAACAAACTACAATACCTTCATTAATTCATCGAATATAGGGGGCCTACAACACACTGCAATAGATTTGGCAACCCGACAATGGTGGTATGATAATCTAACGATTAGAGTTTCTCATCTACAACGGTTAAACTTGTATTTAATATCCGAATTACCTTTTGTCACCCGCGGGGTTTAAGATGTTATTTTCAGTTGAAGAAACAAAATTGTCTGCTAGGTCCTTCGGCAAGGCACTTAGCGAACAACGCACAAACCCAGGATTATTAGGTTTTACTGAAACTAAAGGAAGGTCTCAATCATATACAACACATTGCAGTAGCTCTGATACCACGGCGACGGGCTTAAGGTAATCGGACGTGGTCCGTTTGATAATCCTTTCGGAGTTATCCAACTCACGGCGATAAAACATGAATACCATATGTCACACTTTTATTTTTTGCACAAACCATAAATCTAATGGATTATTGATACCCGCCAATTGCATTGCCCGAGGTTAGTAGCCTATATATGTACATATTTTATTATATTATTAAAAGTCCGAGATTATTATAACTTCTCTTTTTTATAAATACGGCGTGTTTAAACGACTGTTCTTTTCGATTTTTCCATAATTTCCGTTCCCGATGTTGATAATGGTATATTTTACTTGATGCTGTTTGCATGTAACGGAAAGACAAAAACTATTAAACAGTGCTGCAATAAGCAGGGTCTCCTAACTGGTCACCAATCAAGCAAACAAGTTCAGTCAGCGCATAGAAGGATAGGATATTCAGGTTTAACCCCTTGAATGGGAAAACCAAGTTAGTTAGGCTAACACACGCCAATCGTCAGATCACCTCGCGCCCATCGTCGGCTTACCGGAGCTATGTTGTGTATCATAGACACGTTTCTTCAATTTGGGTAGAACCCATTAATCCGCTGCGTTCAGGCAATGTCCGTAAAGTGCCTTGCCCACGGACACATCCGACTAGCTAGCGACCAGTTTCGCACCGGCAAAGTTTCGATTGAAAGGCGACGCACTTAACCGCCAGACTAACCAGCCGGCAAAATAAACGCATTGTCGATGATGTACCGATCGTCAACGATGCATTGAAAAAAAAACAACGCAAAAGTCCTTGTAATATACCTTTATATCGCATCATTATCATATGCAATAGATACAAATATGTACAAGTTAGTAGGCACCGAGTGGAATATGTAATAGGGGGTGCAACTGTTATTGCACAGCAGTCTATGTTATCTAATCCTATATTCACAACAATCCACTTATTAACAGCAATGATTGGACAATATTGATGATCACGCTGGAGCGTATTGTAGTGTGAGTCGGTCAAATTCGTTTTCCTGAAAAAATAAAGGTAGTTGTATGATATGACGGACATTTGTCCGGCCGGTTGGTCTGGCGGTTAAGTGCGTCGCCTTTCAATCGAAAGGTTTGCAGGTGCGAAACTGGTCGCTAGCTAGTCAGTTGTGCCATTGGGCAAGGCACTTAACGGACATTACCTGAACCCAGCGGATTAATGGGTTCTACCAAATTGAAGGGACGTGTCTATCCTATACAACACACTGCAATAGCTTCGGTAACCCGACAATAGGTGCGAGGTGATCTGACGATTGCCCGTGTGTTAACTCCCTTGGTTTTCCCTTTTACGGAGATAAACATGAATATCCTATCCTATTTAGTTATCAATGTTTTAAGTTTTATTAGTTTTTTTGCTGTTTTGACAGTATAATACTAAAAGGACACAAACATATCATTAGAAAACCCTATATTACCTTGATAGTGAATTCCTGTACGAATCTATGTGACCTATGCGAGTCTTTCAACTGGGACAAGTATCGGTTTGTCGCTTCAGGTCCCTTCCCACTATGTTGGGAGAGCAGGATCATGTTTATCAAGGTTTCCGGACAATTACTATCCTGAAAAAGAAAAATAGTGTTATTTTTTGCAATTTAACTGTAAAACCCAGTGTATTTGGGTAATATTTAACAATAATATTTAACTACCAAAGTTATTTTTTGCAAATTAACATTTAAACAAGCTAGTATAGGAACTATAATATCAATGTACTGTTTAAATTTTACATTATTTACTCAATCTTCTGACAAATATTAACATTTAATTAGTAGAAAAAGTGATCTAATTTCCACGCTTTATATTGAAATTTCTTATTAACCATTTAAGGACCAATAAAGTGAAAAGTTTTGCTACGGTTACTAACTTATAATTGGATATTTCATTTTTTTCCCATGATGCATAAAGCGCAATGGGCAAACGGACAATTGCCAGATTACCTCAGCTCTAATGTCAAGCTTTTGGAACTATTGCAGTGTGTTGTGTGTATGCTGAAGATATTCCTTCAGTCTTAGTTTAACATTAAGGTTCAGGTGATTTCTAAATGCCTGTCCAAAAAAAACAATTTACTACGTACCAACCAGTTTTGATCCTACAACGTTTCGACTGAAGGTAAAAGCATTAACCGACCAAGCTATTCGACTGGATTCAAGTTATTTGCTGGTTCTACATAAATTAGCTTAAACAGTTTCCCAACCTTGTCCATAGCTTCTTGCAAAACACTCTCAGCTTCATCCCACTTCCCCTGGGCCATGTAGCAGGTTGCCTGGCCATTAAGCAACAAACTACTACTTTGATTTTTGTCCGCCATTTCCTGCATAAATCATTGGGTTGGTATGAAAAAAGTGTCAATGTTTTTTACGCATGTATTTTCAGTAATTAAAAAAACGTTAAATTTTTTGGTGTAGTACTGCTACCATATTTCTTCAGCACTTGGTAGATGTTTGGAATTTTAAAATCCATATGCAAAAATTTATGCTAAATATGGTACAGATAAGTATTATATTTCATTTTATCAAGCGCTTTCATAATGTAGATTTATCAATAATCACAAAACATATTAACAAAAAAAATAGTGTTAACTTTGTGCAAACCTGGAAAATGTAGTACGCGTCTTGTAGTTTTTCACCTCCCACAGCAATGTTGAACCAGGCTTGAGCTAGTTGTGTAAGTGTGGCGTCCTCATCCACTTCCATCATCCTTTTTAACTCTTTTCTAAAGGACCATGATTTTATAAGCTTAAACAAAAGACTTGCCATATGTAACCATATAAGCATATTGTAACCAATTAAGAGTATCACATCAAAAAAATAATGGATATGGTAATTGAAAAACATTTATTAGCCATTTTGGGAATGATATTTGCTACCCGAATTCATTGCTGAAAAAAGTGCCCACATAGAAATGTGATTGTGTCCGCTTCTTTATGAAAGTATGGTAAAATACGTCTTTACTCGTCGAAATTTTACAAATGACATTCATGCCATTATTTTTAACCTACAGTTAGATTTTATTTTCAAACATTTTACAAAACTACACCAAAAGTTTAAAAAAGTTTATAAAAAAACTTACTTGGCAAGGTCCAATCTATTTATAGTTAACAGGATTTGAATGGAAAGAGCAGATCTGTAGAATAAGCATTGTGTTACAATTGTCCAGGAACCAAATTTCTAAAATCTAACCCGAATAATTAACACAAAAGAATAATTAATACAAAAGGAACAATTTAATTATTTGATACAAAATTTTAATACAGGTTAACAATTAATTATCTGATATCTTGGCTTTAATTTTAAAAATCGGTATAAGTGTCTGTGTTTTTTCACATTATTTCTATCAATGTTCCATTCATATAAAAAATGAAGGTACAAATGCCCAAAAATTGTGTTTTTGTATCATAATTGAATCTACTAAAATTTAATTTTATGGCATGTTTTCATTCAGGCAAGGCTGTAAAAAAATAGTACATTAAAATATATCTATTGTTAAAAACCAAAAATACATGTTTCGACAAAAAAAGGTGTATTGGTCAAATTCTGAATTTTAAAATTGAATGAACTTAAAACAATGGCTTACGCTTCAAGACTTTCAATGTTATGTAAAGTTCGTAGCGCAGCATCATAATTGGCTTCGTGGTAGTAGATGCTAGCGGCCATAAGTGGAAGTGTCGTGTTTTCGATGTCAACATTTCCAGATGTCTTTTCATCAACAGCCTGAATGATAATTAAATGTTAAAATCTTTGTAATTAGTAATTATTTTTGTAAATTTTCTGAATTTTAAAACAATGGTATTAAGGTTAAGTAGTGGAGTTTGAATTAAAAACTTTTAATACAAAATCAAAAATATCCTACTGTATGGAACTGGTACCCAACTATTGATAATTTGTTCATATGTAATTTTTTTGATGTCAAAACAAACACTTAGTCATAGTTATTTTTTAACTTGCATGCCATTAAAAGTACAAAGCTTCTTTGAAATTATGTTTAGAGTCATAGAAAGGACATCATTACACAAGCAGCATTAAGCATACTTCTTGCATTCCCTAACCAATGACACATTTTCAAATAAATGATTTTTGATTATTTTTATTTAAATACATATCTATGTTAATACTGATTTACTAAAGTCTTTATTAAACACATTTTATTAACTGGTATGAATTGAATGATTTTTATTGTTATTATCGAAACACATCGTCTACATTTTTACCTTCAATATCACATCTTTTTTCGATGGATTCGACAGATAATCAGCCAGGAGCTTCACAGCTTTTAGCTCATCAGATGCTGAAGATTTTATCTCATCAAGTACCACCCCGAATTTCCGTTGAGAGATGTAAGCTCGGTACATGAAGACAGCACATTCATTTTTCTTGTGTTGCGAACTTGTCTGTAAAAAAAAGAACAAAATTAAAATCCTTTAATTTCTCATAAGGTACACAAGAAAGATAAAGGGTACAACTTTTAATTACCCAAGTTGCAAATTAATGGAATGGTGTATCTTTCGTGTTTTCGGGATATGCATGCATTTATGATTTAACTAAATGTTTTAGGGTATATATATCATTTTTCCAGACTTTTATTTATCATAGTATGATGTGTAGGAAATTGTTTTAGATGCGACTGGGGACGGAACGGTAGTCTGATTTTTCTCTGCTGGGTGGCGCTATTTATTTTTTTGGAATTATCTGGGGAGTAACTATTTTCGATATTAATGTTAGGGTTGGGGTTAAAGTTAGTTCTGGGGTTGAGATTAGTGTTTGGGACAGGGTTAGAATTACTTTTCATAGCAATCTAAGTGATCTAAGAGGTCCTGTAGTATTTAGAGGCACCCACGACTGAGTGGTCTTATACTAGTTTTCGCACTTACTAATCGTATTCCTCGTTAGTGTAGTGGTAAGCGTCGCCGACTGTCACGCGGCAGACTGTGGTTCGATTCCCCTACGGGTAGTTTTTTTTTAACTCTTTTGTTTCTTAGTTATAAACAAACTCATCATAACGCCGCATTCAGCTTGTCTGAGCATTTTTGGAATTTATCCAAGCATTGGCTAAAGTAATCGATCTCTTGGCAGTTTTTGGATTGTAAACACTATTTACTTAAAATGCGTAAATGGTGTAATAAACATGGGGCTAGAGTTAGTGTTAGTCTTGCGGTTGAGTTTAGTGTTCAGGAATGGGTTAAAATTAGTGTCCGTAATTTTAGTGAGTAGTTTCCCTCCTCCCCGCTTTAGTACAGCTGATAAATAGCGCCATCCAGCAGAGAAAAATCAGACTACCGTTCTGTCTCTAGACGCATGTAATTGTTTTACACCATTAAGATAGGATAATCACTACATTTAATACAAATCAATTGTTCTATCAGCTTAATTTGCTTATAATTGGTTTACGTGTTTATATGGCCAGACCTTTTAATTGTACTGCTTATTCTATTGAAGATTTGCAGAAAAATATCTGGTTTTATAATACCTTTGTATTTGGAGAAAAGGTAAAACGAGAATAAAGTATATAGCTTCATTATCTTACCTTTGCTTTTTGTGCCTCGTTTATACATTGTTGGTAAAGTCCAATATAAAACGCGTTTTTCACGTCAAAGAGTTCGTCAACTTCTGTTTGGGCCATTTTAGGGAAATAATATCTTTTGTAACAATTAAACTGTATGCTAGCTAGAAAATTATCGGTGAGTCTTTATTCTGTACAACACAGCGCTAACGAATAAGAATGTTGAATTCCACAGTAAAGTTCTCTATAAATCCCCAAAACTGACGCATTAGAGTTAATATTACTATAAAAGAACAACAAATGGCATAAACGTTCATTGACTCTTATTTTGTTAAGTATAATATATTTTTTATCAAAAAGATGGACCTTTGCTTATTTCTAAAGGCAATTGGTAACTACGGTATAAAAATCAACATTCTAGCTAAAGAGTATTTCCGTGCATAAGAATAAGTGACTACCAAATGGCCATATCAACACGAAATGAATTACGCGTCATCTTAACAGAAAATGACAAGTTGTCAAAGTTAAGTATCGCTATATTGAAATAAATTGATTTCAGTTGACAAAGTATTTTAAAATTCAAATTTGTCCTATTTTAGTACTGTAACATTTCCCCAATTTTCAGCAACACGTCGAGTTGTTAAAATGTTTAAAATGAAACGCTTGGTTGAGTACCTACCACGTGACTAATGTCTTCTGCAACTAATGTTTTGACTTAACCAAATCTCTTTGATCGGTAACATGACCACTCGAAGTGATTTCTTTTTCGATCAAAGCCAAAGCTTATTTCCTGATTCTCAGAAATTTTGCAACGATATCGGTCCAACGCCTCCTCCGCTATTTACACAAGACAATACACAGGGAAATAAAAGTAAGTTTATTTTGGTCCCATTGTTAAATATAATCACATTTAGACCCTCTCAAATAACATTTCTAAAACTTTCAACCTGTTTTCCAAATTTTAAATACCTGTCTTTCACTCTTCAATGCATGTAAAATATAGCATTATGGACTTGGTTTTGTAACCAAATTCTATTCTACTATACAAAAGTGTAATAACCTTGGCAATCAAAACTGCAGTAGTTAGATTTTAGTTAAAACATGATTAAAGTTAATGTTACTCAAATGTCTAATTTTGTTTTGTATTTTCACAGTATTTTCAAATACAAATTTGTTGTTTCAGAAAGACTATTTAATCCTCCTCGAAAGTTTCAAGATGAAAATATATTGCCCCGATCCCCTCCTTATATCGAGAGGAATACAAAGAAATTTGTTCCATCAGAAGTGCATAAAGCTTTCTCTAAGACCTGCCTACCCCCATCACCATCAGTTCTCGGTCAAAAATACCAATTTTCTGCACCATTTTCACAAAATCCTGGTGATAATCAGGCGGAAAATAAGAAATCAAAGCAGTTTCCACTGCCTCTTGTACCAGAAGCGCTCTCTAGAGTTGAAAACTTTGTGAGCAAGCATCGAAGTGCGCCTGTGCCAACCCAGTCACAAAGAAGTACATTGAATTCGCAACGAAAATCTTGGCAGCCACCCAAAGCTACCCCAATCCAGATGAAATCACCACCTCCAAAAAAATCGACATTAAATGTGGTCCCTGAGACCCCCTTTACCATCAATGAGAAGATTGCTGCTTCCACAGAGAGTTTAAACTTTGACATCCTTGATGAAAGTGACGAGGAAGGCCGAGGAGCAATCTTCGGACCATCTTTACGAACCCCGGCTCCCGTCCAACTACCCCCAATACGGACACCTGGTGGACATATGAAAGATGGCGTCAAATTGAGAACAATCGAAGAAATTCGTATCCTTTCACTTTTGAGATTAAAGTTTTTATATATAGTTATGTTGATTATGTTAAACAGTCTATAATTTAACAAAGTGTAAAATAAGCAGATGTTTATTAAACAAAAAGACAATGTGTGATACTTTATATACTTTTCAAACATTTTAAAGCCCTATATTTATTAATAGTCCTAACATTACATTCTTCCAGGTAGGTAATATAACTGGGATTATGTAGTTTAATTATAATTATTTTCAGTCATAATCTAAACCTGTTTTCCTTATATATAAAAAATGTTACAGCTGACAAATATCGTTCAGTGTTCAGTACAATCCCTTGTTTCAATGTAGTCCAGTCAAAGGTAAAAGTAAAGTAAAACGGTATTTTTATTATTTATGAAAAAGTGTTGTGAAAATCAAAAAGTGCAGGGGCATTGTCTCATGTGCCCCATGTTCTCTTGATTATAGTTAAGGTTAACCCAATATCATGGGTTCAAGCAATAAGTGACGTGCGTAAAGGCACCAACTGACCAAATGGTTAATAGTGACTTATGTCAATTCAGCAACCTTACGCCCAATGTTGATGATATAACTGACAGAGTTATGCAGCCAGACTATCAATGCTTAAACTCCACGTTGGGATTTCTTAATAAGGACTGCATCATTATCCTGGCCTAATACAGGGCCAAAAATCTACGCGAGTAATACTTGCGTGATCACTCACATGACGCACGTTGTGCGAGTAAGAATTTACTCTTGCATATAAAAACTAATTAACGTGTACCGGGGCCGTTTTTTATTTAACTGGGTTATAACGTTTTTATTATACATACGTCATGTCCAATTACTGGAGTATACAACATCATAATTTAAGATTTTTATAATACCTCATGTAAACAGTTGTTGTTACTTCATACAAACGACAGTTGCGAGCCATGTTTACTCCCATTACTCGCATGACTATTTACTCGCTTGAGCTTCCACACAAGAGTGAATTCTTATTTGATGGATTTTTGGCCCTGCTAATAGCTGCAAAACTTCAGGTATTCGATGACGCACTGTACACAAACAAAGCACTGGTGGTGTGTGCCCCAACTGGGTCTGGAAAGACTGTTATATTTGAACTTGCCATCATTGCCATGTTGATCAACTCCCCAGCTAATCCACAAGGAAAGCGGAAAACTGGGGGGAGCATTTCAAAAGTTGTTTACAGTATGTAGATTGCTATTGTGGTATTAGGACAGTATATTTCTTTCATAGGCTAGTCATTATACACTTATTTTTTAGTTATCAAAGTTTTCATTGTTTTTGATCCTGATTGTCATTAAAATTATTAAATTGGACCGGATAGGACAGGATATTCATGTTTATGGTAAAACCAAGGGGGTTAACACACGGCAAACATCAGATCACCTCGCGCCCACCGTCGGGTTACCGGAGCTATTGCAGTGTGTTGTATGATTGACACGTTCCTTTAATTTAGTAAAACCCATTAATCCGCTGGGTTCAGGCTATGTCTGTTAAGTGCTTTGCCCAAGAAAAACCACCAGACTAAACGACCGGACTTTGTTGCTATAACGTAATCTGAATATTGTTTCAACCCAGTGGCGCCAATTAAAGCACTTTGCACTGAAAGATATGAGGATTGGTCCAAGAAATTCTCCCCACTTGGTCTCGAATGCCAGGAGTTGACTGGGGATTCCGATGTAGACGATTATTGGCAGCTGCAGAAAGCCGATATCATTCTAACCACTCCTGTAAGTCATTTGTATTAACATTTATTTGTTCTATGCATTTGTGTTCAAAGCAATAATTGATATATATCTCTGGTTGTTGGTAACTACAAATATCTTAATCGAAAGTCAGAAATTTGCATAATTAAAGATAGGATAGGATATTCATGTTTATCCCCGTGAATGGAAAAACCAAGGGGTTAACACATGAGCATTCCTAAGATCACCTTGCGCCCACCGTCGGTTTACGGAGCTATTGCAGTGTGTTGTATATGATTTACACGTTAATTTGGTAGAACCCAGA
>CH003389.1:262904-286093 GCA_000149265.1 Ciona savignyi
ACACATCAGCTACTCAACTGTGGATTAACTGTTTTTTGCAATAAGTGGTATTCTCAACCAGTAGGATAATGCTCAGTTTCAATAACAGCAGACATTAAATGCTCCGCATACACAACAGCAAAACATTATACAAACAGCCAAGGTAAACCATGAAAGAAATAGGCTTTTCCCACCGCATAGTCTAGCCTTTGCCTAATGGCTGGTTTATTTCTATAAATTGCTGGCAGTTACAGTTTAATGCATTCTGTTATAGTTTTCTTGTTCTATTTTCACTTTTATTATTTATGATATAAATTGCTAAGACTTATTATTCTAAAGTCATTTAAATACGAGACCTATATACCTCAGCATTTAGCTTAGGTCCAGGACCGTGCAGGCCTTAATGACCGCGCTTAAAGTAAGCTGTCACCATTTACATTGGTTCAGTAAGACTATATGACAAGTGTTATGCTAAGTCTCCATAATAAAAACGAAAATACAACGCTCCTGCAGGCGCTTCTGTTACTAATTCACCTCTAAACTGACACATGATTGTATACAATGCATATAGGCACGAAATCTCAACAACGTCAGTGACGTAATACGGGAAATCCCCTAACATAAAATGAAATACATATTTGCTCATAACTCTTTAACCAAAAAATATTGGAAGAAACTGATTTGATTTTTAAAATCAGCGTATTTTTTTCCATTTATTAAGATATTCTTAAAATTGACTTCAGTTCCCCTTTAAAAAGGTGTTCAACAAAAATTAAAATTCACATCGGAAGTATCTTCATGTAATAAAATATAGTTTGTCAAATTTCATAAAGCTTTACAAAATATATAAATTTCATAATATATAAAAATTATTATTGGTCAATTGCAGGAGAAATGGGACAGTATGACCCGCAGATGGCGAGATAACACCTCCCTGGTGCGAAGAGTTCATTTGTTCCTCATTGATGAAGTTCACCTGTTGAACGATGAAACACGGGGAGCTACTATGGAGGTGGGTTGTGTTTTCAACTACTCTTTGCAGGTGCGAAACTGGTCGCTAACTAGTAGGTTGTGTCCTTGGGCAAGGCACTTTACGGACATTGCCTGAACCCAGTGGATTAATGGGTTCTACCTAGGGCTGCGAATTAACAGTTAATTTGAAAAACGGTTAACTGATGTAACAATAATCGGTTAACCGTTTACCGATTTTCTTTAGGCTACTGTCAAATCGGCAGCGTTTTTGGCAAAGAAAGTTATAGGTTGGGCAGCCGTTTGACAATATAGCGCCGAGTAAACAAGCCGCAGATCGTGGCCGCGTTGCCTTTTGTCTTGCCGTGCTGATTACAGATAAGAAAATTGGCGCGAATCCAAGATCATGTGTATTTACCCCGATTGTGATTATTTCTACCGATTAGGGCTGTGCATCGGTTAACGGTTAACCGGTTAACCGACGGGCCGTCAGTTAACCGTTAATAAAATCGGTAAACGGTTAACCGATTAGAGCTCGGCGTAATTACGAAATTACGGACGTCGGAATTACGTTACGTAAGTAGGGATGTGCGAAGTTAACGTGGACGTCAGTTAACTGTCAATGAAGTCAATAAATGGTTAACTGACTGTGTTCGTTTTTCAGCCTACAACAGCGCATGATAACAAAATAATTTATATGGTGGTTGTTCTTTTTTAATGACCACGCAGTTGACTTGCAGTAGGCCTAAGTGATGGTACGAGTAACGGTCAAGACCTCGAGATCGTATCGACTTGGTATGATTTTGTAGGTCTTGGCGTTGCTAACCGCAGCACCGCTTTTCTAACGATTCGTCGCGGTGTTTATTGCTTTGATCGGCTCGC
The DNA here is from genome assembly GCA_000149265.1 of Ciona savignyi. Lineage (NCBI taxonomy): Eukaryota > Metazoa > Chordata > Ascidiacea > Phlebobranchia > Cionidae > Ciona > Ciona savignyi. The sequence continues at coordinate 264,735 of CH003389.1, forward strand.
GGTGTTTATTGCTTTGATCGGCGGTTTGACCTAGGGTTACGTTGACCTAGATTCAATACAGGACCTCTGACGCACTCCCGCGAGCGTTTTTCCTATGTTCTTTTCTTTGATCGGTTAACCTTTATAAGAATCTAGGTTCTTGCACAGCCTTAGTATACAGTGTTATGGCCACGTGTATTAATTGAAAAAAGTAAAGTCGAACAATAGGCAAACTTCTAATTGTAAAACTTTAGTTCCCATAATAGACTTAATATTTTGTCGAATTAAGCGGCCAGTTCGTGCGGGCCACCGATGTTTTGACTAGTGCGACGTACGGTACGATAAGAATATAAGATAAACGTAAGATGACGGAAAGTGACCTTATCTTGTGAAGACACCGGCCTTGCGGCAGCGCAAGATAACAATACACGCTATAAGCAGGTTGTTTTTATAACGCCGTGAGGCCGGCTTGCATCGTTACATCGAGTAGGAAAAAATGCCGATTTAATCGGTTAACCGGTTAACCGATTTATTTTTGGATCGGTTAACCGTTAAGATTTTTTATGAATTTGCACAGCCCTACTACCGATGGTTCGAACTATTTTACTGGGACAAAAATATGTTAATTTGTTAAACCTAAAAATCAAGGAATTGCTCAGAAAGTATATTTACAACGACGTGCATATCCCGTTTGAATAATTACGGAGAAATGCGTAATTACATAATTTCGATTTGACGTCCGTAACACAATGCCGATGTCCGTAATTACGTAACTGAACGTAATTTCGTAATTACGCCCAGCTCCATCATAGCATTGAAGCAAACTACAGTTGTCAGACAGGTATTTCACGCCAGAAAAGCGTGCGTTTTATCAACCAACGAACAGATAAGAGTTTTTTAAAAAAAAGAGTTGTTTAAAAACGGTTAAACGGTTAAAATTTGTCGTGACGGTTAACCATAAAAACGGTTAACCACGGTTAACCGTTAATTTTTCGCATCCCTAGTTCTACCAAATCAAAGGAACATGTAATTCACATATGCCATGAAGGTTAGTTGTGTATTCCACTACTCTATTCGCTGGTTATCCTAGATACTGCATTTTGCAACACTGTGTCCTAACCCAGTGGTTTGAATTAGGGCAATATAAATTACAGATATAACAAGGAAAACTTAAATGAGGCACGGCAAGTGTGAAAACTGCACCCTAAAATAAATATTAGGGCATTAGAGTTAGTTTAAAAAATAGCGTTAAAGTAAGGGTTAGTTCAGGGGTTGAGATTAAGTTTCAATAGTTTTAGTGAGCAGTTTCCCTCCTTCCCTCCTTCCCGCTTTCCCTCCCTTTAGTGTTGCAAGATATAACTAAAACTCAAAGAACATCCAATAATATACAACACACTGTGCTTTCTTCGGCAAACCGACAGTGGGCATGCAGTACTCCGACCTTTGTCTTTGTATTATCACGCCCTTTTTAACATGTATAATTACATCTGTTTGAAAAACAACATATTGCTCTTTTTATGAAATACATTTTATCAAACTTGTTAACAGGCAGTAGTGAGTAGAATGAAGACAGTGCAGTCTTGTATGAAATCAGAGGACTCTGGTTTAAGATTTGTAGCGGTATCGGCAACTATCCCTAACACTGATGATATAGCGGAATGGTTGGGTTCTGCAAATCAACCAGCTCTTTCCTTCGAGTGAGTTAATGTGACCTCTTCTAATAAGAATTGAAATGTGCTTTTTTAACAGCACACTGTAACATGCATATTTTACCATATGCTTAAGTTTTGCACCCCTGTCAAAACAGCAGGTCTATGGCAATGACTACAAAGCATGCGTATATTCCTGCCATTGAACATAACATTCTGGGAATTAGGGCTAAGACATTGAGATACTGTGCCATTTGCTATTCTGTTTATCTTAAGTTTATTAAACCCATAACCACACCACCTAAAATTTTTCTTTGCCAATAATAGTCATCAGATGGGCACAAGTTAATGGGTTGAGATTTCTTTTCAGCTTGCTAGTGCTTTCCATCCTTGTTTGTAACCCAACCCCAGCTTAAATATTAAAAAAACCTTATGCTTTAATGAACAAAAATGATTATTTCTAGCATGGATGAAAGCTACCGACCTGTTAAACTGAGAAAGGTGGTACTTGGGTATCCATGGTCTTCCAATGGATCTGAGTTCAAGTTTGACATCAATCTTAATTACAAACTCGGGAATGTGATTCATACTTATTCAGAGGGGAAACCAACACTTGTGGTATGTGGTTACTTTGTTTTTGTTAACACAAAATTCTTTGCAGGTGCGAAACTGGTTGCTAACTTGTAGGTTGTGTCCTTGGGCAAGGCACTTTACAGACATTGCCTGAACCCAGCGGATTAATGGGTTCTACCAAATTGAAGAAACGTGGCTATCATGTACATGTGAATCATACACTTCACACTAAATAGCTCTGGTAACCCGAAGATGGGTGCGAAGTGACCTGACGATTGCCCGTGTGTTAACCCCGCTTGGTTTTCCCATTCGCAGATAAACATGAATATCCTATCCTATCCTCGACCCAGTGGAATTAAATGTGCTGTTATAACAGTGGATTTAAAACCCTAAAACTTAAGGAATTAAATATACAACACAGGGACAACTTAATTGTGGTCAGATTACCATTATTATAACAACTGCTATTGTACCTGACAGCAATAAAAAAATTATTATTATCTAAATCTGATATCCTATTATCCTTAATCCACATCAATCTAAGGCCATATGGTTGCTTATATCAGAAGAACATTTGTTTGTAAAACAGGGCTATGTGTGTTTTTTAGCAAAATACACAGGCCGTAATAAAATAAAAGAAACAGTGATGTTCATTCTTTAGTTCTGCTCCACAAGGAAAAGTGTAGAACAGGCAGCTTCAACTCTGGCAAAGGATCTTAACTTTGTACTAGACGCCACACACAAGCAGACGTTAACCAAAGTTGCCAACATAGTCAGAAATACCAGGTCAGCAAGCACAGTTGTATAAGTAAGGAATTTTAACAAGTTTGACCGGTTAGTCTAGCGGTTAAGTGCATCGCCAGGTCAGCAAGCACAGTTAATTAAGGATAGGATAGGATAGGATATTCATGTTTATCCCCGTGAATGGGAAAACCAAGGGGGTTATCACACGGGCAATCGTCAGATCACCTCGCGCCCACCGTCGGGTTACCGGAGCTATTGCACTGTGTTGTATACGATAGAAACGTTCCTTCAATTTGGTAGAACCCATTAATCTGCTGGGTTCAGGCAATGTCCGTAAAGTGCCTTGCCCAAGGACACAACCGACTAGCTAGCGACCAGTTTCGCACCTGCAACCTTTCGATTGAAAGGCGACGCACTTAACCGCTAGGCCAACCGGCCGGAGTAAATTTAAGTAATAAATTCCCCAACTACAACAATATTGTGAGGACAGATTAAGGGAAATGTTAGTGGGAGGAATAGGATACCACCATGCTGGATTAGATGCTCATGATCGGCACCTAGTGGAGGAAACATTTCTTGCAGGAGACCTTCTTGTGTTAGGTAACAATGTTTGAGTTTTATAGCAGTTGCCTTAAAAGACTGGTTTAATGCATCAAGTTGAAATTAAGTGAAATAAGTTATGTTTTTCAATATTAATATAGTTTAGCTTATTTTTGTTTGTGTAATTAGACACAGAGAGAAAATAATAAGTAAAATAGTAAAAAAATACAGCAGTCTCAAGATTATAGCTTTGAAAGTGGTCAGCAGCTAGTTTATTGTGCACTTAGGCATGGTATATCACATGAACTCAGTGGGTTTATGGTTTGTGCATGTGCTAAAAACATTTTAATCAACACACTGCAAAAGCTCAGGTAGCCGACAATTGGAGCAAGGTAGTATGCTGATTCCGCATATATTAATTATACCCCTTGAGTTTTTATAAATTAGAATAACCTGAATATTATATTACTTGTACCATATTTTTCAGTTTTCCCACCCCAGCAATAAACATGCACATCCTGTCATTTCTCAATATAAAAATCGATCAGTTATCTTTATTCGAAGGTCAATACGAATGCAATTTTTAAATTGATTTTACCGCAATTATTATGCATTGTGTAAAAACACAGCATATAAAGGTAATTTGCAATAGGTTGTAAGCACCTACTGCATTATATGCTCATTGTAAGACCATCACGTATTTTCTCAATATGAAATTCGATATTACAGTGAGTACCAGCACATTAGCCATGGGTGTGAATCTGCCTGCCCATCTGGTTGTGGTCAAGTCCACATGTCACTATGTGAAAGGAACATTCCAGGAATACACGCAATCCGAAATCCTTCAAATGACAGGCAGAGCCGGCAGACCTCAGGTGGGTTATATGGTTGTGGAAGGATAGGATAGGATATTCATCTTTATCCCCTTGAATGGGAAAACAAGGGGGTTAACACACGGGCATTCGTCAGATCACTTTGCGCCCATCGTCGGGTTACCGGGGATATTGCAGTGTGTTGTATATGATAGACACAACCCTTCAATTTGGTAGAAGCCATTAATCTGCTGGGTTCAGGCAATGTTCGTAAAGTGCCTTGCCCAAGGACACAACCGACTAGCTAGTGACCAGTTTCGCACTAGCAACCTTTCGATTGAAAGGCGACGCACTAAACCGTTAGACCAACGGGCCGGACGAAGGTTATTTATGTTTGTAAACAGATAACTCATACATATAACCTACGACGTAACAACTGTTTAAATCTAGTATTATTACAATATTACATTATGATACTGTATACTCCAGTATTCGGGCGCGATATGCAAGAGTAAATTCTTACTCGCACGGCATGCGTCAGGCGAGCAACACAAGTAGTATTTTTGGCCGTGAATCCCCTCAGGACACTAAGAGATTTAAATTTTATAGTCAACCTGCTGTTTTAACTGCCAATAATCGTTTTTCATGTCTAGCTTACCCCCGGCCCCAGGTGTATAAAGGTGGCACATCGATTCCCACACAATACAAACCCATTGATTTTATTCCCAGTTTGATGAAACAGCAACCGCAGTTATAATGACAAGGGAACAGTCCCGATCACTCTACCAGAATATCGTGAACGGATCGCAGAAGATTGAAAGTTCTTTGCACAGGTTCTTTATTAATAACATTTATTATGCTGTTTATGCACATCCATCTTTATTTTACTATTGCTTTGTATTCAATTTGACAAGCTTATAAATAAGAGTAACTGGTGGCTTTTTAGTTTATTTTAGGCAAATAGGATAGAATATTCATGTTTATTAACGTGGATGGGAAAACCAAGGGGGTTAACACACAGGCAATCGTCAGATCACCTCGCGCCCACCGTCGGGTTACCGGAGCTATTGCAGTGTGTTGTGTATAGGGATGCACAAACTAGAATATCTTGGTATTCTAGAATAGTTATTTCGAATCCAGAATATCGAATCCTATTCTATATTAAAAAGCAAACTCGAGTTAAAGTGGAAAGATCGTCAAAAATTTCTGCTGGCGCTGACTACCTCTATGGCCAGTGTGATTACATACTTATAATCATAGGCGGCGACTTCAGTGAAATGTTACCGTTGCGCGAAATTTTATGACGTCACAATCGGCCCTATGCCTCGAACTAACTCGGATAGAACTATGATACTAACGATTTACAATGCTAAAATATTAAGCCAGGAGTTTAAGTGTTTAATCTAACTACTTCCACCGCTGAAATATTGCATGGTCGTTAATACGCAGCTCAGCATCAACAGTACGGAAAGAATATACCAAACATTTATGTGTCTGCGAGGGCTGTGCAAGAACCCAGATTCTTATAACGGTTAACTGATGAAAGAAAAAAAACGTTAACCGATGTTAGCCTACTGTTCTCTCTAGCTAATACTTAGAAATTGGAAGAACATGGGGAAAAACGGGAGTGCGTCAGTGTTCCTGTATTGAATCTAGGTCAACATAACCCTAGGTCAAACCGCCGATCAAAGCAATAAACACCGCTGGAAAAGCGGCGCTGCGGTTAGACGATTTAATGTGATAATTATTTAAATGCGCAGGGAATTTTTTGCGTAATTATAAAACAGACATTGCGGCGGGTCCATTCAATTATAGTTTCTTAATGTGCAATGTATATTATTTCGAATCCAAATATTCGAAATAAACGTAATATTTGGATTCGAATCCCGTAGGATTCGAATCCGGAAGATTCAATATTCTAGTTTGTGCATCCCTAGTTGTGTATGATAGGCACATTTCTTTAATTTGGTAGAACCCATTAATCCGCTGGGTTCAGTCAATGTATGATAAGTGACTTGCCTAGGGACACAACCGACTAACTAGCGACCAGTTTTAATGCTGCAATCCTTCGACTAAAAGGCAATGCATTATCCCACCAGACTAATCTGTAGAACATCAGTTAAATTTTTTCTAATTTATTTAGAGATTAACTGGCAGCAAATCTCTTAACCACTTAACTGCAAACTTAAACACACCCCTATTTTTTATTAATATTTATTCCTATTTTTGGATTAATTTATTATTTATCGCACAATTTTCATATTCTATGTATTTTATTTGCAGTCACCTTATAGAACATCTGAACGCGGAAATAGTGTTGCTGACAATATGCGATGTATCAGTGGCGTTGGAGTGGATAAGATCTACGTTTCTCTACATTCGACTGCTCAAAAATCCTACTCATTATGGTAAGTCATGTTGGTAGATAATCATTTATCATACCGTGTATGTAGTGTGGTGGAAAATGTATTTTTAAGTTGTATGAGTGATATTTTAATAATTGGATTAATCTGGATGGAATTTTATAAGTAAAACACCAAAGGAAGTTATGATTACGATGGGAAAACATTATTTACTTCCACAGTCATCATAATAAAGCTTTTTAGCATGTTAAGTTTGATATAAAAAGTATTTAATTGCATTCACTGGTTTGGAGAAATATACCTTAAAGGGGAACTGAAGTCGATTTTAAGAATATCTTAATAAATGGAAAAAAATACGCTGCATTTCAAAAATCAAATCACTTTCTTCCAATATTTTTTGGTTAAAGAGTTATGAGCAAATATGTATTTCATTTTATGTTAGGGGATTTCCCGTATTACGTCACTGACGTTGTTGAGATTTCGTGCCTATATGTATTGTATACAATCATGTGTCAGTTTAGAGGTGAATTAGTAACAGAAGCGCCTGCAGGAGCGTTGTATTTTCGTTTTTATTATGGAGACTTAGCATAACACTTGTCATATAGCCTTACTGAACCAATGTACATGGTGACAGCTTACTTTAAGCGCGGTCATTAAGGCCTGCACGGTCCTGGACCTAAGCTGAATGCTGAGGTATACAGGTCTCGTATTTAAATGACTTTAGAATAATAAGTCTTAGCAATTTATATCATAAATCATAGAAGTGAAAACAGAACAAGAACACTATAACAGAATGCATTAAACTGTAACTGCCAGCAATTTATAGAAATAAACCAGCCATTAGGCAAAGGCTAGACTATGCGGTGGGAAAAGCCTATTTCTTTCATGGTTTACCTTGGCTGTTTGTATAATGTTTTGCTGTTGTGTATGTGGTGCATTTAATATCTGCTGTTATTGAAACTGAGCATTAGCCTACTGGTTGAGAATACCACTTATTGCAAAAACCAGTTAATCCACAGTTGAGTAGCTGATGTGTAGTCTAACAATAAGTACACAGCAAGCACTCAGATACGTAAGTGAAGAATATATATAATAGATCTTTACTTAACTACCCAAATAAGTTAATAAGAATATACCACTTTTCTAATTTAGTTCCTTTTATTAGATATTGTAAAATGCCTAAAGTTAAGCCACTGAGAAGGAAGAAAGAGTGAGTGGAGTATATTGTTTTGCTCCGGGATGTACAAATTCCTATTACAGCACACGAAAATTCCAATCCACCTGTGCTCTTCCATCGATTTCCTCACAACGACAAAAAACGGTTAAAGCAATGGATACAACAATGCACAGCGTTCTAAACTACCTGTTGAAAAAGAACCGCAGTGTGTAGTGTACATATTTGTGACAAGGATTATCATAGTAAAATTGTATTTGACTCCAATGGAGTAGCCAAGATGATGAAAACAAACCACTTGGTGAAAAATACAGTTCCAACAATTTTTAATTTTTCTGATTATGATTTTAAACATAGTGATCAACCCAGTACATCAAGTGCAACTTCAAGAACTTCTTTATCCAAGCAGATAATTGAAAAATAAGGGCTTTTAGTAATGCAAGTCCAGTCTGGCGTTATTTTGTGCACAAATGCATGTACATTCATGCAGCATAAACATTCTTGCGGGTGTGTCCATAAGAATACAGTTTTTGCAACGGCACCAAGTCATGTCAATAAGTAATGTTTTTAAATAAACATTTTCTTCTATGGGGCTTGCATCTTCAAAGATACTCTCAGACGTTTTCCTTGGTTCAAATGCACATGACTAAATTCTGTGTTGTTTTATTGTGTACAATAAAACTTCTTTCATCCATGCCAGAATGCTGAAAACTGTCATCCATTTTAGTTTTACAACATTAACTTAAATTTACTCTAGAAATGAAGAAAACAAAAGAAATTTGTTAAAACTTCTATGCATATGTATACCAAATCTCTCACACTCTCAGTTTGTAGCCTAGGGGTTGATAATAACATTGCTAGTCTAAGTTGCAGATTATGGCTATATATTGAAAAGCAACAATCATGAAAGAAATAGGCTGTTCCCACCGCATAGTCTGATCTTTGATTGATGGCTGGTTTATTTCTATAAATTGCTGGCAGTTACAGTTTACTGCCTCCTGTTCTAGTTTTCTTGTTCTATCTTTACTTCTATGATTTATGATATAAATTGCTAAGACTTATTATTATAAAGTCATTTAAATACGAGACCTGTATACCTCAGCATTCAGCTTAGGTCCAGTATCGTGCAGGCCTGAATGAGTGCGCTTAAGGTAAGCTGTCACCATGTACATTGGTTCAGTTAGGCTATATGACAAGTGTTATGCTATGTACATTGGTTCAGTTAGGCTATATGACAAGTGTTATGCTAAGTCTCCATAAAAAAAACGAAAATACAACGCTCCTGCAGGCGCTTATGTTACTAATTCACCTCTAAACCGGCACATGATTGTATACAATGCATATAGGCACCAAATCTCAACAACGTCAGTGACGTAATACGGGAAATCCCCTAACATAAAATGAAATGCATATTTGCTCATAACTCTTTAACAAAACAATATTGGAAGAAACTGATTTGATTTTTGAAATCAGCGTATTTTTTTCCATTTATTAAGATATTCTTAAAATTGACTTCAGTTCCCCTTTAAAGTTATGCCCAAAGTTAGTGGAATCGCAATGCTTTAGTTTATGTTTAAATTAGTAATATACTGAGTTCAAACTAGTTCTACTAATCCCGTAAAATCTAACCTTTTAATCTGACTCACTTTACATATGTGTCAACTGGTTTAACTCTATACTTTATATGACCAAACCCAAAGAGGTGCCTCTAATTACTACAGGATCGCTTGGAGCGCTTGGCTAGCTTGGATTGCCATGGAAACTAATTCTAACCTTGTCCCAAACACTAATCTCAACCGCACAACTAACTTTAGTCCCAAACCCAACATTACGGTTATAATATTCATTTAAGTTTCACTTTTTTGTTTTCCCCGAGACTTTGCTAATTACGAAGTATAGTTTTAGTTTAGTTTATTTTTTTGCTCCTTTGTACAATAAGGAAGATTAGAACAATTTTTTCAAGTTAAAGAGCCAGGATAAAACGACAAAACTACAGTAGTTAAAACACATCAGTTACTAGACACATTTGCAAGTTAGATACATTAATAAAAAAAAAATTCAACAGAAAACAATTTAAATCAAAATTAAACAATTAAATGTAATGTTATCTAAGTCTTGAGTAAAAGTGTGCAAGCGCGACCCAGTACTGAGGGGGGAGCCGGCTTTGGGATTAAGTGAAAAAAGAAAAATCTCCTAAAATGAAATTCCACTAGTGTTTAAAAACAAACGTTTCAAAACACACTATAGTAAGCGATCCAAGCGCTTCTGTAGTAATTAGAGGTACCGACCCAAAGTACCTCAATAAATGTAACACCACATGGTCCTGTAGACACAATAAATCCATGATTCATCCAGGTTATCCAGAAGGATTAAGCAAGGAGGAGGCAGATACCAGACTGCACGAGCTATGCACACATAACCTCAGTCAACTCCAGTCCTTTAATCTTATTTCCATCGATAAAGACCAACGGCTGATACCAAATGAACCAGGGCGACTTATGGCGCGATATTGCTTGACTTTTGATACAGTCAAGAAGTTTGGTTCCCTTACTGGCAATGAAAGCCTTCAAGAAATGGTTTGCATCATTAGTTTATTGCATTTTCTGTTAGCTATACTCTGATACTCTGTATAATAAGATATTACGTCATTAAATATAAGACATAGAGTTGTTAGAACCTCAGGTTTTTTGTTGTTGCTAATGTTGTGTGTTGCATTAATCGACATTAGCCAGGTGCCTTGCATTGGGACACAACTTTGCAGTCTATTGGCTGGTTATCTAACCTGGAACCCCACTGGTTCTAACAGTTTGTGCCTTTGTTTTCTACTACGGTCGAATAGCTTGGTGGGTTAGCTCTTCGCCTTTTAGCGAAAACATTGTTTTAGTAGAAGGGTTTCCTGCACGGCCTACAATATGGAGAACTTTACGCGATGGGCTGAAGGATCAAAACTGGACAGATAGTTGATTGTGCTCTTAGGCAAGGCAAACTAAAAGAAAATCTCAATCATACACAATACACTGCAATAGCTCCAGTAACACACAAGCTTCAACCCAGTGGTTTAGTACTTTAGATTTAACAAAGTGGTACTAAACTCCAAAACCCAAAACCCGTTGGCTGGCACAAGTTGTTAGGATAGGATATTTATGTTTATCCCTGTGAGTGGGAAAACCAAGGGGGTTAACATACAGGCAATCGTCAGATTACCTCGCGCCCATTCATGTGGATAAACATGCAAACCCATGTCGGGCTCTTTGTGCCCTCAGGTGGATGTTATCGCGGGGTGCCGAGAGTTCCAGGAAGTGAACCTCCGGATGAATGAGAGAACGACTCTCAATAAGATGAACAAGGACAAGAATCGTGTTGTTATCAGGTAGGGATGCACAAACTAGAATATCGAATCTTCCGGATTCGAATCCTACGGGATTCGAATCCAAATATTACGTTTATTTTGAATATTTGGATTCGAAATAATATACATTGCACATTAAGAAACTATAATTGCATGAAGTTCCTTTTTATTTCCATTGTACATATTGCAGCAGCGTTGATTACAATGGATATTATAAGCATGGGCGCCGACTTTCGCCTTTGCGGCGCAACGTTATAAATTCGCCGCAATGTCTGTTTTATAATTACGCAAAACATTCCCTGTGCATTTAAATAATTATCACATTAAATCGTCTAACCGCAGCGCCGCTTTTCCAGCAGTGTTTATTGCTTTGATCGGCGGTTTAACCTAGGGTTACGTTGACCTAGATTCAATACAGGACCACTGATGACGCACTCCCGTTTTCCCCATGTTCTTCCCATTAAGTATTAGCTAGAGAGAACAGTAGGCTAACATCGGTTAACGGTTAACGGTTTTTTTTCCTTGATCAGTTAACCGTTATAAGAATCTAGGTTCTTGCACAGCCCTCGCAGACACATAAATATTTGGTATATTCTTTCCGTATTGTTGACGCTGAGCTGCGTATTAACGACCATGCAATATTTCAGCGGGGGAAGTAGTTAGATTAAACACTTAAACTCCTGGCTTAATCTTTTAGCTTTGTAAATCGTTAGAATCATAGTTCTATCCGAGTTAGTTCGAGGCATAGGGCCGATTGTGACGTCATAAAATTTCGCGCAACGGTAACATTTTACTGAAGTCGCCGCCTATGATTATAAGTATGTAATCACACTGGCCATAGAGGTAGTCAGCGGCAGCAGAAATTTTTGACAATCTTGCCACTTTAACTCGAGTTTGCTTTTTAATATAGAATAGGATTCGATATTCTGGATTCGAAATAACTATTCTAGAATACCAAGATATTCTAGTTTGTGCATCCCTATTATCAGGTCATTTCATGAATACATTCGACAACATTGTTAAATTGTAATGGTGACACATTAATTAAAATGCTTTTCGTTGACAAATAAGTTTATACATGCGAGATATGACTTTATTATTTGCAATGTAGCTTATGTTCTTTCAAGTGTTGGAAAGTCTAGTGATATGTAGGCACTTAGGCAAAACAATGAAAAATGTGTCTTTTAAATTGCATATTTTAAAAACGCATTGAAAACATGTAAAGAGCTAACTACCCAGTAAACAATGGAATTAAGGTCGAAGAGGTTTAAGGAATTTTCACATAAAATTATAACGAAACTTAAAAATCAATTGCTTTATACATGTGTTTAACTAAAAAATGCCTTGCTTACACACACTTTTCCAGCACTGATTGCGTTCTGACATGACGTACACAACAAGACATCTTTATGTCGTTTCACAGGTTTCCAATGATGGGTCGGATTAAAACCACCCAGATGAAGGTGAACTGCCTGCTACAAGCCACCATGGGATGCATCAATATACAGGACTTCGCTCTCTCACAAGATGTCACCAGGATATTCAGGTAAGAGTATGTGGTTGATGCAAAATAGCAGGGCCACCCCCCTTTCCACTGTTTAGATATGTGATTTTACTGAAAAACACAAATATGCTCAGTTTTTTTGGCAGCAAAGGGTTTGGAATTGGATAGCCTCTGAGTAGAAAAAATAATAAAGGTTTTGACCCAAAATAATTTTCTGATATATTACTGACACGTATGTTTACAAAATTGTCTTTAAATTATCTGTTGTTTGTGAAACTCTTTTTTATAACAACAGTTGCATTGATTGATGCAATTTATTCGGTATTCTCTTTTTGTACAAAAAAATTAATTGAAACAAAAAAGCCATAATAATAATTTTCATCTTAATGAGAGATGTTTTCAAAAAGTGCGTGTTCCATTTTGTAGATTACTATACTGGATAGGATAGGATATTCATCTTTATCCCCGTGAATGGAAAAACCAAGGGGGTTAACACACGGGCAATCGTCAGATCACCTCGCGCCCACCGTCGGGTTACCGGAGCTATTGAAGTGTGTATGATAGACACACTCCTTCAATTTGGTAGAACTCGTTAATCTGCTGGGTTCAGGCAATGTCCGTAAAGTGCCTTGCCCAAGGACACAACCGAATAGCTAGCGACCAGTTTCGCACCTCCAACCTTTCGATTGAAAGGCGACGCACTTAACCGCCTGACTAACCGGCCGGACGATAAATACTGGCTTATCGTACAACTCAATGTATTCTTTAAAGAACACTCCTAATTTTGTCAATTTGCCGTGTAATAAATGATTTATTTTTCTATATACATTTTTTTTACCAAGCCAAGTTTCGATGGTGGGCCTGTTTCTCAGACCGTTTATGTATAGGAGTCAGTATATGTATCGGTTGCGTTAACCATTTGGCCACACGATCAAACTAATCTTGCTGTTGATTCAGAAACGCGGTCAGAGTAGCTCGATGTCTTGTGGAACTTCTTATGTTGAAAAACAATTTCAAGTCGCTGTATAATGCAACTCTGCTCTCCAAGTGCATCAGAGCTAGACTGTGGGAGAATTCAAGGTGGGAAAGCTGTAGTTTGAACATTGAATGTTTCTTAAAGAATGATTAAGATATATAGCTGTTAATGGGGAAGGCTTAGGCAAGATAAGTACTATTAAATGTAACTGTTTAGTCATGACTTACATTTTACATTAGAATAACCAAAGTAAAATTTATAAATTGTTGGTTTGGTTAAAATCAACCCATTAGGATATTCATGTTTTATCCCAAGGAAACATAATGGTTATTAACATGCAACAAATGTTAGAATATTTTAAGTGATATTTAGATATTTTACCCTAAAGCTATCATCATTCTCTTTTTTAAATAGAAATATAGATTATTTCACTTTTGTTTTTGTCAATTATTTTTAAAAATAAATCAACAATTTTATTCTCTGACTGTTTGAAAATATTACTGGTTAGTTAAAAATATTACTGTTTGGTTGAAAATATTACTGGTTGGTTAAAAATATTACTGTTTGGTTGAAAATATTACTGGTTGGTTAAAAATATTACTAGTTGGTTCAAAATATTACTGGTTGGTTAAAAATATTACTGGTTGGTTAAAAATATTACTGGTTGGTTGAAAATATTATTGGTTGGTTGAAAATATTACCGGTTGGTTAAAAATATTACCGGTTGGTTAAAAATATTACTGGTTGGTTGAAAATATTACTGGTTGGTTAAAAATATTACTGGTTGGTTAAAAATATTACTAGTTGGTTGAAAATATTACTGGTTGGTTAAAAATATTACCGGTTGGTTGAAAATATTACTGGTTGGTTGAAAATATTACTGGTTGGTTAAAAATATTACTGGTTGGTTGAAAATATTACTGGTTGGTTAAAAATATTACTGGTTGGTTAAAAATATTAATGATTGGTTGAAAATATTACTGGTTGGTTAAAAATATTACTGGTTGGTTGAAAATATTACTGGTTGGTTAACACTATTACCGTTTGGTTGAAAATATTACTGGTTGGTTAAAAATATTACTGGTTGGTTGAAAATATTACTGGTTGGTTGAAAATATTACTGGTTGGTTGAAAATATTACTGGTTGGTTGAAAATATTACTGGTTGGTTGAAAATATTACTGGTTGGTTGAAAATATTACTGGTTGGTTGAAAATATTACTGGTTGGTTGAAAATATTACCGTTTGGTTAAAAATATTATTGGTTGGTTGAAAATATTACTGGTTGAAAATATTACTGGTTGAAAATGTTACTGGTTGGTTGAAAATATTAATGATTGGTTGAAAATATTACTGGTTGGTTAAAAATATTACTGGTTGAAATATTACTGGTTGGTTAACACTATTACCGTTTGGTTGAAAATATTACTGGTTGGTTAAAACTCTTCCCGGTTGGTTGAAAATATTACTGGTTGGTTGAAAATATTACTGGTTGGTTAAAAATATTACTAGTTGGTTGAAAATATTACTGGTTGGTTGAAAATATTACTAGTTGGTTGAAAATATTACTAGTTGGTTGAAAATATTACTGGTTGGTGGAAAATATTACTGGTTGGTTAAAAATATTACTGGTTGGTTGAAAATATTACTGGTTGGTTGAAAATATTACCGGTTGGTTAAAAATATTACTGGTTGGTTGAAAATATTACTGGTTGGTTGAAAATATTACTGGTTGGTTGAAAATATTACCGTTTGGTTAAAAATATTATTGGTTGGTTGAAAATATTACCGGTTGGTTAAAAATATTACTGGTTGGTTGAAAATATTACTGGTTGGTTGAAAATATTACTGGTTGGTTGAAAATATTACCGTTTGGTTAAAAATATTATTGGTTGGTTGAAAATATTACTGGTTGAAAATATTACTGGTTGAAAATGTTACTGGTTGGTTGAAAATATTACTGGTTGGTTGAAAATATTACTGGTTGGTTGAAAATATTACTGGTTGGTTAAAAATATTACTGGTTGGTTGAATATATTACTGGTTGGTTAAAAATATTACACCAATTTCCTTATCTGTAATCAACGCGACAAGACAAAAGGCAACGCTGCCACGATACAGGACGAACAAACTGTTTAATTTCTACTTTTAAGTCTATGTAGTTAAGTTTAAACTTTCATTCTCTTTGTCTACAATCAAAATGCATCCAAAAACACGACAATTTTGGTCATAAAAATTACGAAATTACATAACTGAGCTGACGTAATACAACTTTGATCAATTATGCCCAGCTGTACTTGGTTTAAAATATTAACTCTTTTTAACTCCCCAGATACGTTACGAAGCAGCTGACCAACATCGGGGCAACATTATCCTCCGCACTCGCTAATGCTGGCGTGGCAACATTCTCCCGTGCACATGAGATGAATCCTCGTGAGCTGGAACTCATCGTGAACCGTCACGCACCATTCGGTAATCACATGCATGACGCAATCAAACATCTGCCAAAGTACGAGGTGCAAGTGGAACAGGTTCGTTTTATTGTTTGCAAATCAAAAATATTAGTATTTTTTTTATATAGGATAGGATATTCATGTTTATCCCCGTGAATGGGAAAACCAAGGGGTTAACACACGGGCAATCATCAGATCACCTCGCGCTCATCGACACATTAATCCGCTGGGTTCAGGCAATGTCCGTAAAGTGCCTTGCCCAAGGACACAACCGACTAGCTAGCGACCAGTTTCGCACCTGCAACTTTTCGATTGAAAGGCGACGCACTTAAATGACTAACCGCTCAAATGATAGATAAAATGTTAATGTGTTAACTCCCATGAAAGGGGCTTCTTTACACAGGCAATCATCAGATTACCTCGTGCCCATCGTCACATTTCCATAGCTATCGTTGTTCATTAAATTTTTATACAACCCATTAATCTATTGGGACCAGGCAATATTTGCTAAGTCCCTAATTAATATTCACAACAAGAAAAAAAAGGATTTTCTTGTTGTTTTTTTTTTTGTGTAAATTCTGTAACCATCTTACTGCCCTTGGAAAAGTTGTGTTAAAATTTTTATTTGAATCTATACATACACAGAGCAAGAAATACAGTTCATCTGAATGTGGAATAACGGTTCAAGTTGTTCTTAAAAACACTGCAGATTTGCTTGAGAAATCCACAACGGGAAAGAAACATTGTTGTTTGCTGCTTATTGGTAATATTTCTAAGCTTTCTCTATTTGTAGCACAATACAACTTTAGAATATGTGTGAAATGGTGACTAAATATATTAGAAATATGTTATTCTGTTGTTTATCACAGTCATATTGGTTTGTCTTATTATTATTAAAAACATGCTCCTATGATGATGTACCTCTGGCTAAACAAAAAAGATAGGGTAGTTCGATTTATTATTTGTTTCCATGATCAAAACACGAAGCAGGGCGTTTAATAATAATTCAGAAAGCAGGAAAAACGGCATAACGACAGTGGGACATTCATGTTTTATCTCTATGAATGCAAAATGCCGAGGAGTTATCACACGGGCAGATGTCAGATTGCCTATTAATCACCTTAAAAGTAATGTAGCTGTTACAGTGTGTTGCATATGATTAAGACGTTCCTAGACGCATCTATAACTAGTAGGGCTGTGCAAATTCATAAAAAATCTTAACGGTTAACCGATCCAAAAATAAATCGGTTAACCGGTTAAATCGGAATTTTTTCCTACTCGATGTAACGATGCAAGCTGACCTCACGGCGTTATAAAAACAACCTGCTTATAGCGTGTATTGTTATCGCGCGCTGCCGCAAGGCCGGCGTCTTCACAAGATAAGGCCACTTTCCGTCATCTAGGTTTATCTTATATTCTTATTGTACGTCGCACTAGTCAAAACATCAGTGGCCCGCACGAACTGGCCGCTTATTCGACAAAATATTAAGTCTATTATGGGAACTAAAGTTTTACAATTAGAAGTTTGCCTATTGTTCGACTTTACTTTTTTCAATTAATACACGTAGACATAACATTGTATACTAGGGCTGTGCAAGAACCCAGATTCTTATAAGGGTTAACCGATCAAAGAAAAGAACATAGGAAAAACGCTCGCGGGAGTGCGTCAGAGGTCCTGTATTGAATCTAGGTCAACATAACCCTAGGTCAAACCGCCGATCAAAGCAATAAACACCGCGACGAATCGTTAGAAAAGCGGCGCTGCGGTTAGCAACGCCAAGACCTACAAAATCATACCAAGTCGATACGATCTCGAGGCCTAGACCGTTACTCGTACCATCACTTAGGCCTACTGCAAGTCAACTGTGTGGTCTTTAAAAATGAACAACCACCATATAAATTATTTTGTTATCATGCGCTGTTGTAGGCTGAAAAACGAACACAGTCGGTTAACCATTTATTGACTTCATAACCATGGTTCTACCAAATTTAAGGAACGTGTCTATCATACACAACACACTGCAGTAGGTATGGTAACCCGACGATGGGCGCGAGGTGATCTGACGATTGCTCGTGTGTTAACCCCCTTGGTTTTCCCATTCACACGGATAAACATGAAAATCCTATCCTATGATTAAGATGTTCGTAAACGAATCTATAACTAGTAAAGTACCTATTTTACTACCTCACCAACCAACTACTCCACAGGTGATGCCGACAATCATACGATACTGAAGCAAAGGATATCGGACAGCTTACTCACATCCACCCCACAGAATATGTGGCAGAGAAGTGTCAACGTAACAAGGGCAGCTAAAGGAGATGAGCTTAGTGTGAAACTCATCAGTTTCGAGTGGGGTGAGTCAACTTTTCTTGTTCATTACGTTTTTGCTATGGTAAAAACAACATTTTTTTAAATCATTTTTACCTAAAATTAACCCAGTCATGATTGCTGTAACATATTGTGTTCGTTATGTTTTCGTTTCTTAAAAAAAACGTTTTTTAAAATTATATGAACTTAATTTTTGAAATAAAATAAAAAAGGGCAAACGACAATTATGATAGCAAGTCATGTAAAATTAAATAAATTAAAGTAAATATATAAAATACAACTGCATTAAACCCAAACAAAATTCATGATAAGTTGTGGGCAGTCAGTTAAACCAGGTTAAAAGCAATAAAAGCCATGAATAAAAGATTGTGGGATCCAAACCACTATTACTATAAAAGCTGATTCAATAGACCAGTCTTTATGGCTAATCAATTGCTTGGTCGTACTTGCTTAAAAGTCTAAGAATACTCCAAGATTTGTCTGACCGAATAGCTAGGTGGGTTCTTGTGTCGCCTTTCAGCTGAAAGGCTGTAGATTTAAAACTGCTCGCCAACTAGCCAGTGTCCTTGGGAAAGGCACTTAGTCGAGATTGCCCAGACCCAACAAATTAAAGGTGTACTAATGTAAAGGATGTCGCAATCCAACGTAGTGCAAGAGCTCCTGTAACTAATGGTAGACATAAGGTAATCTGATGGTAACTTGTGTGATAACGATTCTTGCGTGATAACGATTCTTGCGTTTTTCCATTTACCGGGTTAAAATATGAATATCCCAAATCCCCAACCCCTGTTTTCCCTCAGTTGGATTGGATGTTGAATCCACTTACACCCCGTACTACGTTGGTCCCAAGCGCATGGTCGCTACCTCTTCCACTGTCGCCAATGATGGAACCCAATCTCAATACTTTGACAAGAAAAAGTAAGTTAAGTCCGACCGGCTAGTCTGGTGGTTTAGTGTGACACCTTTTAACTGAACTTAACTTTGAACTGAACTGAAAGTTTGAAGGTTCGAAACTGGTCACTAGCTAGTTGGTTGTGTCCTTTGGCGAGGCACTTTACAGACATGTGCCTGGACCCAGCGGATTAATGGGTTGTGTCAAATTAAAGTTACGTGTGAATTATACACAACACACTGCAATAGCTCCGGTAACCCGACGGTGGGCGCGAGGTGATCTGACGATTGCCCGTGTGTTAACCCTCTTGGTTTTCCCATTCACGAGGATAAACATGATTATCCTATCCTTATTGGACATTCACGCTGTAACATAACCAGATAACTTAGCAGATCCTCCAGCAAAAATTTGTAAGACTGACTTTTCCTGCATTTGTTCGACCAATGTATTCGTTTTTTTTTCTATAAAAATGTATTAAAAAATGGTGATATTAAAAAACTATATCAGAGAAAAAAAATTGAGTCTTATGGCAAGATATGAAAAATTAAAATTAAACCAATTTAGGAAAATATGAATGCCAGTGTAAAATGCAATAAATGTTTTGAATTGCACTCATGTTTCTACCATGCATAACATTTGTATTATCTTTCCATCAGTCAATAACTCAAAGTCTGTGTTGTATACCTTGAACAACATCATTGTTTACATAGGTATACACTGTGTATATACACAAAAGTACATGAAGTTATACCACATATATTAGGTGACCCAATGTAGTACTGAAGTATTCAAATTCATTAGAAGCCATATAATGTTGATTCTTTGTGTAAGTTGATACTTATTATATGTTATATCTCCATGCAAGAGATTATCATCCACTTATTAATGTTGATATTTATAACTAATGTAAGTGTTGTAAGTAATATCCCCACACAAGACCATCCATTATGCTTGCAGGAAACCATGCAGACACCAGTGCAGTAATAAACGGACTTGTGCGCATGAGTGCTGCAAAGTGGGTCTTGAAGCAACCACCAATCGTGGGTGAACTTCTCTAATTCACTTTGTTTTTTATCTTTGTTTCTGATGAATGTGCTTTAACATTTCTTATTAGCATAGATTTGTAGGGTTTAAAATAAGGGTAGATAGGATAGGATATTCATGTTTATCCCCGTGAATGGGAAAACCAAGGGGGTTAACACACGGGCAATCGTCAGATTACCTCGCGCCCACTGTCGGGTTACCGGAGTTATTGCAGTGTGTTGTGTATGATTAACATGTTCCTTCACGTTGGTAGAACCCATTAATCCGCTGGGTTCAGGCAATGTCCGTTTAGTGCCTTGCCCAAGGATACAACCGACTAACTAGCGACCAGTTTCGCACCTGGAACCTTTCGGTTAAAAGGCGTCGCAATAAATTGCTGGACTAACCTGTCGGACGATTGATTAGGTACCTGGACTAAGTCACTTAGTCAACATTGTTGGGACCCAGTAAATAATGGGTTTTGCTAAAACTAATAGAACATCTCAATCATATATAACACCATACAATAGCTCAGATAACCCTAGAGTGGGCATCAGGTATTATGACAATTGCCTGTTTGAAATTCACATATCCCATTTTATGGGAGTTAGATTTGGATTGAATAATGCAGTAATAGGTTCACAGACTAAAATATATTAAGATGTCTTGAATTTACGTTAATTCCCTAAAAAATAAGTTATAAAAACCTTTAATTATATCATCATGAAAGCAATTTGGAGAATTGAAATGATGGTTTCATCTGCATCCAAATATATAATTTGTTACAAACATTTTTTCACAGGTGGTTCAGGTGTGGTGGAAAGTCATGCGAGTTTCATCAAGAAACGGATCAATACTCCGATGAAACAACCACCACTAGTAGGTGCTAGTGAGAAGTTTGTGATTTTGATTTCAATTTGCTTGTTTACAGATAATCTTGTTTTTTTGTTGTGTCCGGCCGGTTAGTCTGTCGGTTTAGCGTGAATGGGCAATAACT
>CH003389.1:286193-314375 GCA_000149265.1 Ciona savignyi
AATTTTCTATCCTATCCTAAAGATAATCTGTGATAAAAATAAGATGAAGAATAATTGTGTGCAAATTATTAAATATCGGGGGATTAGTGATTAATTCACTGCCACTTTAGTTCAGCCGAATAGCTTGGTGGGTTAGTGCTTTCTTTTTCAGTCGGAAGGTAGTAGGATCGAAACTAATCGCTAGCAAGTCAGTTGTATCTATTGCCTGAACTCAGTAGATTAATGGGTTGAATTAAAACTAAAATAATGTTTTATTCATATGTTACACATTGCAATGGGTGAATGGATTCATGTTTATCCCCGTGAATGGGAAAACCAAGGGGGTTAACACACGGGCAATCGTCAGATCACCTCACGCCCACGTCGGGTTACCGGAGCTATTGCAGTGTGTTGTATACGATAGACACGTTTCTTCAATTTAGTGGAACCAAATAATCCGCTGGGTTCAGGCAATGTCCGTTAAGTGCCTTGCCCAAGGACACAACCAAATAGCTAGCAACCAGTTTCGAACCTGCAACCTTTTGATTGAAAGTCGTCCCACTAAATCACCAGACTAACCGGTCAGACTGCAGAAACAAAATTGAGCATCATTAATATGACAACTTCCCCTGTGATAACAACCCTTGTGATTTCCAATTCACATCGATAAACATGAATATCCTACCCATTCCGTATCCATAGTTCTGTGTTGGCAGGATTACCAGCCTAACGTGGATCATCTGAAGAGATTCAAGTTCGATAGGAAGCCGCACGCAACATCAAGTCAGCATTGCAACCAAGTGGTTCCATCTACTCCAAGGTTGGGATGGTTGCTTTTGGTTGGTGGTCATGGGGTTGTTACTAGAATATTCATGTTTATCCCTGTGAATGGGAAAACCAAGTGAGTTAACACAGACAATTGTCAGATCACCTCGCGCCCATCGTCGGGTTACCGAAGCTATTGCAGTGTGTTGTGTATGATAGCCATGTTCCTTCAATTTGGTAGAACCCATTAATCCACTGCGTTCAGGCAACGTCTGTAAAGTGCCGTGCCCAAGAACACAGCCGATTAGATAGCGACCAGTTCCGCATCCCCAACCTTTCGATTGAAAGGTCACACACTTTCCCGCCAGACTAACAGGCCGAAGTTACTAGAATATTCATGTTTAGCCCTGTCAATGGGAAAGTGGAAAGGGGTCATCACTCAGGTTTTCGTTAAAGCACCTCGTGACCACTGTCGGGTTACCGGAGCTATTAGGGTGTGTTGTGTATGGCTATGATCTTTAAGTTTTGGTACAATCCATTATTGGGTGTCATTTGATCTCCTTGTTTCTTGCTCAAAGAAATAAATAACAAGCTATCGGACGATTTTAATCTTTCAACTTTTTGCTGAAAGATAGAACACCAACCCACCAAGCCAGGCATATTCATGTACATGCTGTCACACAAGACTTTCATCCCATTTCAACTCAAATATTGATTTCCACAGTGCAAACCCAGGTTGGGAACATTTGGACTTTTACTGCAAGACCCAAGAGACCGATGGTCAACCACAAAATCAACCAATTCAACCACAAAATCAACCAATTCAACAGCAGAATCAACCAATTCAGCCACAAAATCAACCAATTCAACTACAAAATCAACCAATTCAACAGCAGAATCAACCAATTCAGCCACAAAATCAACCAATTCAACTACAAAATCAACCAATTCAACTGCAGAATCAACCAGTTCAACTGCAAAATCAACCAATTCAACAAGACTATTTAAATTATCAACCCTTCAGTAAACAGTTTCAACAGCCAATGGAGCAGTTTCAGAGAGATCAACATAGCATGCAACAAAGTAATCAACAGAATCAACCGAGAAATCAGTATCAACATGAGTATCAACACTTTCAATCGAAAAATCAGCGTCTGGCTTCCGAATTTCAACGTGAGCAAGACTTATACGAGGTAGGAAAGTAATTCTTTGTGTAAAATCTTTATAACGTAGATTTAAGCAATTGTAATTAATATGTAATTAATACAGCTTTCACTTTTGATTTCTCAAGTTGCCACAATATCTTGGGTTACATTACATTAATTTTCCTAAGTTGCCACAATATACCAAGTTAGCCACCAGAACCAGGAATTAAGGCCATAAAAGGCCGATTACTCCAGTGCCCTAATATCTTGGATTGATGTATCTGTTTAAAAGATTTATAAAGTACATTTTAGTAATACATCCTTCACTAATGATTGTTTAAGTTGCCATAAAATCTTGGATGGATGTATCTGTTGTTTGTTTTCCGGTGGAGAATCACATTGAAAGATGATTTATAAAGTAGATTAATACAGCCTTCACTAATGATTGCTCAAGTTACCACAGTATCTTGGGTTACATTACATTAATATGGGGGGGTCCACGGTAGCCACCGGGACCAGGAATTTAAGCCATAAAAGGCCCATTACTCCAGCGCCCCAATATCATAGATTGATGTATCTGTTATTTGTGTCCTGGCGGGTAGGGAATCACGTTGAAAGATTTATCCACTGTTTCCATCTAATATCTTGCGCCATCAATCTAGTGACCGGAGTTATTGCAATGTGTTATACACTTTTGAGACGTTTCTTCTATTTTTAGTTCAACCTATCCATTCAATGGGTTCAGAGGAAGTCCACTAAGTACCCGATTAAACAACCCACTAGCTAGTGACCAGTTTCGATCCCAAAACCTTCCAGCTAACATATTGATACTCTGACTTATCCACCCAACCAAAAAAAAAATGCAACATTAGTTGAAGCATATGCTTACAAACTATTCAGCTGGACAAGCTATCTCAATGTGAACCATCCCAGTGTAAAATAAATATGATCGGATGTGTCTATAACCCATCATTGAGTTAACTAGGAACACGAAATGTAAGTACATGCATGGTTGGTAACGGTATACCACCATGGTATTGGCAGGACCAGATCAACTTACCCTCTTGGTTTTCCCATTACGGAAATAAACATGATTATCTTATCCTAACCGGAATGTGTAATTATATACATGGCTGATAATAGTATACCACCATTGTGTAGGACCAGATCAACTTAGGAGGAAGGATGAGATACAATGATGATGACGATCTTCCAAGTTTGCGTAAACGACCCGTGCAGTTGTGGACTGAGAAAGGGGATTCCCAAGGTAATTGTACTGATCACATGATCATTTTTAATTGTTAAAGCACAATGAGGGTTATAAGGACTCAATCGATTAGTTGGCAAACAATCAATCCATGCTTAGTTGTGAATTATAGTGATCTCATGATCATTTGTCATTCCTGTGATTGGGAAATCGCAAGGGGCGTTATAAGGACTCAACCGTTTAGTTGGCGAACGGTTTTAATCCTACAATCTTTTATTTTAAAGGTGACAACACTCAAACCCACCACAAAATATTCTGTCTGATATTACCGGAGCTATTGCAGTGCATTAAATGCAGGGACCTTGCAACAGTTTTTAATAATCTCGTATCCCCCAAGTTTTTTTTCAAGTCTAATTATGGTTGAACCAGTCAGACTAGAATTGGTAATGGATGCGAAAGAAGGACTATAATCTCGCTTCAAACATTTACTATGTATTTGCATCAGTAAATTTGTTTTTTTTTATTCGTTTTTTTTACAAAATCCAAGGTAAAATAGAAGAAAACATATGTGTCTAAATGTACTTTACATACGTTAAGTTACACTTTATTTAATTGTGGATAAAAGAGAATAACGATATAAAAATGGCTAAACGATTTAAATATACATAAACAAAATATTATCTTATTCATTGAACTAGTATCCTCATATGTGCTGCAGAGATTTTAATTTAATTTTTTTCGCCTGTCAGAATTTGCCGAACAGACGCCGAAACGCAACTACACATTCGGTCATTCTAAATTGAAAAGCTTTGATCAAAGGCTCGGTAATGAAGAGGTATGTTACATTAATTGGAACAAATGTCTTTGGAACAAAATGAAGTTGAATGGAATAACGCAAGGGGGTTATCACACGGGCAATCGTCAGATCACCTCGCGCCGACCGTCGGGTTACCGGAGATATTGCAGTGTGCTGTATATGATAGACACTTTCCTTCAATTTGGTAGAACCCATTAATCTGCTGGGTTCAGGCAATATTCGTTAAATGCCTTGACCAAGGACACAACCAACTAGCTAGCGACCAGTTTTGTACCTGCAACCTTTCGTCACAATAACCCATCTGACGAATCTGTTGGACAAGTTGTAAGATCATGGTAGTTGAAGCAATAAACAAGAAGCTAGAATAATAATATTCATATTATTGGACGTTTCACAAAATATATATTTTATTTTCATTCATCACGCTACGCTATCCTAACGACCTCTGTATACACAATGGCTTCTTAGTGTAGCTTGTATGAGATAAATCACTGGTTGTTTTAATTGGTTTGAAATAATGTTTACAATACTTTTATTCTTATTATCAGTCAACTATATTTCTTATTACGTCTACTATATATTTTATTCTCTGCCTAATAATAGTTTGTTTATTAGTTTATTTCTCTTTGCTCTATTTAAAATTGATAATTAAAGGAACACACACTAAAAG
The DNA here is from genome assembly GCA_000149265.1 of Ciona savignyi. Classification (NCBI taxonomy): domain Eukaryota; kingdom Metazoa; phylum Chordata; class Ascidiacea; order Phlebobranchia; family Cionidae; genus Ciona; species Ciona savignyi. Next base: position 290,777 of record CH003389.1, read on the forward strand.
TATAGTAGAAATAAAACAGAAAAAATGACAAAACAACAGTCGTTATGTGACGTTATAAAAAAATAAAAAATTAAAAGAATTTAAGAATATATATGATTGTAGCCGTTTTCCCACTATATAATTCCTTGGAATATTTAATTATCAACGCTTCTTCATTGTAATGCAAGGAACGATTGATTGATATCTTAGGATATTTGTTTATCCGGTGAATGAAAAAACCGTTTCTATAATTTGGTAAAAACCCCTTAAGTGTCTTGCCCAAGGACACAACCGACTAGCCAGCGACCAGTTTAAAACCTGCAACCGTTCGATTGAAGGGCGTCTCACTAAACCGCCAGACTATCCGGTCTGACAAATCTATAATGTGTTATATACAGTGATGGAAATCGAAATTTAAAATTTCAAAATTCAAAATTGCTTCTTCATTGTAATGCGAGGAACAATTGATTGATATCTTGTTGTCCATCAGATGGACGGGGATGAATGTGGAGTCGACAGCTCGACCAGCCGTATGGGGAGGGTTGTAGCGTGGAAATCGAACACCGGACAACGTAGTTCCATGTTCCACCCACCAAGCTACCCCATACCAACCCCCAAAAGAACCCCATCCAACCCCCGAAACGAATTACGACGGGTCTCGCCGTTAAACGTCTCTGCAGGGAAACCAGCTAGGAGAATGGTTTTCAACCAAATAACCAACACATACACACCATGTACACAACAACAGCTGCCCAGCCAAACAACCATCAATACCAAAAGTAGCAACGGAAACTTTCAGCCACGAGTGAACGAACAAGACAATTTATATGGTTTTGATTAAACTGTTTAACTTTATTTCATGTTTGAAGTAATGTAAAGTTATATACCGAAGGCAACGCTAAAGAAGGGAAAGCGGAAAGTAGGGAAGGAGGGAAACTGCTCACTAAAATTACGGAAACTAATTTAAATCCAGTCCTTTACACTAACCTCGACCCCAGAACTAACCCTAACTCCAACCCCATGTTTTAAACTAACTCTAATGCCTTAATATTCATTTTAGTGGCAGTTTCCCTCATCCTGCCTTCCCTCCTTTTAGTTTTCTCCTCTACTGGTGTTACATGGAGCACCATGGCTGAATGCACCTGATGCCAGATTTATTAGAATCTTTCCCAACCTAAAGGGAGGTCATGACACTGACCGCTTTCTGCATGGTTGTGTTTATGAACACTTGGCAGATACTTCTTTGATCCAGTTAGCATAGTATATTGATGAAATATATCCATTAATGGGAACACAGGGTGCGTTATAATACCGGTAATCGTCAGATTACCTTGTACCCACTGTCAGGTTACTAGAGCTATTGCAGTGTGTTATATATGATTGAGATTTTATTTTAAATTTAAGCACAGCCCATTAATCTACTGGGTTCAGGCAATGTCTGCTTAGTGCATTGCTCAAGAACACAACCGACTAGCTAAGCAACCAGTTTAGATTGTACAGAACGTTCCAGCTACTGCACCAGTCTTATCCACCCAACCGTCTACAGATATGTCATATGCCTGAACACAGTAGATCAATGGGTTGTGCTTAAACTTAAAATACTGCATCAGACTTATCCACCCAACCACACACAGATACAACGTCAGTTAAACCAATTGTTGCAGGCACTAAATGTGGAAACCAAACCAAAGAAAGGCCCAATTCTAACATCGGAATGGAAGGAAATGTGAAGAAAAAAGTCACATTTTCAAGCTCCAATCAGGTGCTGCGTTTACAACCATGGATTCAATCACGCTAGTAATTTCCAGTGTTTTCTCTTGCTGAGTGCTGTTTGGTAAGAAGTCTGACAGGATAAGATAAGAATGTCAACTGCGTTTGTCGCAACCACTATTTATTAAACCCATTTTTATTTTGTGCTATATGGTTACGTCTCAATCATATACAACACACTGCAATATCTCTTGTAACTCGATGGTGGGTGTGATGTAATCTAAAGATTGTCAGTAATAACGCCTCCTTACATATCAACCTCCCAGGCTGGTTCCGTAAAGTGCCTTGCCCAAGGACACAATCGACTAACTATCGACCAGTTTCGCACCTGCAACCTTTCAATTAAAAGGCGGCGCACTTGGGCCATACAAATCAATGATGGGTTGATACAGTGATGGGGTTTAAAATATTAACAACGGGTTCTTCTCCCACCCCCCAGAGCATTCCTATCTCCCCGCTGGTACATGACGTGTCCATCGACTGTGACTTCGAGCTCACAGTGGAGGAGGAAGATGATCTGATGTTGCTGGAGGCGTGTGAGAGAGCGGAGAGCATCCATCCATCCCACTCGATGTTGGATGCGGATCGTTCAATGAAGATGGGGGATGGGGAATATGGAGGTGGTGGTCAAATGCAGGTAGGATATTCATGTTTATCCCCGTGAATGGGAAAACCAAGGGGGTTAACACACGGGCAGGTTCAGGCAATGTCCGTAAAGTGTCTTGCTCAATGACTTAACCGACTAGCCAGCGACCAGTTTCGAATCTGCAACCCTTCTACTGAAGGCTGACGCATTAAACCGCCAGACTAACCGGTTGGACTGAATTAAGAAAGGGTGGGATATTTAAGTATGAACAAGAATGGAAAACAAGCAGTGCCATACTGGCAATCGACAAATTCTCTCGTGTCCACGGTCAGTTTACCAAAGCTATTGCAGTGTGTAGGCATACTAAATATTAAATCATAGCATAAACTTTTAAAAAACTGTGCTAACTTGAAAATGACTAAAAATTGAAAAAAAACACTGTGGTACAGCATGTTTAAATGAATGCATTTAACCGGTAGTGAAAGGATTAAGTGTCTTTTAAACCAACTAATTAATGACTAGTTTCGAACATGCAACCTTGTGGCAAAAAAAACACATGACCCCATACTCATTATCCCTGTAACTTGACTAAGCACATAGGTGTTAGAGTCCATTGTATTCCACCCAGCTCTCAGAGGAGTTGGATGAAGCTGGAAGTTGGTCCCCCATCCCAGTTGATGAAGAGCAAGATCCAATCTCCACCAACCAGGATCAACCTCCCAACATCTTGGAGGGATCACCAGATGTAGAGGAGCATGGGTGAGTGATCCAACCGATGTTTGATTGATTAGCTTGGTGGGATGCGTTGCCTTTCAGTCTAAGGGTTGCAGGTTCAAATTGTTCGCTAGCTAGTCGGTTGTGTCCTTGGGCAAGGCACTTTACGAACATTGCCTGAACCCAGAGGAATAATGGGTTCTACCAAATTAAAGGAATGTGTCTATCATACACAACACACCGCAATAGCTCCGGTAACCCAACGGTGTGCGCGAGGTGATCTGACGATTGCCCGTGTGTTAACCCCCTTGGGTTTCCCATTCACAGGCATAACATGAATATATTTCTTATTTTTCCATCCAATCTTAAAAATGTGTGGGATAGGTTGACGAGAATCACATTCTAATTGAAGCTCGATGGTTAGGTTTTAGTTTATTTATTTTTGCTTCTAGTGAAAAAACAACAATTAAAAGAACACATACTTACAAAAGACAAAACGAAACAACACGGAAAAACGACAGTCGTTATAGCACGTACAGAAATATTAAATTAAAACAATTCAAAAAAATATACGACCTTAAATCCCATTGTAATATTAACTTTACAACTTTATGAATTTGCAGTTGCAGCATATTAGCATTAAGTGCCCCACCCCCCACCTCACAACCATGGACAAGCCACCTCACCCCCAGCCAACCTGCAAATAAGTTGAACGACCTACACGATGCTCGGAAAATGTTCGATTCCATTTTTGATGGAATTTTTTAAACAATTAAATCTTTTTTTATTTATTTAAAGAGCGTTTTTCTTTTTTGTTATATGGATGAAATCGTTTTTGAAGTTTGTGATTTTTTGAATTGTTGTTATTTTCATGAAATTCACATTACATGGTAAATACTAATTAAATTGTTATTTTTAGATTCGTATTTTGAATGATGGTGTACGGTCGTGTGGCCGAATGGTTAACGCGACCGATACATATACAAACTATATAAAAAAATAAATGGTGTAAGGGACGAGCCCATTATGGGTTCGAAACTTAAAACCCGGTAAAAAAAACATTAAATGGTGACGGTTAAAAAATTACCTAAATGGCGTAAGGAAACCGATACTTGGTGTTTATCCCGACTATATAGCTTGGTGGGTTAGTGCGTTGCCCTTAGCCGAACGATGGTTGATTCGCAACTCGACGCTAGTAGAATGCGTCTTTGGGCAGATCGCCTGGACACAGTAGCCTAAACTAAAGGGTTGAACTAAAAATACGAACCGTCAGTTAAAACTCCTGGGTTAAGGTATTTCCAATATACTCGACCAATCGGGACACAGAACCAAGTCACGTGGCTCGGCACTCTATTTTGGTATCTACGATGTTAAGAGATAGCGCTCGAAGCGACGCCTGTATAGATAGATAGATATGGTATTCATCGAATGGTTTGTTGAAAACGTTCACAGAATTCGTGTGACGAGAAATAGCAATTTCAGAATTCGATGAATGAAACAAAACGCGAATCATCGATCCTGCTAGTGTGATTAACACCTTCCAATTGTGTCGTCACATACGCCTTTCTCAGTCGGGTCCAGGTGATGACACGTCACGAAAAAGGTTGAAGTTTGAGTATATAAGATCGGTCGGTCAAAGGAACACCATCAAGAATCAAGTTTCAATTCAGTTACATCGCGTACAACAGTGAAATCGGTTCAAGTTGTCTCACTGACCACTGTAATCAGCAAAGATCAACAATTGTTTAATTTACATCAGCGTTAAAGAAGTGACAGCAGAATGTAACGATTAATTCGTCCATCATTAAATCAGTGATGTTATTTAATAGTATATTGACAAAAGTTTATTCAGTTTCAGTGAGTGTCTGTGTGTGACGTATCTTCAGCTGTCGCTATGTGACGTAATCATAGCTATTGTCTTGAAGCGCGGCATACCGCAGTCGGCGCGATTAGGCATTCCTACAGGACCAAATAAGGAAATCTAATTGACATATGCATTCAAAACAGGTTGTAACAAGTTTTGACAGTCTCACCTGACTTAGCTATTTGTTCATCATGTCGGATTCGGAAGATTACAGCAGCGAGGTAATATTTTGTTCGAATGTAATAAGATATTTTAATTATTAAGTTTTCTTATCTATTCGGCTCCGCTAAATGTTTTGCCTATTTAGATATACTTATAAAAGTCGAAAATGTTTAGTTAAAATAAACTAAAATGTGAAATGAGTCAGTGGTTAAATGGGATACTAGCCGGTGTCATTGAAATCTTCTTTGATTGTAAAGTTTGTCATAGATCAACTGCAAAAGACACAAAATTTAATTGTTTATGATATTTAGCCAGCACCTTGCCCCGATAATGGCGAAAATGAATTAGATCAAAATAATAATGAAGACTCTGTAAGTTTTATCCAACGGTATTTTTCGAAAGAAAATATTGTTTTCATCCAAAAACTAAATTTCGGTCACCAATATATTTGTAAGATCACCAGGAAAATAAAGTTGATTGTAAAAATGACTTAATTATACATTTAACGAGTTTCTATAAATTTTATTTTGCATTTTAACTTTAAGTAAAATGCTTTGCAAAGACATCTCACATTCATTCTCATTTTGTCCCCCCCCCCCACACTTGCACTTTTCACTGCATGTTTATTGACATCCACCCACCGTGCTCCTTTCTCCTCTGTGCTCCCTCCTCCTCATAAAGGAAGAAACAAGCGAAGAGGAGAGTGAGGCCTCCTCTTTAGAAGGGGAGGATGAAACGGGAGAAGTAAAAAGGGAAAACGTCGAGGTCTTGAATAATTACAAGCAAAAAAATAATTTTTATTAAAACAATTCAAAACATGAATAAAAATAGGCGAAATGGAAAAGAATAAATCAACACTGCCCAATTTCTTTTAAATAAAACATGGATATTAAAATAATAAATCAATATTATCCCTTCTTTCAAACATAAATAAAAGCGTATTGGGGTTCAGACCGCAATGCATCCATGGTCATGTACACTCGCCCTGCTAAACCTTCACTTGCATGTCATTAACCCATCTCACTGCCCCACTATACTCACTCGGGCAGGAGGAGGTCGAAATCACTCAAGATCAAGAAGTCGAAGAAGAGCAGAGCAAAGACGACGAGCAAGTTGAGGAGGTAGTATACGTCATATCCGCTCAAGCTTTGCCGCTATTTCTCTCAATTGCGAGTTGTTTTAACACAGCGCAGTTTGCATAGGTATCCTACTATTAAGTATATACAACCACACCACCGCTATGTTGGACACTGACACGATTTGTATTTGCAGCAAGTAGAGCAGGCGCCAACACCGACCCCAAAGTAAGTTGGTCTGTTTATTCATTGCAGTAAATATCTTCTTGCGTGATATATGCCTTGTAGGGGCCGTATTAAAATATGATGTCCCTTGATTGCATTGCCCAAGGACACAATCGACTAGCTAGCGACCAGCTTTGAACCTGAAACCGTTCGGTTAAAGGGGCGCACTAAACCACCAGACTAACCGGTCAGATATTTTAACTTTGCAGTCGCTTAATTTGGTCGACATCACCTAGTTTAGTTTAGTTTATTTTTTTGCTCCTTTGTTACAATAAAGAAGAATAAAACAATTATTTCAAGTTAAGAAGACAGGATAAAACGGCAAAACTACAGTAGTTTAAACACGTCAGTGAATAGACACATTACAAATTAAGGGGGAAAAACGACCTGGCCGTTAAACCGTGTAGCTAATCGTGTCTGAGTTGAATCGTCTCCGTGTTTCACCCCGTTGTCCTCCATACTGGTTTATTCCGCTCATCTTCTTCTACATCCCAGACTCTCCATCCCAAAGTTGGTTCCTCCCAAGATCCCTGATGGCGAGCTCGTTGATCTCGAAGACATCCACCGGAAGAGGATGGAAAAGGACATGGTTGAGCTGCAGGCTCTGATCAACGCTCACTTCGAGCAAAGGAAGAAAGATGAGGAAGAGATTGAAGTCCTCCGTGTCAGGATCGACGAGAGGAAGCAGAAACGCGCAGAGCAGATCCGCATCCGACAGGACAGAGAACGCGAGAGAATGGCGCAAGAAAGGGTGAGATCAACCACGTAATCATGTCCAGTAAAATTAAAAAAATAGAAATTTTCAATAAATATATAAGTTCACCGCAATTTACTAAGTGATGAGCGTGTGGTACATTTTGCTGACAATGCAGTATTTCTCCCCTGCTCTGTAACATCGTTTATTTTGACAACAGGAAGAGAGGAAACGCAAGGAAGAAGAAGAAGAGTCGAAGAGACAGGAGGAGGAAGCAAGGAAGAAGGCAGCGATCGCCAACATGTCTCTGCATTATGGTGGATACTTGGCTCGGGTAAGATTCGATCCTTCGACCATGTTTATCCTGGCGGTGGATCAGGTTGTAGGAGCGAATACATTGCACTCAACTGCATTTCATTTTCTTGGATTGATTTCATTTATTATTATTCCTATAATATTTTATAATGCCGGTTAGTCTAGCGGTTAAGTGCGTCGCCTTTTAATCGAATAGTTGCAGGTGCGAAACTGGTCGTTAGCTAGTCGGTTGTGTCCTTGGGCAAGGCACTTTACGGACAATGCCTGAACCCAGCGGATTAATGGGTTCTACTAAATTGAAGTAACGTGTCTATCATACACAACACACTGCAATAGCTCCGGTTACCCGACGATGAGCGCGAGGTGATCTGATGATTGCCCGTGTGTTAACCCCCTTGGTTTTCCCATTCACGGGGATAAATATAAATATCGGAAATTATCATTGATTAATATTTCCTCCATACATTCCAGGCTGAGAAGAACAAGCCAAACAAGCGACAAACCGACCGAGAAAAGAAGAAGAAAATCCTTGCCGAGCGACGCAAGCCGCTCAACATTGACCATCTTAGCGATGACAAGTATGAACATTCCTGTATTGATCCACTTATGCATAGAGGCTTTATTGAAATGTTTGACAAATAATTAATATTAGTTTTGTTCGGTTTATGTTTTGTTTCCACGATGAAAACATAAATCATAATTATTGAAAAAAAAATTGGAAAACGGAAAAAACGGCAAAACGACAGTCGTTAGAACACGTATAAAAACAAGCAATAAATTGTTAAAATCCGGTAAAATTAGACGTGGCCGTTAAACTCAAATAAAAAAAATTACAAAAAATAATTAATTATTTATAAAACAAAAATTACAGTATTACACTAAGCCTCGAAGAAAAGAGAAATAATTTTCAACGATAATAGTTTCTTTGTGCTTCTCAGTGTTGCCAGTGACAGTGTTTCCAGATCGATAATTGTGATTTTGTTTCAGACTTCGAGAAAAGGCTCAGGAACTCTGGGACAACTTGTATAAGTTGGAAGAAGAGAAATATGATCACGAACAGAGAATCAACCGGCAGAAATATGACGTAAGCAACTGTTACTTTTATCTATATCGTTTGGTTTTATTTAAATTTTGATTGCTTAATATTGTTCTTTCGCCTAGGTTTGGCGGCCTCGTCCGCTATATATATTTAATTATATTCTTTTTTCCTGTTTCTGTGTCGTGAATATATCTTTGTTTGCCATTTTTAAAAACTGGGAAAAAATGAATAAACTAAACTAAGCTAAGGCGGGCAAAGTGGTAGTTATAAACAACAACTTCATGGGCATCTAGGTTGTATTGGCTCTCAAAACTCCTAGCTTTGTGCTCTCGAATCATTTACAATGCCGGTCCACTGCAAACTTTATTACAAACACTGAAATATTCTTTTAAACAAAAATGTATTTTATTCAGATCAACCAGCTTCGCCAGCGAGTCAACGAATACATGGGCAAATTCTCGAAATCGAAACGGAGCCAGCCTGGTAAGAAGATCGCTGGACATCAAGGCATCGGAGCTGCAGCCTCCAACTTCAAGTGATTCACTCCCAATTGCACGTTCTCACCTTTCAATTCTATCAATGCTTGTACCGCTGTTAAATACCAGATGCCTATACATTAAGACAAAAAAGCCGGTTGTAGTCAAAACAGGTATTGCGGAATTGCTTAATGTACGAAATGTAATACTATCCATTCTGCAAAGTCTACACAGAACTAAGTACGTATGTCCAGCATTTTGTTCCATCAGCTGAAGTAAACTGCCGCACATTTACAAGCAAAGTGATTTCTTTATCTGATACTTTTAGTTTTCTTAATTAAATTTCGTTTGGTAATTATTATTATTTTGCTTAGGTTTCGCGGCGTCGTCCGCTAAGTTTATTAAATGATATTTTTTTCACGTGTTTTAACGACTGTTCGTTTTGCCGTATTTTTCTGTTCCTGTGTCGTAATTTGATTTGTTTGCCATTTTTTAATACTGGGACAAAAATGAATAAACTAAAAACTAAAGTTCAAACGGCTTTTTTAAGGTGAAATGTCTATCATACTTTATTCTAGGATAAGCCAAATCTGAATAGCCCAGCTGTATTGCTTGCGTGATATAAGTGCAGAAATGTCTCAATACTAGGCAACACATTGCAATAGCTTCTGTAACCAGACAGCGAGCGCGAATAATCTGATGGTTACCCGTGTGAGAACGCTTCCTTACATAATTGTATGGTAATTAGACGATTATCTGTGTGAAACTACAAATTCCACCACACCAAACCTAAATTTCTTGTATGACATGTCCCAAAACATCTGTTGGCTCTAGAAGTCTGTAATATATGAACCATTTGCTCTTTGGCCCTCAACCCATTGTAATAATTAAGCATCTTATCAAGCGTCCAACATCACGTCACCCTATGAGGCAAAATCCCCCAACAGGTACTGCAGAACTGCATGATGTACAAAATGTGCTACTATCGATTCGGCCAAGTCTACACTGAACAAAGCAAACCAACCGGTTACGATAGAGTGCGCAAAAGTGAGACCATTGGTGTCTTGATTCGTGGTGAAAAATATAAAGACACAGTTTATAGATTATACAAAGCATATCACAGTGCGTTGCAATTGTCATTTTTACTGCTATCATTAGAAGTGATTTGATGTTATTCCAGTTTTCATAGTTAACGTTTCTACATTAAATTAGATATAATATAAACGGCTTTCTTTACTTTCAGTAGAACCGTTTAATCCCTTTGGCCCAGGCGATTCCCGCTATGTGCATTGTCCTAGAAAGCAACTGACTAGCTAACCGGTAAAGTTTCGATACCGCAACATTTCACCTCAATACCACGTCTCCAAATATGTCTATTACCACTCCTCGAGTCAATTGGCGCTGGTTAATAAGGTTATAAATAGTTAAAGACCAGACACCCACATACTACAATACTAATGGTTCTTTAAACCAAACCTGCAAATTGCAAATGTATTACAGATAAGATACGATAGGATAATTATGTTTATCCTCGTGAATGGGAAAACCAAGGGGTTCAGGCAATTCGCTGGGTTCAGGCAAGGTCCGTAAAGTGCCTTGCCCAAGGACACAACCGACTAGTTAGCGACCAGTTTCGAATCTGCAACCTTTCGGTTAAAAGGCGTCGCATTAAACCACCAGACTAGCCGGTCGGACAGATAACCTTCGAATAGTCGGAATATCCCCGCATGGCAGTTATTATACGAGTTCGTTCACCCACAACACCCCTCTCCCATCCCCAGGTGAAATATTTGGACAATCGTGGCAATTCCCGCACGTAGAACGGCCGCCACGGAAATGACGTCATGAATCGTCACATCCGCGGTTGTTTCATTGAATCCTGGTGTTCTGTTGTCTAACTCGCAATCTGCAAATACTTACCGGAGCAAAATCTTAAATTTCAAGTTTCAATTTTCCCTCTTTATGTCTCATAATCGTGAAGCTATTTTTTTTGCCAAACGAGCAGTTGAAATTGAAGCCTATACCGAATTCAGCCTTGATTTTTTGCTACAAACGTTAAAAGTTCGAATTGTTGACCTAGCTTGTGGAAATGTGGTAAAATCTTGTCGATCTCTGCACAATAAAGCATGACCGACTATATGTAGCGCATTTTGTTTGAACGGTGAAATTAAATTATATCACCGTGATTGCTAAAAGATCTTTGTCACACGGTCAATTGAACGATTACCTGACATTCCTTTAGTTTTGACACAAATCATTATTCGTTAGGACCAGGCGATTTCCGCTAAGTGCCCGAAGGCACACGACTAGCTAGCGATTAGTTTCGAACCTCCCAAGGGGAATTCCCGCTTATGAAAAATGAGAAAAAGAGTCAAATTTTTTAGCATGGTTGGCTCAATTGCCAATATTATCGGATGAGATAGAAATATTTACTTTAAAAAATGTTTAAGCAATTTAAATACATACTTCACGAATTAGAAAAACATATCTAGATTTTAAATTACCCCAGTGTACCCGGGGAATTCCCTCTAAATAGAATATGCCTAACCCATCATAAATATTAGCGTATAAATAAGGTGGAAACACAAAACTAAGATAAATAAATACAAAATGTAAATATGAACAAAAAAGCGTTTGTCCCATACCTACCTTTAATTCTTTTCGGGAAAATCCCTATTTATTAAGTTCTACGGAAACTAGTGATCCGACACACTTACGTTTTGTATAAAAACAGAAAATGTCCGACCGAGTTAAATCCCCTGGCAGTGTTAGCTAATATGGTTTGGATCTACATATTCTTGGTAAATTGCGTCAGGGAAATTCCCAAGAGACCAAGGATATACGCACGGCAACCATTTTGCGAATGTTCGGCACCTGTTATTCTATATAACAGCCGATGGAAAACCGTTAAAATATGAAATATAAAACTTATTATAATACGCTGTTACCACGTATATAAATCAGCTAAACTTTTAAAATTATTGCAAATCGATAGTGAATTTCAAGAAGTACAAAAAAGGCTCGAATACCACTATAATCCGACCGGTTAGTCTGGCGGTTATTTGCGTCGAATTTCAATCTAAAGGTTGCAGGTGCAAAACTGGTCGCTAGCTACTCGGTTGTGTCCTTGGGCAAAGCACTTAACGTACATTGCCTGAACCCATTAAGTTGAAGAACCGTATCTATCATACACAACACACTGCAATAGCTTATCTTATCCTATTAAGCCCACCATGAACGATTTGCCGGGAAATCCCCGATCACGCAAACCACTGATTAGTCTGCTTAATCTCCCCATAACAACAGAAATAAAATGATCTTATGAGTTTTAAAAATAGTAGTCGATGTCACGTGGTTGGCACTCTCTACGATTAGATTTTGTTTCTGTTATCGAAGCAGTGCTCAATCATTTTTCCCAGAACATAGGATTGGTGACTAAAAAGACTGTTATTTAGATTTTGTCACAGTATAGGCTTTGTTGCAAATTCTTGTGTGAGAATTTCCAACAATCATAATATTAATTGCACCGGTTCGCGACAAACGTTATAGGAGGCGTTCAACTAATTATTTTCCCTATCTCTCCAATGCAAACTGACCTCACAAAAACGACTGTCGCTCAAAATCCTGACATAGGAAGTCTTAGATTTTTTCACAATTTAAAATTGAAGCTTGGATCTGCAACCTAAACTCAAAACCCTACAAAATTTTGTTTAAAAATTTTGAGCCTATAACCCTTCGTACATCGGCAACTTTTTTTTTTTTTTTTTCTTTTTTTTTTCGTCAAACGCTTGACAGGCATGGCTTGTGGCTCCGACATCTACCAGAAAGGATAATGAAATCGCAATGAAACTTAGTCATTGGTTAGAACACATGGTCTAGATGAGCAGAAACCAACATTTTTTGTAATATACCTAGGGGAATTCCCCTGGGGGGTGAAAAACCAAAAACGTATTTTTTTTCAAAAAATTTAGCGTTTTTGGGCATAGCGCATGAACGGCTGCTCCAATTTTGATCAGATTTGGTAAACTAGTAGCGTGTTAGCCACTGCGTTACCAATTAAAAGAAACAAAATATTTACCTAGGGAAATACCCTAAAAATGAAGATATGTTTCTAAATCAAGATTGTGACAGACATGGATTGTGGCTCAGGTATCTAACAGAAGGGATAATGGAAACCCAATGAAACTTCGTCATTTGTTAGACCACATGGTCTAGATATGCAGAAATCAAAATTGTCGGTGATAAATTTAGGGAAATTCTCCTTAAACCTTAAAAACTAAACCGGGATTTTTTCTAAAAAAAATAGCTTTTTACGGGATAGCGCTTGAACAGATTCTCCAATTTTAATCAGATTTAGTGGAATGGAAGTGCATTAGTCACTGATTTAACACTTGAAACAAAAAAAAGATTACGTAATAAAATACCCTAAAAAATAAGATTTTCTCCTCAAATCATGTTAGCAACATGCATGGCATGGCGCCCCGACATCTACCAGAAAGAGTAATAGAATCGCAATAAAAATTTGACACTTGTAAAATAACATGGGTCTAGATATGCAGAAACTATAACTTTGGGTAATGAATCCAGGGGAATTCCCATGAGATCTGTTTGGGGCATAGCACTTGAACGGCTGCTCTAATTTTGATCAGATTTGGAAAAATGTTAGAACATTAAACAGTCTGAGTTAATTTATTAAAAGAAAGAAAACATTTACTTAGGGTAATTCCCTTAAAAACGAAAATATGTTCTTGAATTATGATTGTGACAGGCATGCCATCGCTACATATCCAAGGAGAGACTGACATATCCAACAAGGAGACAAATCAGAATAAAACTTTAAGAATTGTTACATAACATGACCCACATATGTAAAACAAAAACTTATCTACTAAACCCAGGAGAATTCCTTGAAACCATGAAATCGGGCTATTTTGGCAATTTAGCTTTATTTTACCACCACGCTTGAAAACAAGCTTTAATTTAAAACATTTGTGGTGAAATGTTCGTAAATTTAAGACGTTTATTCTTTTCTCAACTACACATGGAAAAGAAGTTTGGTCTGATAACTATGGGACCCATGCGTTTATGCTTGCAGAAACAAAGTACCTACTCAGTGTATAAAATACAAATTGTGGTTAGGGACCCTGTAGCATGAATATATGGCATACGACATGTGTTTTACAAATAGTGGTGGTTAAACACGTGGTTGACACTCTCTAGTTATTTATATATCCGTGCAAATCTTTTTGCTGTAACAAAAAAGCGAAGAAATGAACTAAACTAATGTTTTTTTTGTGTCTTGCTGCTTGCACTAAATCGATGGCCGTTGCAATTTGTCCGGCCGGTTAGTCTGGCTGTTAAGTGCGTCGCCTTTCAATCGAAATTTTGCAGGTGCGAAACTGGTCGCTAGCTAGTCGGTTGTGTCCTTGGGCAAGGCACTTTACGGACATTGCCTGTACCCAAGGGATTAATGTGTTCTACTAAATTGAAGGAATATGTGAATTATACACAGCACACTGCAATAGCTTCGGTAACCCGATGATGGGCGCGAGGTGATCTGACGATTGTCCGTGTATTAACCTCCATGGTTTTCCATTCATGGGGATAAACATGAATATCCTATCCTAACTTCCATTCATTTACATTTCAACTTTAACATTTCACTACTCAAACCGATCGCTAACATTTTTGTAATCACAAATTTATGGACAGATCAAATGTTTTATTTCTCAAACCAACACCGTCAAATGAACGGACTAATGTACAAGGTTATAACAAAGTTTTGACTACAACCGATTTTTTTGTCTTAATGTATAGGCATCTGGTATTTAACAGCGGTACAAGCATTGATAGAATTTAAAGGTGAAAACGTGCAATTGGGAGTGAATCACTTGAAGTTGGAGGCTGCAGCTCCGATGCCTTGATGTCCAGCGATCTTCTTACCAGGCTGGCTCCGTTTCGATTTCGAGAATTTGCCCATGTATTCGTTGACTCGCTGGCGAAGCTGGTTGATCTAAATAAAATACATTTGTTGATTAAAATTATATTTCAGTGTTTGGAATAAAGTTTGCAGTGGCCCTGCGTTATAAGCGAGTCGAAAGCGTAAAGCTAGGAGTTTTAAAATCGATACAAACTAGACGCCCAAAAAGTTGTTGTTTATAACACTCATACCACATTGCCCGACCTAGCTAGGATAAAATAAACAGTTGCTTACGTCATATTTCTGCCGGTTGATTCTCTGTTCGTGATCATATTTCTCTTCTTCCAACTTATACAAGTTGTCCCAGAGTTCCTGAGCCTTTTCTCGAAGTCTGAAACAAAATCACAATTATCGATCTGGAAACACTGTCACTGGCAACACTGAGAAGCCCAAAGAAACTAGTATCGTTGAATATCAATCATTTGTCAAGCGTTTTAATAAAACATCTATGCATAAGTGGATCAATACAGGAATGTCCATACTTGTCATCGCTGAGATGGTCAATGTTGAGTGGCTTGCGTCGCTCGGCAAGAATTTTCTTCTTCTTTTCTCGGTCGGTTTGTCGCTTGTTTGGCTTGTTTTTCTCAGCCTAGAATGTGTGAAGGGAATATTAGGAAATAAAATCAATCCAAGAAAATGAAATGCAGTTGAGTGCAATGTATTCGCTCCTACAACCCGACCCACCGCCAGGATAAACATGGTCGATGGATCGAATCTTACCCGAGCCAAGTATCCACCATAATGAAGAGACATGTTGGCAATCGCTGCTTTCTTCCTCGCTTCCTCCTCCTGTCTCTTCGACTCTTCTTCTTCTTCCTTGCGTTTCCTCTCTTCCTGTTGTCAAAATAAACGATGTTATAGAGCAGGGGAGAAATACTGTTTTGCCAGCAAATTGCGGTGGACTTATATATTTATTAAGAATTTGTATTTTTTAAATTTCACTGGACATGATTACGTGGTTGATCTCACCCTTTCTTGCGCCATTCTCTCGCGTTCTCTGTCCTGTCGGATGCGAATCTGCTCTGCGCGTTTCTGCTTCCTCTCGTCGATCCTGACACGGAGGACTTCAATCTCTTCCTCATCTTTCTTCCTTTGCTCGAAGTGAGCGTTGATCAGAGCCTGCAGCTCAACCATGTCCTTTTCCATCCTCTTCCGGTGGATGTCTTCGAGATCAACGAGTTCGCCATCAGGGATCTTGGGAGGAGCCAACTTTGGGATGGAGAGTCTGGGATGTAGAAGAAGATGAGCGGAATAAACCGGGATGGAGGACAACGAAGTGAAACACGGAGAGATTCAACTCAGACACGATTAGGTGATGTCGACCAAGTTAAGCGACTGTAAAGTTAAAATATCTGACCCTGGCGGTTTAGTGCGCCCCTTTAACCGAAAGGTTGCAGGTTTAAAACTGGTCGATAGCTAGTCGGTTGTGTCCTTGGGCAAGGCACTTAACGGACATTGCCTGAACCTAGAGAATTAATGGGTTCTACTAAATTGTAGAAACATGTGAATCATACATAATACACCGCAATAGCTCCAGTAACCCGACGGTGGGCGCAAGGTGATCTGACGATTGCCCGTGTGTTAACCTCCTTGTTTTTCCCAGGCGATAAACATGAATTACCTATCCTATTAGGTGATGTCGACTAAATTAAGGGACTGCAAAGTCAAAATATGATCCCTACAAGGCACATCACGCAAGAAGATATTTACTGCAATGAATAAACAGACCAACTTACTTTGGGGTCGGTGTTGGCGCCTGCTCTACTTGCTGCAAATACAAATCGTGTCAGTGTCCAACATAGCGGTGGTGTGGTTGTATATACTTAATGGTAGGATACCTATGCAAACTGCGCTGTGTTAAAACAACTCGAGATTGAGAGAAATAGCGGCAAAGCTGGAGCGGATATGACGTATACTACCTCCCCAACTTGCTCGTCGTCTTTGCTCTGCTCTTCTTCGACTTCTTGATCTTGAGTGATTTCGACCTCCTCCTGCCCGAGTGAACATAGTGGGGCAGTGAGATGGGTTAATGACATGCAAGTGAAGGTTTACCAGGGCGAGTGTACATGACCATGGATGCATTGCGGTCTGGACCCCAATACGCTTTTATTAAGGTTTAAAAGAAGGGATAATTATTGATTTATTATTTTAATTTCCATGTTTTATTTGAAAGAAAGCGGGTAGTTTTGATTTATTCTTTTATTTTTCGCTTGTTTTTATTCGTGTTTTGAATTGTTTTAATGAAACTTATTTTTTTTGCTTGTAATTGTTCAAGACCTCGACGTTTTCCCTTTTTACTTCTCCCGTTTCATCCTCCCCTTCTAAAGAGGAGGCCTCACTCTCCTCTTCGCTTGTTTCTTCCTTTATAAGGAGGAGAGAGCGCAGAGGAGATAGGAGCAAGGTGGGCGGATGTCAATAAACATGCAGTGAAAAGTGCAAGTGCGGTGGGGGGGAACAAAATGAGAATGAATGTGAGATGTATTTGCAAAGCATTTTACTTAAAGTTAAAATGCAAAATAAAATTTCACAGAAACTTGGTAAATATATAATTGAGTCAATTATACGATATACTTTATTTTCTCGTTAATTTTACAAATATATTGGTGACCAAATTTTTTGGATGAAAACGATATTTTCTTTCGAAAAATACCGTGGAATACAACTTACAGAGTCTTCATTATTATTCTGATCTAATTCATTTTCGTCATTATCGGGGCAAGGTGCTGGCTAAATGTCATAAACAATTAAATTTTGTTGTCTTTTGCAGTTGATCTATGACAAACTTTACAATCAAAGAAAGTTTCAATGACACTCGCTAGTATCCCAATTAACCACCGACTTATTTCACATTTTAGTTTATTTTAACTAAACATATTTGACTTATATAAGTATATCTAAATAGGCAAAACCTTTAGCGGAGCCAAATAGATAAGAAAACTTAATAATTAAAATATCTTATTACATTCGAACATAATATTTTTGAATATTACCTCGCTGCTGTAATCTTCCGAATCCGACATGATGAACAAATAGCTGAGTCAGGTAAGACTGTCAAAACTTGTTACAACCTGTTTTGAATGCATAAGTCAATTAGAATTCCTTATTTGGTCCTGTAGGAATGTCTAATCGCGCCGACTGCGGTATGCTGCGCTTCAAGACAATAGCTATGATTACGTCACATAGCGACAGCTGAAGATACGTCACACAGACTCAATGAAACTGAAATAACTTTGTCAATATACTATTAAATAACACCACTGATTTACTAAAAATAGTTAATAATGGTCGCATTAATCGTTACATTCTGGCGGTCACTTCTATAACGCTGATGTAAATTAAACAATTTTCAATCTTTGCTGATTACAGTGGTCAGTGAGACAGCTTGACCAATTTCACTGTTGTACGCGATGTAACTGAATTGAAACTCGATTCTTGATGATATTCCTTCGACTGACCGATCTTATATACTCAAACTTCAACCTTTTTCGTGACGTGTCATCACCTGGACCCGACTGAGAAAGGCGTATGTGACGACACAATTGGAAGGTGTTAATCACACTAGCAGAATCGATGAATCGCGGTTTGTTACATTCATCGAATTCTAAAATTGCTATTTCTCGTCAACGAATTCTATGAACGTTTTTAACAAACCATTCGATGAACTCCGTATCTATCTATCTATCTATCTATCTATACAGGCGTCGCTCCGAGCTCTGTCTCTTAAAATCGTAGATACCAAAATAGAGTGCCGAGTCACGTGACTTGGTTCCATGTCCCGATTGGTCGGGTATATTGAAAAGTGACGTCGACTAAAGGCGCCGAGCGGCTGTTGCAGCTTCAATTAGAGATTAGGATGCGCTGGCGTGCTGACTGGTCGTGTGATGGGACACAGAGCAGTGATTGTGCCCGGCGAACGTGCAAACTTATGCTTGTGTCAGTCAAACTTCGCGGAGGGGCAACACTAAAAAGAGTGAAGGAGGGAAACTGCTTACTTAAACTATGGAAACTAATTTAAACCCTGACCTTAACACTTATCTCAACCCCAGAACTAACCTTAACCCCAAACCCAATGTTTAACACTAACTCTGATGCCATAATATTCATTTTAGCGTGTAGTTTCCTTCCTTCCCGCTTTCCCTCCTTTAAGTTTGCCCTGTCGCGAGAGTACCGGCAGGATTCGTATTGGTAAATTCGTCGACCACAGCAATTTGTAGTTATTACCAACTTGCTATATAAATTGTACTGCATACTGACAATGCCCATTGTATTAAAATATCGTAAATAAACTTGTGGGTAATATTTATTAGTCTTAGCTTTACCATATATTTTGTTTTACCCTAATATAACAAATATCAGCAAATAAAAACGTATCTTCGCGCAGTAACTGTAGAAGACAGCAAAATAAACACTCTTTAAAAACGCGTCATCAAAAACGCACTCGCCAGACCTCAGCAAAATTACAATACATTAGGAACAAAGCTGTTAAATTAAATGATAAAAATATAGTCTGCTATACTAACAGCTAAGGCAGGCAAATCACCGTAAAGACACTTATAACAAAAATAAGCAAATTATTACAATGCTATATGTAATTGTAAGTAAAAATACATTTATTTTATGCAATTTCTTACGACGTTTCGAATTAGCCTACTTCTGTATTACTGTGTAGCAAGTGAATAAAAATCCTCGTTTTACGATTATTTTGTCACAATTAATACTTTCCCAAATAAAAGATAGGATAGGAAGATAATACTAGAATAGATTGGATATTCATGTTTATCCTCGTGAGTACAAAAAAGGCAATCGTCAGATTACCTCGCGAATCGTAAGGGAGCGTTTTTACAGTGGAAATTTTAAGATTACATCGCACCCACCGTCGGGTTACTGAAGCAATTGCAGTGAGTAGTATATGATGAAGACGTTCTTTCAATTTGAGTGGAATCCGTTAATTCACTGGGTTCATTTCACTTATATGTTCACTAAGTATCCTTTCCAGTACACAACCGACTAGTTATCGCCTAGTTTTGAACCTACAACTCTTTGGCTAAAAGGTGACGGACTAACCAACCAGGCTATTCGGCCGTACGTTTGTAGAAGATGCTTTTTTATACGGCCAGAGTGTTAATGAATTATAATAATAAGTTGTGTGAGTAATTAAGGCGTAACAAAATGTATAAATTACAAAGTGTTCTTTGAAACAATTGGGTAGGCGTACGTTACATTTGATCACTTTGCCAGTCTGTAAGCATCCCTTCAATATTTTATGGCCCACAAGCAATAAAATGTTGAGAAGCACAATTATAAAGTGCTCTAGCTGGGCAATAAATAAGAATGCAGTGGTAGGGGAAAGTCGGCACCCATGACCATGCGGGACCTTTGAACCACCCCACTTAAAATCAATACGAAAACTCTTTAGCGCCAATTTTAATCACGAATCGAATCGTTATGAAAACTGATTACTATGTAGAAAATGGCGGGACGTTCGCGGAAATATTGTTGAAGTGGTAGTTGTTTTTGTGTTTTGTGTACTGTTTTTAAACTATGACTCCCAATCGTAATTTCGTTTTAGCAATAAGGCAGCATATTGTTAAGATTAAATAATTTTAGTCAGTGATAGAGTATAGGTAACTGTTTCTGTTTAGTAGACTGTTTAAAAATCAAAGCTATATTTTTAATGGTAATTTTAAAAAAATGTTGGACTTAGTAGGTAGGGACCATTGAGCCACCTTTTACAGGGACCAATGAACCATTACTTCGTACCTAATGACGGGCTTTTAAAGGCTGGTGTTAATATTTTATCGTGATTTTAATAATTTTTTTATGGTTTAATCATTTAAAAACAAGTATACTTGTACAATACAGGCCTATCAGCCAATAGGTTATACCATAATTTCATATTTGAATAGCCTAAAAATTTTATTTTAACGAAACACCTATAGTATGCAAACTGCAATACGGTAATATGTTAATTAATATGCTTTTGCAGAAATTTAGTTAAGGATAAATTCTTTTAGTCGAAGTTACCCAAATTAAAAATGCCCCTTAAAACGAAATTTTCACATGGGTCTTTCTTTCAGTAAAGTTGAAATGAAAATTGCTTTGGAATCTGTCATCATGAAAAAAGAAATCTGTTCAACAGAACATGTTTTTGCCAAGCAAAGTTTCTAATTAGCCAGAACCAGAAAGTTTACGCAAGAAAACAGTACCAGTCCAGTTTCAGATCCAGAAGGAGTAAGTCGGAAACAGCAATTTCAGCCTCATCCACATGCTCCAATTGGAGAAAAGAACAGCAATCGAAAAAAGATGAAGTCAAGTATTATAACAGATTAACCATACAAGGTGGCTTTGAAGAGAGATGCAGAAGCTAAATATTCTCATCACTTAAAGAAAGAGTGATATCTAGGCAGAAATTGTTCACATGTTCGGGTAATTTAGAGAGCAGTAAAGAGACGGATGCTGAAAAAGGTTTTAACATGGTGTTATCTTCGTATGCAAAAGTTGATGATTTTGTTGAAGTAGAATACACTGGGAAAAGAGCCCTTTTTTGTATGCAAGCTGCAGCAAGAACTGGAATTATCTCTTTCTTCTAAAACATCCAAAGTCCGATGGTTTTGTAGACCCGGTTGTACAGGATATACATTCTGTTTCAATTGATAAAATTGTACAAATATTATAATCCCACATGTATATTGGTACCGCCAGTAGATCAAACGAAATAAAACAGTTTACTGCAGACCAGTCTAAATATACATTTGAAAAGTGTTAACTGTTCGCAGTAATAAATATAACAGTACTGTAGCAAGTGTTAATAAAACTTTTGTTTGTTTAAAGTGGGTTGTGGTAACTAAATTGATTGAGTTATGTGATTAACAATCAAAATAACTGTTAATTTTAAAGTGGCTCAAAGGCCCCTATAGGGTGGCTCAAAGGACCCAACCGTAGGGGACCATTGAGCCACTTTGAGTCTTGGTACATTTTGGGCCCCTGTCAGCACAGCTTACATTTAAAAAGCTTCAAACGTTATCAAAATAAACTCCAAATATGGTAGCACTGGTAACACTTGTTTTTAACGCAAGTGCATCAACCATAGAAATCTTATGAAACATTTTCGAAAAAGTGGCTCACTGGTCCCGACTTTCCCCTATATCATTGGATACATTTAACTATCATAAATAGCCTAACAATAATCACCCAGTGGTGTATTTTTATTTCATAACGAATTAGATTGGTTAAAGGACTGGGTAATTCGTTAAGTAATATCAAATGTTAATCTTGAACAGCCTGGCCTACTTTGTTAGCTGGAATAGCTGAGATAGGATATTCATGTTTATCCCCGTGAATGGGAAAACCAAGGGGGTTAACAAACGGGCAATCGTCAGGTCACCTCGCGCCCACCGTCGGGTTACCGGAGCTATTGCAGTGTGTTGTGTATGATTCACACATTCCTTTAATTTACTGGGTTCAAGTAATTTCCGTTAAGTGCCTTTCCCAAGGACACAACTGACGAGCTGGCGACCAGTTTCAAATCTACAACCTTTCGGCTGAAAGGCGACGCACTTAACCACTAGACTAATCTGTCGGGCTAGCTACCAGTTACCCTACATACTGTCAGACGAAAGGTGAAGCAGGTTGGTTATATCCAGTGATGGGATTCAGTGATGGCTTTACCAAAAAAATATTTCGATTTCCTTGTTTTATATAGTTTTAAAAATGGCAAAATAATATTTTGCCGTCGCGTTTAGCATGTCATATATATATTTTCCCAGTTATTTATTTAACATATTTTAACAACTGTGGTTTTTTTCCAAAACAACCAACTACAAAATTCGCGGTAGTAATTTAATTTCACCGTTCAAACAAAATGCGCTACATATAGTCGGTCATGCTTCATTGTGCAGAGATCGACAAGATTTTACCACATTTCAACGAGCTAGGTCAACAATTCGAACTTTTAACGTTTGTAGCAAAAAAATCAAGGCTGAATTCGGTATAGGCTTCAATTTCTACTGCTCATTTGGCAAAAAAATAGCTTCACGATTATGACACATATAGGGGGAAAATTGAAACTTGAAATTTAAGATTTTGCTCCGGTAAGTATTTGCAGATTGCGAGTTAGACAACAGAACACCAGGATTCAATGAAAACAACCGCGGACGTGACGATTCATGACGTCATTTCCGTGGCGGCCGTCCTACGTGCGGGAATTGCCACGATTGTCCAAATCTTTCACCTGATGGGGATGGGAGGGTAAGTGTGGTGAACGAACTCGTAGCAACAGCCACATGGGGTGGTTATTATGCGATATTTCGACTATTCGAAGGTTATCTGTAGTATTTTCAAGTTGACGCCAGGCAACCGGTTATTTAACATTATAATGTAGGTGCAGGTTAGGACAAAGCGGACACCGCCTGGGTAAGTGATTTAATGGGTCAACTACACAGTCATCCCTATTATATCCAATTAAAAAATAGTGTTATATGCTTTGTATAATCTTTACACTTTGTCTTCATATTTTCACCACGAATCAAGCCACCAATGGCCTCACCTTGTAGATGCGAACTATCCAGTGTTCGGTTGTATAAGCTTCGTCCAACACGTCCAGTTCAAAGTCCTTGTTCCCTATCTCAGCGTTACGCACTCGGTCGTAACCGGTCGGTTTGCTTTGTTCAGTGTAGACTTGGCCGAATCGATAGTAGCACATTTTGTACATCATGCAGTT
>CH003389.1:322828-449703 GCA_000149265.1 Ciona savignyi
AATACGCCATGGCAAACAATTTAACCTAAGAAATATATGTTAATTTTTTGTGACAATTCTGAACAAATTAAAATTAAATTTGCCTTTTTCCTAGAAGTGCAAATAAGTTGTAAGAAAAATACAAAAGAGTACAAAATAGTTAATATAAAGTGTGTACAACACATTTAAATAAAAGTATGTACAACACAGTAAAACAAAAGTAAGCACAGCCAATTAAAAGTTATACCTGCAACTGATCTTGAAATATAGCCGGGAACAATGGCCATGAAAGCTGCAGCAACCAACCCTGCCCCGCTGTTTGAGAGCTCTTTCGTCAAGTGGTAAGTGACGATCGCGGTGAATGAAGAGAAGAGCGGAGCCAGGAAGACACACATGTTCCGGATGTCAATTGTGAGGTTCAAGTAGTGCAGGACGTTGTAAAATGCAGCAGCCGTCACCATCAGTCCTTGATTGGAATAAAAATAATGATTTTGCAGTGTTGATGGTGATTTAGTGGATGCTATACATTATACAGCAGAGTTGGTAGCATTTAAAGCAGGGATTAAATTTCAAGAAAAATGGGTACATAAAGAAACAATTAAAAAGTCATTACATAGACTGTTATTAACTAAAACTGGTTTGTTGTTAAATTACATCATAATGGAAAGATAGGCAAATGGAAATCATGTATACAAAATTAAAATCAATATTAAAAAGGGCATAAAACAAGGACTATTTTACAATAAACCAGTACTTGTAACGTAAACATATATTGTATGTCTGAATTAAACCTGGAAACACAAACCTGGGTATATAGTTCCCCCAATAATACGACCAAGAGGGTACCAAGCCATTTCATCGAACCAGTTGTGGAAATCATAAAATCCTTTCTCAGCCAAGAACCTTGTTGTTCGGTAGTTGAAGTATGGATCGAATTCGTGGATGACACTTTCGAACCGAAGGACCGAGAACAACCTCACACAAAACGCTAAAAACAAATAATTATGTTAGGGGTCGACGCAAAAGAGTTGTGAAGTTGTGGGTTCGATTCTTACTTAAAGGAGAGACTTATCATAATATTGGGTAAACTTTTATGTCGGTTTGTTTAAAATGGTGTAAATCTGGGGATATTTACAGGTGTTTAGACACTTTCGAATCGAAGGACTGAGAAAAACGTTAGGCAAAACGCTAAATAATTGTGTTAGGAAACAACACAAAAGAAGAAAATAATTGTGTTAGGAAACAACACAAAATATGTTTTCATCACTAATCTTACCGCCTTTGGTATTACCACTATTTGTAATAATTATCCTTAAAATTCTATTATTTAGGAGGTTTCAGGGTTATATCAATTTTAAATAAAATCATGGAAAATGTATTTGTACTATGTCGTGTCTTCCACGATATTTATACTTAGTAAGCACTTCATATAAAATATATAATTCCATTTAAACACAGACATGCAACTACAATTTACAATGATAGGTAGTGAAGCAGAGTGAAAAACTTTTGAATATCTGTACAGGAAAGTTGATATATTGCTAATAAAGTTGTTACGTAGCATTAATTACCCAGAATGCAGCAAATTGCCAGGATCAGCATCTTCAACAAAGTGTCCTGCTTTTCGGACGACATACGGAAAAAGCCAGTTTTCCCCATCATGGTTTCTACATGGAAAATTTAATTAGAAATTACATGGTATTTATTTTTTAAAATTATAGAAATGTTGTCTGGAGTTGAGATTGAAAATTCATTTGAATTCCATGGTGTAGTGGGCAACAACATTTATTTGTACCTATGTGTCATGAAGGAATACAAAATTTTAATAAAACAATAGGGCTTGTTTAAAGTCAGTCATGAGCAGTACGCACAAAATAAAATAAACTTATTCTGTTTAAAAACATAAAATATGGTAATTTTAAAATAACTTCTATGGCACCACATATCGTATGGTTAGTTCTTATACCAGTATTACCACATTAGGTAACATTTTAATTGCCTCATGCCCACAGTCGGGCAGTTGTTAAAATTCTTATTTATATTGGAAAACCACATTAATATAAGCAATCATAGTGTATTTACAGCGACCAGACATATTTCCCAATTTTTGTTAAATTGTGCTGAACACGTGTACAGAACAGTACACCATCGGTTCATTCACAAATAAACGATCTCGCACTTTTAAAATATCATAAATTACTGAAAATTCTTACTTGAATATACTTCCAAAACTACTAATTCAATTTCTCTTCGCAAAACCGGCAGGAACGGAAAATCAATCAAAACAACCAAGCTGAACCGGCCAATGTAAGTCCCGAAGAGAATGTTACACGTCTACCGGTGTGCGTCACTTTGCGTAACTACGTGTCAATACGTCACGATCAAACAAACGTGCTCTCTGCTGCACCACGCCGATGTTGTATCGCTCCCCAATTATATACGATAAAATATAACAGACTTTGCACTGCGCAGTTATGATTTTATGTCAATTTGCCACAACATAACCAAAATATACATTTACTTTTTGTTTATATGCAATCGATCACTATTTAATCGGAGTTACGTTTCTGGGAATCTATCGAAAAAAGGTGAATATTTTTTATTTTAAATGTTAAGAGAACTTTAAAAATAATGGCGTCTAATTCACAAAAGGGAAGAATGCTAACATAGAAATTCTCTTTAAAAGTGTGTTGATTTGGATCTTTATTTCCTTCATACGTACACTGTACAGTAATAGTGTAATATTTTTTCTTATTTTCGAGTTTGGGTGTTTCCCAGACTAAACGGCGACAATATAAAATTTCCCGGAGATATCGTGTAACAACCAAGGTTTCATTACTTTTATTTACATCAACCACGCAACATCACATCGGTTAATAAAATAGGGCTTCATTTCTGGTGCGGCACTTTTTTTCGAAATAGGCAAAATTACAAAAGATTTGTGAATAATGTGAAATGACGTAATTTAGCTTCTGTGGCCAGAAACTGCATTTCTGGTGTTACTGCTATTTCCAGGATTGTTAACGTCATAATATGAACAACTATTAACGTATAAAATCGCTGATAAAACAGCAGGCGACCCAATACATGTTATGTACAAGGCAATATTGTACAATTAAAGTAAAATTCTGTATCTAAATATCCATTTGCAAGTCCTTTGAACCAAACTCATGTAATAATGAGCTGATTCGACAACATTGGCCAGTGCATTAATTACCTTTTCCGTTTACAATAACGCGAATAGCAAAATTGTTAAAACATTGTCCTACAGCAAAATTATTGTGTCCAACAGCAAAATTATTAAAACAGCATCTTTTACTTTGAACAAAATTAACTTTTAGAACTTTATGCAGACGATGACGTCATATCCGATGACGTGTATCTTTGTGACTTCTTTTCGTATAAGACTTTCTTTCGCGGGATTTAACATTATGGCAATTTCAGTGTTGGCGACCTTAGCTTCTTCCTCTACAAATTCTACGAGGTCGGAAAAATCCGCTTCTTTGCCACGACGGCGAGCAATTGCCGCGACACGGCGCTTAAACAGTTTCTAAGAGTCGTACGGTAACTTCGATGTCAGCGCGACAAGGAGTTCAACTGAATTCATATCAAAGTTATTTATGCTACTCAGAACAGTAAGGTATTTTCTCATCAATAGAGCATAACCGCGAATACCAGAGGAATCTCAGGGCTTCAGATTTGGTCGACTTAATAGTTCACGGAAAAATGCGCGAGAAACTATACTGGGTTTACCATAGTTATTGTACAGAATCTGTCTTGCTTGTTTGTATCCATCCTTTGGTTCAAAAATGACGCAGTGCTCGATAAGCTCTCGAGCTTGGCTTCTACACAGTTGCAGCAGAAAACTCAACTTTTTCTCAATTTTTTTTTCTCATTTTCTCAATGAAAGCATCAAAATGTATTTGAAATGGCCAGTATTTCATTGGCTCCCCGGAAAATGTAACATTCTCCGCATTGGTGATGTGCATAGCTTCGCACGACCGACCATAACTTGCTCTGCAGTCGGGTGTCTTCAACATACTTCGCCATACTACCTTTAGGTTTATGAAAAAGCGAATCTTCTGAGCTTCTATTGCCCTCCATATCCTTGACTTGTTCGATTTGATGACCAATATTAAAAAAAAACTTGTATCTTACGTTTCTACAAATGTTTGCTAAACGTTTAAAATCTTAAAGCTCTTTTTATTTTTCTTAAAATCTTATGTAGTGCCACATTGTGCATAAGACTACACAATAAACATATATTTATTATTTAAACCGTTTTAAATATTTATAATCATAATCTGCATTTTAATCAAATGTGTAACAAGATATTGCATACAATTAGTAGCGGATTGCTAGTAAAAACTAAAGAATTAGTAGTAAAACTAGAGGGTGGTCAACAACGTGTTTAACCACCACTCTTTGTAAAACACATGTCGTATGCTATATATTCATGCTACAGCGTCCTTAACAACAAATTGTATTTTAACACCAAGTATTAAGTTCGTTTCTGCAAGCATAAACGCATGGGCCCCTAAGGTAACAATCCAATCTTGTTATTAATGTTTTATACACAATATATGTTATTGTTAAATATGTGCACGTCAGGTCCATATTATCAAACATTTCAGAAAGTTTAAACCGGACTGCAATAGTTTTGTTTCTGCAAGCATAAATGCATGGGTTTCAGAGTTATCGAATCAAACCCGTAATAGAAGAAAATATCCTCCTATTCCTGTCACAATAATAATTCAGGAAAATATCATCGTTTTTTTGCGGTGACATTTTATTAGAAATATATACGACACAACAGTAAGGACAAATAGTGTACGACAAAACAATGTGTGAACCGGCAGCAGCCGAACGGCAGAATGTCTTAGGAAACAGTTATTTACATGTAAAAAGTTAAACAGATGCCCACTTTAATTTGTGGTTAAGTGACTTATTTTTGGATTTTGCGATAATTTTCAGAAGTACGAATCTCTATTACAAGGTTCTTAAAAATTTCAAAGACCGGGAAAATTTGTTGATATATACATTTATATGTTACAAAGCGCGCACATAATAGGAGGCAATTTACGAGTTAGTTGCAATTTTTTTTTTTTTTACCGAGCCAAGTTTCGAACCAATTTTGGGCTCGTCACTAGGACCGTTTTATGTATAAGAGTCGGTATATGTATCGGTCGCGTTAACCATTTGGCCACACGACCGTACGAGTTGGTTGCAATTTTCGGGAAATCCGACCAACTTTCAGTGTTATCGACCACTATAAGCGTTAATCGTAAATTGGCGCAGATCCATGCGCTTACGTTCTCCCAGTATTTATTTTTTACGCAAAAATATGAAACAATGTTTCTGTATCCCCTTAACAGAAGACACAAAGACCCGAGTCCACTTTCCCAAATTTATAAAGAATGTTATTGGTGACCATGGCTCTTAGATTGAGTTTAATCTAAAACAAGCGGAGTCTAGACTCAAGTGCACAGTAAAATAAGTTTTTATAAATATTTTCCCATGACTCGATGGATAGGGATATGACGTGTGTGTCTTAAACCCATTCAAGTTCTTTTTTTCTTGGCCATATTTGTAAGTGTTCAAAAATCCAAAATAGTATTTTTGACGGTTTGGCACTTTTCCAGGGCAATATCCGCTACTGCCGTACCGTAAGTCAGCGCTGGGGTCGTAATATCAGTTAAAGCGTCATTGAGTGGTTTTTGAATTGCTGATATAAGCTTAATGTATTCGATAAGTCGGTATTATTAGGCAATAAACTTAGCATTCTAGCTACTTCGTCGTAGAGTATTGCGACCAGGATTTTTTTTAAACCGAGCCAAGTTTCGAACCCATGATGGGATCGTTACTTGGACCGTTTTTATATTGTAGTCGGTATATGTATCGGTCGCGTTAACCATTTGGCCACACGACCGTACTATTGCGACCAGGATTGGTTGAGCAGTGCGTGGGCAATGTGTCAACAGCCCCATCTCGCGAAGATATCGCCACAGGTTTGTATTGTCTTCTAAACTGCTTTATTTGCAGCAACCGATTATCTGCAATGTAGTGAACATTCTCACATAAACTTAATAAGTGGACCGTTCACATGGATTGTTTCAACGAGTAATTTTCGGAATGGTTCCTTCCCGGGTAATATACACAATAGAGAATAAATTCTGATTGGTTTTTAGACAAAAAGCTGTGAGTTTAAAACTGAAAAATACTTTCTGCTAATGCAACCATTCGCCGTGTGTTAAGTTTTATTTGCAAGGAAATCTATCGTTAGTCCGATCGATATAATTCTTCCACGTATCCCCATTAACGGGGAGGAAATATTAATATATTATAGTACACGAAATGTTAAAAGATAAGTCGCAAGAGGGGGTTGCGGAGCGGAATAGTTAAAACCATTAGGCGTCTTTCGCAAGCTGTTTTCACAAAAATTTACCGGTGACAAATGTGTGCTAAAGGTTCAAAAACCTTAAAGCATTGTTAGCATAGGACTACATAATAAACATATATTTATTGCAAAACCTTTTTTTAAATGTATCATCATAATCTTTATTTTTATTTAAATGTGTTACAAGATATTGCATACAATTATGACGAAAACTAGAGAGTGTAATCGACATGTTTAACCACCACTAGTTGTAAAGCACATTTCGTGTTCTATATATTCATGCAAGCAGGGTCCCTAGCCACAATTTGCATTTATACACCGAGTATGTAGTTTGTTTCTGCAGGCATAAACGAATGGGTCCCTGAAGTAACAATCCGATCTTGTTATCAATGTTCATTACACCATATAGGCCTATATTATTGTCAGATATGTGCACGTCAGGTACATGTTATTTAATATTTCAGAAAGATTTACCCGGACTGCCATATGTTTATTTCTGCAAGCATAAACGCATGGGTCCCATAGTTAAACCAAACTTTTTTTTCATGTGTAGTTAAAAAAATTATCGTGTTAGATTTACGAACAGTTTACCACAAATGTTTTAAATTAAAGCCTCGGTTTAGCGCTGTAGTGATATGAAGCTTAATTCGCAAAACATTCGGATTAAGTTTTTCATGGCTTCGGAGAATTCCCCTGGGTTTAGTACATACATTTCTATTTTTACATATGTGGGTCATGTTATCTAACAATTCCTAAAGTTTTAAACCGATTTGACGACTCCTTGTTGAAGATGTCGGAGCGATAGGCTATGGCATACATGTCACAATAACGATTTAGAAACAAATCATAATTTTTAGGGTAATTTTCTAGGTATTTTATATATTTTTTCTCATTTCTACAGCGGCCGCAACCGCACTAACATTCACCAAATCTGATCAAAATCAGCTATTTTAGCGCTATGCTCAACAGAAGCTATTTTTTAGACAAATACTTAAGGGGAATCCCTTAGAATTTATTACCTAAATATGTGTGTCTGCATATCTAAACCATGTTGTCTAACTATTGACAAAGTTTTATTGCGTTTTCATTACTCCCTCTGGTAAATGTCGTGGCAATATGCCATGCGTGTCACAATCATGATTCAGGAACTGTCTTCGTTTAGGATAGGATAGGATAGGATATTCATGTTTATCCCCGTGAATGAGAAAACCAAGGGGGTTAACACACGGGCAATCGTCAGATCACCTCGCGCCCATCGTCGGGTTACCGGTGCGATTGCAGTGTGTTGTATATGATAGACAAGTTCCTTCAATTTGGTAGAACCCATTAATCCGCTGGGTTCAGGCAATGTCCGTAAAGTGCCTTGCCCAAGGAAACAACCGACTAGCTACCGACCAGTTTCGCACCTTCAACCTTTCGATTGAAAGGCGACGCACTTAACCGTTAGACCAACGGGCCGGACAAAGGAGTTTTAAGGAAGTTTGTGTTTTTAATTGGCATAAAAGTGGCTAACGGTCCAAACTTCTACCAAATCTGAATGAAATTGGAGCAGCTGTTTAAGCACTATACTTAAAAAAATAAAAATTCTGGGTTGACCTTTGTATAGGTATGGGTCCCATTTAAGTGTTTTGTCATTTTTTTTCGTTTTCCTTAATCAAATACTTGACAGGCATGTCATGCCGCACCGACATCTACCAGAAGGAATAATGGAATCGTAATGAAACTTTGTCGTTTGTTAGGCAACATGGTCTAGATATGAAGAAACCAAAATTAAACATATCGAGGGGAATTCCCCCAGGAAGTGACAGTCCAAAACGGTATTTTTTCTAAAAATTTACTTTTGGAGGCATTGCACGGCTGCTCCAATTTTGATCAGGTAAAATGTAAGTGTGTTAGCCTGTGATTTATCAATTAAAAGAAACAAACTATTTATCTAGAGAAATACCCTAAAAATGAACATTTGTTCCTGAATAGCACCGACATCTTTCAGAAGGGGTAATGGAAATGCAATGGAATTGTGTTATTATAATCTAGATATGCAGGAACCCAAATGTTAGATGATAAATTTAGGGGAATCTCCCCAAACCATGAATCACTAAATCTAGATTTTTCAGGAATTTAGATTTATTTCTACATATCCCTTAAGTAATAACATGCTTTATTTTAAACACGTGTGGTAGAATATTAGTCCTTTAATAAATGCTGTTTAAAATATAACAAAGTAAGAACTACTTCTGGAAATACGCTTAATATGACGATTTTTGTTGGAAAGAGTATTTAGACTTGTAGTGATTTCACAGCTTGTGTAATATCTTTTTGCGCATTATATTAAGTTTTGTTAAAATTGTTGAAATAAGATTTTAATGCATACACAGCTGTGCTTCTCTCAAAACCTTTCCCCTGATTTCTTGTGGCCTGTCAATCAACGTTAACATTCGCACCGATGTTTCCGATTGAATCCTTCCCACATTATGCAATACGTGGCGAGGTGTTTTGTTTATAAATTTATTGCATTAATCCATTATCAAAAAAGCATTCTGGGGTGCGGACCTAAGCACCGCCTGCTTGGAGCCGCAGCTTCAGGCATGTATAACAGAAGAAATGTTTCTATTGTACTGTCTCGGCTTGCAATCTAACACTAAAGAAACCTTTTGTAAAGAGTCGGATTGCGAGCTATTTAAATTTTGGCTGAGGACTGTAGGTTGGGGAGGTTCAGGCCAGATTTAGTGCAAGCAATAGGCGCAAATACAAATATGTAGCCTACTAAGCAAATAACTAGAAACCCCAAAGAGCTTTTGAAATTAGGTTGAAGTTGTAGTATCTATCTAAGATGGACTAGATGTGCTTATCTGATTCGTGGTAAATACACCAACGGAACATTTCAGTTTTCCCAATATTTGACGTTATATTTTAAAAATTGTAATCGACATTTTTTTATACCAGCATTATAAAAGAATGATTGTCTTAATGGTTGTAGATGTATAGAAATAAAAAAATATTTTTTTAATTGCACGGCGAAAAGAAATTTGGTTTGATAACTATGGGACCCATGCGTTTATTCTTGCAGAAACAAAACTATGGCAGTCGGGTTAAAACTGTCTGGAATTCTGGATAACATGGACCTTACGTGCACATATCTGACAATAACATGGGCCTATATGGTGTAATGAACATTGATAACAAGATCAGATTGTTACCTTAGGGAGCCATGCGTTTATGCTTGCAGAAACAAACTACAAACTCGGTGTATAAAATGCAAATTGTAGTTAGGGACCCTGTACCATAAATATATGGCATACAACATGTGTTTTATAAATAGTGATGGTTAAACACGTGGTTGAAACTCTCTAGTTTGTATGATAATGCTACTCTGTAAATATATGCGTTACATCTTTTTGCGCTATACCAGACGTACCAGAACAGGTCTTCCAGTTAAAAATAACTAATTCCAACATTACCAAAACGTTCTTCCAACTTAGTACTTGTATTTCACTTCTACCTTAAGGTATTATGAAAATGTGCGGTTTCAAAACTACTTAAACTTGAACTTCACTCCTATACATAATGAAATAAATAATAAATACATAGAATAAAGTAAGATTACCTGCGAAAAATATCACAACCATTCGCTTTAAAAACTCCCAAATCTTACACGAGGCATATATTGCGTAACGTGCGATAATAATGCCACTGATACGACTAATAGGGTATTTATCATATTATTCCCAAGTGTAAACGAATGACGTAGGGATTTCAATGTAACATAAGAAAATAAAGATTCCCGTACATATGTTTGTACAAGTTCACAATTCCACTGTTTAAATCATGTAAATCACGAATTTTGCACACGGTTACACGTGATCCGGGTAATTGAATACAGCTCAACAATAAGATAAATACAATAAATGTTCCAATTCACGCGCATATGTTAAACTGTGCGGTATATTGGTAAACTATTTTACCCTACTATTAAATCATTGTTTTTCGCACACAGCCAATGAAGTATTCTTCCGTTTACCCTATGTAGAGTCCAATTCGACAGGTTAAATTTTGTGAAAAACATGCTAGGTGTTTTGAAGCAGTATTTTGCCAAAGTTGGTTTAAAAGTGATATTAATAGTAGGTGTTGTTATATGTTTCATTGCATATAAGCTGCAACCATGTTGCAATATAAAAACTATGTTTCACTCTGGCAAGAAAAGCAATAATCCGTCGTTGACGAAGGTTTGCCTATTATTAAAGGGTTTCTAACAAATATATAGTTAAACTCATTATTTATATAATAGTGTTACATTGTTATCTTGATGCGTAATTTCGGTGCGTGCATTGATTGCTAATTACCTGTCGCCTTTATCTTATTTATACTTCCCGCTAAAAAACGTTAGACTTTACCGCCTTTTTGCTTTTATATAAGACCTGTTGTAGTATGTTTAGAGGTAGTTGTGTTTTTCATGCTGCTTACATCAATACAAGCATTTTATACATATCGTTGAGAGCTGCTGACTACAGGTTATCTAGAGCCCTGCCTAAATATGTAACAATAGCACTTATTGCTTATTATAATTTGTACAATACCACATTATTTGGGAAAAAGCACATTGTTTGTATATTAGCACATTATTTGTATACTAACACATTGTTTGTATAATAAATAGTACATTATTTGTATAATAGCACATATTATTATCCCAAAAGAAGTAATTATGCTTATAAAAGTTTACGCATGGTCGTATGATAGATTGTGTGACACATTCGAAGAGTACACGCTGATATACATAGTCAGTAAAATAATTTGTTTTTATCTGTGAAAAAAATTGTACCATTTTCTTAGTTTATCAAAAATGGTGGAATTTATCGAAATTTTCTAAAACGCGATTCATTGTGCAGACTAACACCTATATACTGCGTAATATTAAGGAAATTGTAATTTTTGAATCAATGTTATTTTTTCTATTTCCGCAGGACCGCGTTCCTGACGTCATTGGTTTGGGGGTTCGGAAATGTGGGACCGGGGTGTTTGTGAAATTCCTTGAAAAACACGGTTCGTTCTCCGTCCCCGATTATTACAATTATGAGACCGAATATTTTACGCGGAACTACGTAAAAGGATTGGATTGGTACAAGTACGTATATTTTCACCGAGCTGCTAAGTTTCGAACACAAGTTGGTCTCGTCCTTAAGATCGTTTTTGTATGAGATTTGGTATAAATATGTCGCTTTTATATTTCTGCCAGAAATGGGCACTTATTAATCGCATGCTTTAAGTCAGGATGGGCAACTTTTCTAGTCTGTGGACCAGATGTGGGAAAATGAAGTCCTGGGTGGGCCGGATTATTACATGAATAGTATTCAATATCTTAACTACATATTTATTCACTAATGCAAGGGCCGTCGCATAACTGGGTAAGGTTAAATACAGTCTGTGGGCCGATCAAAATCCCTTTAACGTCAAAATTCCTTATGTTTCCCATATGCCTGCTTTAAATGCTATACACGCTATCCGCTGACTTAGGTACGAATTGGCTTATTTTTTATTAGTTTAGAACCCATATTGGGTTCGTTGCTAAGACCATTTTTTTATAGTAGTCGGTATATGTATCGGTCGCGTTAACCATTCGGCCACACGACCGTACATGAATTTGCTCATTTGTTAATTATACAGGTCCCGGTTCAAAAGTGCTCCAAGTGATGCTGTTATAATCGAAAAGACCCCCCATTACTACTACGCAGAGCCATACGATATGGCGGATCGAATGCTGGAACTTAATCCCAAATTAAAAGTCTATGTAATGCTCTGTGAGCCTGCCGCACGAGCGTATTCGTGTTTCGCTCATGAAAACTTCGACTGGTTGGAAAAGAACGGTATGATTTTGTGTAATAACAACAACACTATATCTTTAAACTAATTTGTAAATTGCTACCACAGAATGGGTTCCGTTCTTTGAGCGCTATGTAAACTACACTTTGCCTCGACTGCAAGGATTTTTAGAGAACCACAGTGTTGAAGACCAGGAACTGATGATCATGGAGCGTTGGTGGAGAAGATCTGAATGTCTGGTCGCTGGTCTTTACTCCATCCACTTGAACCGGTGGAGATTAAAATTTGACGAATCAAACTTCTTGATAATAAACGGTGACGAAATGCTGACGAACCCAGCACCGGTGTTCGATAGGTTCCAAGACTTTGTTGGCGTTGAACGACGTTTGCGGACGGAGGATTGGGTAAAAAGCAACGAAACCGGACATTTTTGCCTTAAACCTCCAGACGTTAGATCAAAGCTATATTGTTTGGATGACGGTGTGGCAAAAGCACGAACGCGTAACGAAATGGAATCGACTCCAACACCGAGCAAGGAGATTATGGAAATGCTGAGAGAGTTTTACAGACCTTATAACGACATGCTTTACGATTTACTTGGGAAAGACTTAAAGTGGGACTGAATCCGATGTACTAACAGTTTACGTTGTGAGTTTTGCAAAATACTGCAAGGAATATTTAAATACCGACAGCCAATACTGAATATTACTCCCCTTAGCTTATAACCCAAATTCTTCTAAGCTTATAACGCAAAATGTCGGTTTTACATGTTTGATTCACGTTATTTAACAATTCTTAAAAGTTCAAATTAATTCGATAAAACCTTCTCGGAGAAGTTCGGGTGAAATTGTATATAATAGGAAGCCGGTATTGTTTCGCTGTAAAGATATTTTTAGAATTTTGATTTCAGATCCGACTTGACTTATCCGAGTTTCTGATTCTCACCCTAAATTTAAGAAACCATTTATCTTATCGATTTTACTGTTTCATGTCTTTGCTTGATTTGTGAAGTTAGTCAGATCAGAAATATCAAACTTATTTTATTCTATCACGCCATTGGAACCAGCAGATGGTTATTGAAGTTTTGTTGAAAATGCGGGGGAGTTTGTCACTGTCTCCCTCCCGCTGTGTAGTTCCCGTGGTGAGAGCTTTATGCGTGGTTTGTCGAGCGATCGTAATTCGATCAACAGCGACCACAACTCGCTCAAACCGCATGATATAGATTGCTTTGATGTCAGTTTAGTTGTTTTGTAGTTCAGTCAAATTTAAGTTACGTTTACCGATAAAAACATTGCCGGTAGGTTGATTATTTAGTTAATCAGGTATAATGTAAGCTTAACCATTACATGGTGCAACTATCAGAACAGACAAGGGAAAACTTACTCCCTACTTGACAAGTGACGGAAATTCAAGTAACTAACGATGTGCTTATCGCTATATAGCTCCATTGCTACTCCTTCATTAAAATTCCGTGTGCGCGCGGGAATATATTATCGCGTCATTTTGTCCGTGTTAGTATAAAGTGCCATGGTACATCGTACCCCGTGTCTATTAGAAAAGTCAAGGTGGTGTCAGTAAATCTAGGCGTAGAAATACTCCAAGAAAGTATGATATATCTATTTGTAAAAAATAGTATTAACATGGTTGAATAAACGTACAGATTTCATGCGTTACTTTTAATATAGTATATATGTATTTGATTGGTATAGCATTCTATATCATTTTTTTGCGATTAAATTTGTTTAGGCCTACTATATTCCACAGCTTATGCAACTGTCACTTACAAGATTACTTGTTTATGTTAGTACTTTTAGGTATATAGATGTAATTTATTGGCCGTCCCTTGCTTTCGTCAAATTATCTTCGGGAACCAATACTTGAATCTGACTGTGGCGAGACAATTTCCTCTGTCATCTATTTTGTTGTAAAAGTCAAAAATATTTAGTAAAAGAAGTCAAATTAAAAAATAATTAAATATATCTCTATTCAGAAAGGCACCCGGTCATTATCCTTAAATTAAGCTTTCCGCCATGTGCCTCGAACGAAAATCTTCTTTCATTAACAAATAGAAAAAAACGATTAGACGAGATGCTGGTCATATAATGGCAATATATTTAACATATTAGACATGGGAACCTACATACCATGGTGCGTTCACACTGTTAAATACATTCAGTTTGTTGAAGGATAGGATATTTATGTTTATTCTCGTGAATGAAAAAAAACCTAGGGGGTTATAACATGGGCAATCGTCAGATCACCTCGCGCCCATCGTCGGGTTTACGGAGCTATTGCAGTGTGTTGTATATGATAGACACGTTCCTTCAATTTGGTAGAACCCATTAATCCGCTGGGTTCAGGCAATGTCAGTTAAGTGCCTTGCCCAAGGACACAACCGACGAGCTAGCGACCATTTTCGCACCTGCGACCTTTCGATTGAAAGGCGACGCACTTAACCGCTAGACCAACGGGCCGTGCAGAAAGCTCGAATGCAATTAGTATGTTAACCTGCTATCTAAATAATGATTTTCGTTAAAAAAAAACACGTTCTTGCCTTTAGGATTGACCGGTGTTTTAGCTGTTTAAGCAAATTAAAGTTTCCTAGTATTTTAAAACAAAAATTGACATGTTTTTGCAAAACTTCAAATCACGGTTTTTTGAACTGTTGTCGAAATGTATAACTTTACTTTTGTATTTAGATTAGAAATCTTATAAGATTTCACCTGGGCGGTTTATTTTCTATTATCTTGTTTATTTAAAGCCTTTCTTTTCCGGCTTCTTGTGTTTTATAGATTGGTAAGACATTTGCCATACTAACATGGAACAGACGTTGGTGGAAATTTTGCCGGAACTTTGGGGCGATCTGGAGAAACTTAGCGAATGTGTTTCGTTTCTTTATAATTTGGGTGTTACTAAAATAGGATTTCTGGAATGTTTTAGTGAAAAAGACCTTCTTCCACAGTTTAATCTTGTGCAGACACGAAGACTGTTGATACGGGCAAAGCAGATTGGTAAGGTGTTTTTAAATTGTGTGTGTTGGTGTTAAAGCATGTTCCGCCTGATAAGTCGCCAGTTTACCCTGGTAGAGCGCCTGCTTTCGGCCAAAAAATTCCTAGATATCCGGACGGTTGGCGCCAGACAAACTGGCAATTACCTGTGTGATAAAACCCATGCATATTTCCATAACTTGTACATTAATACTCTCATTTGATAGTAGGCTACACACTGTCTTTTTTAGTTACCGGTATAAAGCACCATACAGATATTTTTGATTATAATGTTTACAAAATATAGTCATACAAATGCTATATACATGCGTGTGTGGCTTCCACTGATATTTAAACGGTTGCCGGCTTGGCTGAAGTCTACAATTTGCATCGCAATCTTGTGAAACAACTGTCTAACTATAATTATCCGACTCTGCAAACGTAGCACCGAGAAAGAGCTCACTTTCACAAAGGATGTAGGCCTATACAGTATATCAACCTACGCTACGTATCCCCCTATGGCAAAGTGGGTAACTTTCGGACTATATATCTAAACACACACATACACACACACACACACACACACACACACACACACACACACACACACACACACACACACACACACACACATATATAAATATATGTACTACTTCGTAAGCTATGGCTGTGTCGGTGTCGTCTACTAGTATCGGTGTTGTCATCAGCAGCAGGTAGCACCAGCTCCAGCAGCAATACAGCAAATATGCAATGGGTCCACGATTTTAAAGTCCCATGGGATAAATGCCAAACTGGTCTGTTGAAGTCGGTTAAATCTAAAACTGCTCCGACCCCGTGGCAACGCAAGGAGCTTGTGCATCTCACTATCGATGAAATCTTAAAGGTTGGATTGCATGTGTTGAAACTATTTGTATAACCTGTGTTGGAAATGCGTTATTTTCTACCCCTATAGTAATACGTGCAGTTTTCCAGACGGTTATTGCCCGAATGTGTGTAATAATCATTTACTTTGGTATGTAACATTCTTTGCGTGCATTACGTGCTATATAACCCGAAGGGCACAAAATCACTGTCTGGAAACCTGCACGTATAACTACATGGATAGAAATTAACGCATTTTCACATATGAGTAACCTTGCGAACTGTACCAGTTTAATATGAGAAAAATTAGTTTAAATGTATCGTTTGAAATTAAAAAAAACTACCAAGAAAATATATTTAAACGCGAAATCTTTTATCGTTTGATTTTCAGCCGGAATCTTTATGATTTATATCACTACTATTGTCGGCCTACAGATTTTTCGCTTTAAAGTGGCGTTGAAATTTCATATCTTTAACGATAGTGATCCAGTGTGGAGGATAGCTATTCAAGACAAGGCGTTTTTTACTTTAATAACATTTTTATAATTATGTGGGATATATTTAACTGGTAAGTAAAGGTTTAATCACGTTTTAAAAGTTATTTAAATATAATTACTACTAACAATAATTTGATTGTAATTCCTGTTAGCTTGCCTTTTAAAAGTTGGATATGTAAGGTTTTAATAATAGCAATGAATCGTGACAACGTAAGGTCATCGCATTGCCATTACACTTAATATTCTCACACTTTACTCGTTTACAACTTCGAATACCAGTTTCAATTTTGGTGTATAACATTATCTTGTGAAATATTTATTTTTATATACTCAATTAAGCGTATTTTTGCCATTGCGTGTCAGTTTATATAAAAATAATTTTTAAATTTACTTGTCGGAAATTCAATCTTGATTATTTGTTTTGCAATCACTGATTACAACGCTGTAACATTTTTAGATCACCCCCAAACCGGGTAAAAAGAATTTGGAAAGAATAGCTTTTTCAATTGTGTCCAAGTATCCTGATTCGTTTAGAGACCTAATAGACGGCATTCCCTATGGGAGTGGTCATTCTTCACTGACAAATCAGCTTTTCTACCGCTGGGAAAATGTTGTAAGGAAAAAGAGGAAACTGAACGAAATTTCCGAACCAGCCGAGACAAGCCAACAATCCTTACACGGTTGTGTTAACTGGCGCCATGGCGATGCTCCGAGAAGCGATGACAATTCTTCAGATAAGATTTTGCTACATCAAGTTCAAAAATGTTCAAAATCTGCCAAAGACAAAGATCATGTTTTTAAGTCGATGAATAATACTATTCAGAGGGGGTTAATAAATAAAAAACTTACTGTGCAGGAAGTTTTGACCCAGCGGGCATTTTTAGCAGTTCCTCAGTATTTGTTCAATTTCTATGGGTTGCAAATGGACAAACCATTATCTCATTTAAATATTTTGGAGAAGATGCCTGTAAAGGCTTATCAAATTTACAAGTAAGTGCATGCATTGTCAAGTATAGACTGTAATGCATGTGTTCTAACCAAGTTTTCACCCGTCTTATTTTACTGGCATTTCTCTTTGTTTAAACATTGTTAAATGTAGTCTGTAATGCATTTTCCACAGAATTATGAAACAGAACCCAAGACCGAATGTTGCTTTTGTGTTAGCGAACATCAAAAAGGAGTGTATAGAACTAAAAAATTACTCCCCGAAATCTGTTGCTGTTCTTTCGTTGTTGGCTGCATATTTTGATGAGCAGAAATCTGTGTTGATCCAGTGTTTTAAGGTAAAAACTTCAAATTGTCACAAGAAAACAGAAGTCGTAAAGCAATTTGGTTTAATGTTATTTACTGCTATTTAGTGGGAATTTTTTTTAAAATGGGATATTTAGAACTGATTTATTAAAAAACTGGAGCTTAACGTAAACCCTATTTAAAAGAGCCAAATGTTAAATCGACAAATATGACGGCGTGACGTTATGCAAACTGCGATGCGAGTGAGTGTTGTCAGAAATAGCTGCGGTAACCCGACGATGGGCGCGAGGTGATCTGACGATTGCCCGTGTGTTAACCCCCTTGGTTTTCCCATTCGCGGGGATAAACATGAATATTCTATCCTAGTAATCATTATTTTTTATATTCAACAGAATATTTCGTCGCTTCATGATAACTTGAAAAGCCTTCCAACCACTCCCTTTATGGCTGTTATTGGTGAGATAAAATACCCTCCTAAGTATACATATCTTACTTACTGTTAGGTTTACCATTCTACAGGGGATTCTCCAGCTACAGCAAAAAGCTTCAAAATAATAATTAAAACCGAATAATCACAACATGTGACGATTTCTTTGTTGGACTTTACTTCATGTTTAGTTGCTTCTACGTATTTAACATGAACTACCCCGAGTCTGCACTCGCTACTTTGGAGTTCATCCAGAGGCAAGTGTATATTTAAAGTGTGACCTTTATATTTATCATCCTTAGAAGTACGTAATTTTAATACTTTGTAACGATTAGACACAATTATACTTATCAGCAATCCACCTGCGTTTAGTTTGTGTCCGTAATTACTCCCTTTCACCAGGTACCTTGCGGAAAATAATGTACCAGGGACCAAAACATCTAAGAAAAGAAAATCAGATATTCATCCAAAAGTGATGAAACTGGGAAGAAAGCTGATCGCCTCGAAAGTCCATGTACGCTATTTTTGACAATACCTATAACTTTCGTCATATTTTTTAAAAGACCTTTTTTATGTCGAAAATTTATATTTGCCGGTTAATTTTACTTATATGGCTAATTTAATTATTACTTTAAAGTAGACCTCATGTTGACTATTTGTTATTTTCTGCAGAATTTATTTATACAAAAAAACACACGGTTAAATTGAATTACCCGGTATATTTTTTTTTAATAGTGTACTCAATCATCGACGATAAAACAACCTGCAACAGCCACGCGACCCTCAACTGCCCCAGTGATTCCACCTACAAAAACTCCACCATCTACAATACAAAGTACAACTTCGCCGCCAATACCACCGCTAACAAACCCAACCCCCATACCGGCAGCACAAGCCCCAACAGTTCCAGCGAATGGGATAAAAGACACCTCTGAGTTCTGGATAGAATTTCTCGTAGGAACTATAGGTCTCTTGCTCACAGGGTTGGCTACAGTCGGTGTTAATAGGTTAAGTGATCGCAACAGCACTATTCTTGCACCCCCACACAGCGACCAATGCCCGACATGTTCCAAAAGTACTACAATTCACCAAGATGACGTCACCACCATACCTGAAACGGAGTTTGTTTCAAACGTGACGTTTAAAACTACCATTGTGTGATGTCGCGCTATATCTGTATTTGACTGTCCGTATACATAATGTGGGATAACAAGTGGATTATGATTACGGCATTACTTCTGTGTGACTATTCAAAGGACTATATTTTAAATGTACTTTCGATGACATTTCATTTCATTTTAATACAAATTAAAAATAAAATGGCTTTCATTCTACCGGACAACTTGCAAAACCTACATTAAATTTGAAATAACGAACTAAAATTACGAAAACAAATTTAAACCCTGTCCTAACCACTATCCTCAACGCCAGACTAACCCTAACTCCAACCTTATGTTTAAAACTAACCCTAATGCTTCAATATTCATTTTAGACTACAGTTTCCTTTCTTCCCTCCTTGTATGACCTTAGAAAGCAAGCAACGACATAAAACAGTAAAATTGATAAGATAAATGGTTTCTGAAATTTAGGGTGAGAATCAGAAACTCGGACAAGTCGAGTCGGATCAGAATTCGAAATTCTAAAAATATATTTACAGCGAAACAATACCGGCTTCTTATATACAATTTCACCCGAACTTCTCCAAGAAGGAATTATCGAATTAGTTTGAATTTTTAAGAATTGTTAAAATAACGTGATTCAAACATGTAAAACCGACATTTTGCGTTATAAGCTTAGAAGAATTTGGGTTATAAGCGAAGGGGAGTAAATTCAGTATTGGCTATCGGTATTTGATTATTCCTTGCTATATTGTGCAAAACTCACAACGTAAACTGTTAGTTCATCTGATTCAGTCCCACTTTAAGTCTTCCCCAAGTAAATCGTAAAGCATGTCGTTATAAGGTCTGTAAAACTCTCTCAGCATTTCCATAATCTCCTTGCTTGGTGTTGGAGTCGATTCCATTTCGTTACGCGTTCGTGCTTTTGCCACACCGTCATCCAAGCAATATAGCTTTGATCTATCGTCTGGAGGTTTAAGGCAAAAATGACCAGTTTCGTTGCTTTTTACCCAATCCTTTGTCCGCAAACGTCGTTCAACGCCAACAAACTCTTGGAATCTATCGAACACC
This sequence comes from Ciona savignyi, assembly GCA_000149265.1. Classification (NCBI taxonomy): domain Eukaryota; kingdom Metazoa; phylum Chordata; class Ascidiacea; order Phlebobranchia; family Cionidae; genus Ciona; species Ciona savignyi. The sequence goes on from CH003389.1 coordinate 343,234, forward strand.
GGTGCTGGGTTCGTCAGCATTTCGTCACCGTTTATTATCAAGAAGTTTGATTCGTCAAATTTTAATCTCCACCGGTTCAAGTGGATGGAGTAAAGACCAGCGACCAGACATTCAGATCTTCTCCACCAACGCTCCATGAGCATCAGTTCCTGGTCTTCAACACTGTGGTTCTCTAAAAATCCTTGCAGTCGAGGCAAGGTGTAGTTTACATAGCGCTCGAAGAACGGAACCCATTCTGTGGTAGCAATTTACAAATTAGTTTAAAGATATAGTGTTGTTGTTATTACATAAAATTATACCGTTCTTTTCCAACCAGTCGAAGTTTTCATGAACGAAACACGAATACGCTCGTGCGGCAGGCTCACAGAGCATAACATAGACTTTTAGTTTTGGATTAAGTTCCAGCATTCGCTCCGCCATATCGTATGGCTCTGCGTAGTAGTAATGGGGGGTCTTTTCGATTATAACAGCATCACTTGGAGCACTTTTGGGACCTGAATAATCAATAGATGAGCAAATCCATACCAACGTCAGATGGCGTATATACCATTTAAGGCAGGCATGGGCAAAATAAGAAATTTTGACCGTAAAGGGATTTTGATCGGCCACAGACTGTATCTAACCATACCCAGTAATGCGGCATTTAAACTAGTAAATAAATATGTGGTTAAGATAATGAATTCTATTTATGTAATTATCCGGCCCACCAAGCACTTCATTTCCCACATCTGGCCCGCCGACTAGAAAAGTTGCCCATCCTGATTTAAAGCATGCGATTAATGTCCGTTTCTGGTCGAAATGATAAAGCGACCTTTATATATATATATATATATATATATATATATATCGAATCCCATACAAAAACGCTCAAATTGGGTTCGAAACTTAGCAGCTCGCTAAAAATATACGTACTTGTACCAATTCAATCCTTTTACGTAGTTCCGCGTAAAATATTCGGTCTCATAATTGTAATAATCGGGGACAGAGAACGAACCGTGTTTTTCAAGGAATTTCACAAACACCCCGGTCCCACATTTCCGAACCCCCAAACCAATGACGTCAGGAACGCGGTCCTGCGGAAATAGAAAAAAATACATTGAGTCAACAATTACAATTTCCTTAGTATTACGTATATATGGTGTCCGCACAATGAAATCGCGTTTTAGGAAATTTCGATAAAATTTTATATTACACCATTTTTGATCAATCAAATAAATAGACATTTTTTGAAAAAAACGAATTATTTTACTGACTTTCTATCAGCGTTACATTTCGAATGTGTCATACAATCTATCATACGACCATGCGTAAACTTTTATAAGCATAATTAGGTCATTTGCCTTTAACTGTAAGCAGATGAATATCATGTTTTGTAACAAAACAATATAAATATTTAGTCCGCTAATTATTTTTGATATTATTGCCATTATACAAAAATGTGACATTGTTCAAAGTATAATAAATGCTATTGTCCAAATAATGAGTTTAACCAGAGAGACTATACACCATCAAAGAGACTAGTTGTTATAATCTCTTTGGTTTAACCATATATTTGTTAGAAACTCTAAAATAATAAGCAAACCTTTGTCAACGACGGATTATTGCTTTTCTTGCCAGAGTGAAACATAGTTTTTATATTGCAACATGGTTGCAGCTTATATGCAATAAAACATATAACAACACCTACTATCAGTATCACTTTTAAACCAACTTTTGCAAAATACTGCTTCAAAACACTTAGCATGTTTTTTTACAAATTTTAACCTGTCGAATTGGTCCCTACATAGGTTAAACGGAAGAATACTTCATTGGCTGTGTGCGAAAAACAGTGATTTAATAGTGCGTTGAAATAGTTTACCAATATACCGCACATTTTCATATGCGCGTGAATTGGAACATTCATTGTATTTATCTTATTGTTGATGTTGAGCTATATTCAATTTTACCTGTAGCACGTGTAACCAACCGTGTGCAAGTTTAATCACATTTTTTAAACAGTAGAATTGTGAACTTGAACCAAAATACGTACTGGAATCTTTTATTTTCTTTATAAAAATGAATAGATGCCTCGTTAAAGATTAAGGAGTTTTTGATGTGAATGGTTGTGATATTTTTTCGCAGTTAATTTTACTTTTGCCATGTATTTTTTAATTTATTTTAATCATGTATAGGAGTGAAGTTCGCATGAGTTAAAGTAGCCTACTGGGTAACATGTTTTTAAAAAAACACACATCTTGATAATAACTTAAAGTAGAAGTGAAATACAAGTGAAGAACGTTTTGGTAATGCTTCAATTCAGGGCCGGTTTTAGGCCGATTTGACCGATTAGATCAAATTGGGCCCCGCACCTTGAAGGGGCCCCGCGCTAGCGGGGGTCTTTCTGTATTACGAGGTTTAAAATACTACTGAAACGTAAAATAAAAAGTGAAATTATATTCTTTCTCATAATATCAATTTGTTATAATATGCATCGTAACTAAGTATAATTTATATTTCTGTGTCTGCCTGTTACGTCATAATGAATATGGTTGCCAAACAATACATATGTTTGGAAGTAGCATCCACATTACCTTTAATTTGTTTTATAGCAAGTATTAAATGTCTATTTTTGTAGTTTGTATGTACTGGTATGTATTTTATGATATATAAACACTCATCAATTTTGCTATGAAGAGTAGGGGCCCCGCAATCACATTTCTAATTGGACCCCGCGGTTCCTAGCACCGGGCCTGCTTGAATTACACGTTTTTTTAACTAGAAGACCTGTTCTGGTACGTTTGGTATACGCACAAAGACGTATCACATAAGTTAACAGATCAGCACCAACTAAGCAGAAACAGTTTATATAAGATAGTTTTATTAACCAATGTGTTACATTGAAATTATTACTTTGGTAGTTTACACTAGGGTAGTATATTATAAACTCCCCTATTAGTCATAATGAACCCATTTACACTAAAGCATTATTATAAAACTCAACCAACTAAGCAGAAACAGTTTATATAAGATAGTTTTATTAACCAATGTGTTACATTGAAATTATTACTTTGGTAGTTTACACTTGGGAATATATTACAACTACGGTGGCCCATAAGGGCAATCCTGAAATTTTATTTCAGTCTACAAAACTATTTCATAATCGACAAAAATATTTTCAAATCGACAAAAATATTTTCAAATCGGCAAAAATATTTTCAAATACAATGAATTGTTCCAATTCACGCGCATATGAAAATGTGCGTTATATTGTTAAACTATTTTAACGCACTATTAAATCATTGTTTTTCACACACAGCCAATAAAGTATTTTTCCGTTTTCCTATGTAGAGTCCAATTCGACAGGTTAAAATTAAAAAAAAACATGCTTGGTGTTTTGAAGCAGTATTTTGCCAAAGTTAGCTTAAAAGTGATACTTATAGTAGGTGTTGTTATATGTTTCATTGCATATAAGCTGCAACCATGTTGCAATATAAAAACCATGTTTCACTCTGGCAAGAAAAGCAATAATCCGTCGTTGACAAAGGTTTGCATAGTATTATGGAGTTTTTAACAAATATATAGTTAAACTCATTTTGTATATAATAGTCTTACAATGTTATCTTGGTGCGTGATTTCTGTGCGTGCGTTGATTGCTTATTACCTGTCGCCTTTATCTTTATACTTAATGCTAAAAACCGTTAGACTTTACTGCCTATTTGCTTTTATATATGACCTGTTATAGTATGTTTAGAGGTAGTTGTGTTTTTATGCTGCTTACATTAATACAAGCATTTAATGCATATCGTTGAGAGCTGCTGACTACAGGTTATCTAGAGCCCTGCCTAAAAATGTAACAATAGCACTTATTGCTTATTATTATTTGTATAATACCACATTATTTGTATAAAAGCACATTGTTTGTATATTAGCACATTATTTGTATACTAACACATTATTTGTATATAATAGAACAATATTTGTATAATAGCACATTATTTGTATAATAGCACATATTATTATCCCAAAAGAAGTAATTATACTTATAAAAGTTTACGCATGGTCGTATGATAGATTGTGTGACACATTCGAAGAGTAACGCTGATAGATAGCCAGTAAAATAATTTGTTTTTATTGTGAAAAAAATTGTCCATTTTCTTAGTTTATCAAAAATGGTGGAATTTATCGAAATTTTCTAAAACGCGATTCATTGTGCAGACTAACACCTATATACTGCGTAATATTAAGGAAATTGTAATTTTTGAATCAATTTACTTTTTTCTATTTCCGCAGGACCGCGTTCCTGACGTCATTGGTTTGGGGGTTCGGAAATGTGGGACCGGGGTGTTTGTGAAATTTCTTGAAAAACACGGTTCGTTCTCTGTCCCCGATTATTACAATTATGAGACCGAATATTTTACGCGGAACTACGTAAAAGGATTGGATTGGTACAAGTACGTATATTTTTAGCGAGCTTCTAAGTTTCGAACACAAGTCGGTCTAGTCCTTAAGATCGTTTTTGTATGGGATTTGGTATATATATAGGTCGCTTTTATATTTCGGCCAGAAATGGGCACTTATTAATCGCATGCTTTAAGTCAGGATGGGCAACTTTTTTAGTCTGTGGACCAGATGTGGGAAAATGAAGTCCTGGGTGGGCCGGATTATTACATGAATAGTATTTATTATATCTTAACCACATATTTATTCACTAATGCAAGGGCCGTCGCATAACTGGGTAAGGTTAAATACAGTCTGTGGGCCGATCAAAATCCCTTTAACGTCAAAATTCCTTATGTTTCCCATATGCCTGCTTTAAATGCTATACACGCTATCCGCTGACTTTGGCATGAATTGGCTTATTTTTTATTAGTTTAAAACCCATATTGGGTTCGTTGCTAAGACCATTTTTTTTATAGAAGTCGGTATATGTATCGGTCGCGTAAACCATTCGGCCACACGACCGTACATGAATTTGCTCATTTGTTAATTATTCAGGTCCCTGTTCAAAAGTGCTCCGAGTGATGCTGTTATAATCGAAAAGACCCCACATTACTACTACGCAGAGCCATACGATATGGCGGAGCGAATGCTGGAACTTAATCCAAAATTAAAAGTCTATGTTATGCTCTGTGAGCCTGCCGCACGAGCGTATTCGTGTTTTGTTCATGAAAACTTCGACTGGTTGGAAAAGAACGGTATGATTTTGTGTAATAACAACAACATTTTGTTTTTAAACTTATTTGTAAATTGCTACCACAGAATGGGTTCCGTTCTTTGAGCGCTATGTAAACTACACCTTGCCTCGACTGCAAGGATATTTAGAGAACCACAGTGTTGAAGACCAGGAACTGATGCTCATGGAGCGTTGGTGGAGAAGATCTGAATGTCTGGTCGCTGGTCTTTACTCCATCCACTTGAACCGATGGAGATTAAAATTTGACGAATCAAACTTCTTGATAATAAACGGTGACGAAATGCTGACGAACCCAGCACCGGTGTTCGATAGGTTCCAAGACTTCGTTGGCGTTGAAAGACGTTTGCGGACAAAGATTGGGTAAAAAAACAACGAAACCGGACATTTTTGCCTTAAACGTCCAGACGATAGATCAAAGCTATATTGCTTGGATGACGGTGTGGCAAAAGCACGAACGCGTAACGAAATGGAATCGACTCCAACACCGAGCAAGGAGATTATGGAAATGCTGAGAGAGTTTTACAGACCTTATAACGACATGCTTTACGATTTACTTGGGGAAGACTTAAAGTGGAACTGAATCCGTTGTACTAACAGTTTACGTTGAGAGTTTTGCACAATACAGCAATTTGCTCAATACTGCATGGAAAAATCCAATACCGGTGGCCAATACTGAATATTACTCCCCTAAGCTTATAACCCGAATTCCTCTAAGCCTATAACGCAAAATGTCGATTTTACATGTTTGAATCACGTTATTTAATAATTCTTTAAAAATCAAACAAATTCGATAATTCCTTCTTAAAAAATCGCGTGAAATTGTATATACTAGAAAGCCGGTATTGTTTCGCTGTAAAGATATGTTTAACATTTTGATTTCTGATCCGACTCGACTTATCCGAGTTTCTGATTCTCACCCTAAATTTAGGAAATTATTCTTTCGATTTTACTGTTTCATGTCGTTGCTTGTTTTCTGAAGTTATTTAGATCAGCTGTATCAGTGTTATTTTATTTTACGCGCCATTTGAAACCATTTGATGGTTGTGTCGATTGAAGTATTGTTAAAAAATGCGCGGGAAGTTTGTCGCTGTCTTTCCCGCTGGGGGGAGGCTAAAAGAAGGAAAGGAGAGAAACTTCCCACTAAAATAAAGATTATGATATTAGAGTTAGTTGTAAACATAGGGTTGGACTCGGGGTTAGTTCTGGGGTTGAGATTAATGTTTAAGATAGGGTTAAATAGTTTCCTTAATTTTAGTGAGCAGTTTCCCTCCTTTCCCTCATTTTAATGTTGCCTCTCCTGCTGCGTAGTTCCCGCGGTGAGAGCTTTATGCGCGGTTTGTCGAGCGATCGTAATTCGATCAACAGCGACCACAACTCGCTCAAACCTCATGATACAAATTGCTTTGATGTCAGTTTTATGTTTTGTAGTTCAGTAAAATTATAGTTACTTTTACCAATAAAAAATTGTCAGTTAGGCCGATTATTAAGTAAATCACTTAATATAGGCTTTACCATTTATATGCTACAACTATCAGGATAGACAGAGGGGAAAACTTACTCCCTACTTGAGAAGTGTTGAAAATACAAGTCTCATACGATGTGCGTATCCCTATATCGCTCCAGTGGTATTGCCTTATTAAAATACCGAGTGCGCGGGAATTAAATTATGAAAGGAGGGAAACTACAAAGAGAAAGTGGAAAACGGGAATGTAGGAAGGAGGGAAACTCCACGCTAAAATGAAGATTATGACATTAGAGTTAGTTTTAACCATTGGTTTGAAGTTATGGGATTGAGATTAGTACTTATATAGGGCAGGGTTAAAATTAGTTTCCGTAATTTTAGTGGGCAGTTTCCCTCCTTCCCACTTTCCCTTCTTTTAGTGTTATCAGGATAAAGTACATCGTACATCGTACTCGTGTCTATTAGAAAAGTCGAGGTGATGGCATAAACCTTACGGACTATCTGTACAATTTCGTTTAAACGTTTCCTTACCTTTATGATTGTTTTTTAAAAGTTATTTAAAAAAAAGTAACCAAGTATTTTGGAAACAAAAATATGTTGTGCAAAACTGCAACTCTAGCTTATGAACAAAAATCTGTAAAACGTTTTTTTTATTTTCTATTATCTTGCTTATCTAAGGCCTTAATATTTCATTTGTCATTTTCCTAATTTTAATATTGGCTTCTTGTGTTTTATAGATTGTTGAGGTAATTGACATATTAACATGGAACACGCATTGGTGGAAACTTTGCCGGAACTTCGGGAAAATCCTGAGAAACTTACCGAATGTGTTTCGTTTCTTTACAACTTGGGTGTTACACAAATAGGATTTCTGGAATGTTTTAGTGAAAAAGACCTTCTCCCTCAGTTTAATCTTGTGCAGACACGAAGACTGTTGATACGGGCAAAGCAGATTGGTAAGTTGTTTTTAAATTGTTTAGTGGTGTAAATTTCTTTTCCGCCTTTTAAGTCGCCAGTTTACCCTGTTAGAGCGCCTGCTTTCGGCCAAAAAGTTGTCAGATATCCGGACGGTTGGCGCAAGACAACCTGACGATTACCTGTGTGATAAATCCCATACGTTTCCCAGCACTTGTACAATAATACTTTTAATTGATGTAAGGCTACAAACTATTTCTAAATTTACCTGCATAACGCACCATGCAGATATTTTAATATCAATATAAAAATGTACATATGCGACAGGTGATAACCTAAACAGCATATGAAAAATATAAATATCAACCTAATCTATGCACCCCTTAGTTAAAGTGGGTAACTTATTCGGATTATATTAGGTATAAAGCAAACTGGACGAAATATATATATATATGTACTAATTTGTAAGTAATGCATCAGTGTCGGCCACTAGCATTGAACCGTTGTCTTCAGCAGCTACCAGCAGCTCTAGCAGCAATACGCCAAACATGCAATGGGTCCACGATTTTAAAGTTCCATGGGATAAATGCCAAACTGGTCTGTTGAAGTCGGTTAAATCTAAAACTGCTCCGACCCCGTGGCAACGCAAGGAGCTTGTGCATCTCACTATCGATGAAATCTTAAAGGTTGGATTGCATTGAAAGTCACTACTCGTGGTGACTTTTGCAATAACTTGACATGTTTTAGTCTATTCCAAACTTATTATATTTAATGGCAATTGGTTGTAACTTATTAATACCAACAACCATTTTTAAACACTTGGGTTACAACTTATAAAGTACGACCAAGAAGTCTAGGCATACAGATAGATGGGTCTTTGTAATAGGAATAGGCCTACAAACGTTTTGCTTTAACATGCATTCAGCACATGATAGGCCACTAGATAAAACATGTGGAAAGTGGGAATAAGTTATTTGATCTTGTGCAGCGGCGAGTATAAATAACCTTACGAAATTTTTTTACAGTGATATATTTTTACAGTCTGATATATATATCAGTTTAAATATTAGAGAAACTAATTTAAAAGCAAGTATCGTTTGGAATTACAAAAATTAAGTGTGTCAAATATTATAGGATAGGATGGGATATTCATCTTTATCCCCGTAAATGAGAAAACCAAGGAGGTAACACACGGGCAATCGTCAGATAACCTCGCGCCCATCGTCGGGTTACCTGAGCTATTGCAGTGTGTTTTATATGACTTGCTCAAGGACACAACCGACTAGCTAGCGATCAGTTTCGACGCACTTAACCGTTAGACCAACGGTCCGGACATTAATTTTAACAACACGCATTTACAAACAATTTCTGTCTTTGATCGTATGATTTGCTATCAGATTCTTAGGATTTATTTCGCTACTAATTATCGGCCTACAGAATATTTACGCTTGAAAGCCGTGTTGAAATTTCATATCTTTAACGATAGTGATCCAGTGTGGAGGGTAGCTATTCAACCACAAAGCTTTTATACTTTAATTAAATGGAATATATTTAATTGGTAAATAAAGGTTTAATCACGTTTAAAAAGTTATTTAAATATGAATGCTACTAACAATAATTTTATTTTAATTCCTGGTAGCTTAATTTTTAAAAGTTGAATCTGTAGGGTTTTAATAAGAAAAAAATCGTCACATGTAAGGTCATCGCACTAAATAGTCTCACACTTTACTCGTTTACAACTTCGAATACCATTTTTAATTATGGTGTGTAACATTATCTCGTTGAATATTTATTTTTATATACTCAATTAAATGTATTTTTTCCATTGCGTGTCAGTTTATATAAAAATAATTTTTAAATTTACTGTCGGAAATTTAATCTTGATTATTTCTCTGTAACAACCACTTATTACAACGTTGTGACATTTTTAGATCACCCCCAAACCGGGTAAAAAGAATTTGGAAAGAATAGCATTTTCTATTGTGTCCAAGTATCCTGATTCGTTTAGAGACCTAATAGACGGCATTCCCTATGGGAGTGGTCATTCTTCACTGACAAATCAGCTTTTCTATCGCTGGGAAAATGTTGTAAGAAAAAAGAGAAAACTGAACGAAATTTATGAACCAGCCGAGACAAGCCAACAATCCTTACACGGTTGTGTTAACTGGCGCCATGGCGATGGCCCAAGAAGCGATGACAATTCTTCAGATAAGATTTTGCTACATCAAGTTCAAAAATGTTCAAAAACTGCCAAAGACAAAGATCATGTTTTTAAGTCAATGGATAATACTTTTCAGAGGGGGTTAATAAATAAAAAACTTACTGTGCAGGAAGTTTTGACCCAGCGGCCATTTTTAGCAGTTCCTCAGTATTTATTCAATTTCTATGGGTTGCAAATGGACAAACCATTATCTCATTTAAATATTCTGGAGAAGATGCCTGTAAAGGCTTATCAGATTTACAAGTAAGTGCATGCATTGTCAAGTATAGACTGTAATGCATGTGTTCTAACCAAGTTTTCACCCGTCTTATTTTACTGGCATTTCTCTTTGTTTAAACATTGTTAAATGTAGTCTGTAATGCATTTTCTACAGAATTATGAAACAGAACCCAAGACCAAATGTTGCTTTGGTGATAGCGAACATCAAAAAGGAGTTTATCGAACTTAAAAATAACTCCCCGAAATCTGTTGCTGTTCTTTCGTTGTTGGATGCATATTTTCATGAGCAGGAATCTGCGTTGATCAAGTGTTTTAAGGTAAAAACTTCAAATTGTCACAAGAAAACAGAAGTCGTAAAGCAATTTGGTTTAATGTTATTTACTGCTATTTAGTGGGAAATTTTTTTTAAAATGGGATATTTAGAACTGATTTATTAAAAAACTGGAGCTTAACGTAAACCCTATTTAAAAGAGCCAAATGTTAAATCGACAAATATGACGGCGTGACGTAATGCAAACTGCGATGCGAGCGAGTGTTGTCAGAAATAGCTGCGGTAACCCGACGATGGGCGCGAGGTGATCTGACGATTGCCCGTTTGTTAACCCCCTTGGTTTTCCCATTCGCGGGGATAAACATGAATATTCTATCCTAGTAATCATTATTTTTTATATTCAACAGAATATTTCGTCGCTTCATGATAACTTGAAAAGCCTTCCAACCACTCCCTTTATGGCTGTTATTGGTGAGATAAAATACCCTCCTAAGTATACATATCTTACTTACTGTTAGGTTTACCATTCTACAGGGGATTCTCCAGCTACAGCAAAAAGCTTCAAAATAATAATTGAGAACCGAATAATCACAACATGCGACGATTTCTTTGTTGGACTTTACTTCATGTTCTGCTGCTTCTACGTATTTAACATGGATTACCCTGAGTCTGCACTCGCTACTTTGGAGTTTATCCAGAGGCAAGTGTATATTTAAAATGTGACCTTTATATTTATCATTCTTAGAAGTACGTAATTTTAATACATTGTAACGATTAGACACAATTATACTTATCAACAATCCACCTGCGTATAGTTTGTGTCTGTAATTACCCCCTTTCACCAGGTACCTTGCCGAAAATAATGTGCCAGGGACCAAAACATCTAAGAAAAGAAAATCAGATATTCATCCAAAAGTGATGAAACTTGGAAGAAAGCTGATCGCCTCGAAAGTCCATGTACGCTATTTTTGACAATACCTATAACTTTCGTCATATTTTTTAAAAGACCTTTTTTATGTCGAAAATTTATATTTGCCGGTTAATTTTACTTATATGGCTAATTTAATTATTACTTTAAAGTAGACCTCATGTTGACTATTTGTTATTTTCTGCAGAATTTATTTATACAAAAAAACACACGGTTAAATTGAATTACCCGGTATATTTTTTAATAGTGTACTCAATCATCGATGATAAAACAACCTGCAACAGCCACGCAACCCTCAACTGTCCCAGTGATTCCACCTACAAAAACTCCACCATCTACAATACAAAGTACAACTTTACCCCCAATACCACCGCTAACAAGCACAACCCCCATACCGGCAGCACAAGCCCCAACAGTTCCAGCGAACGCGAAAAAAGACACCTCTGAGTTCTGGATCGGATTTCTCATGGGAACTATAGGTATCTTGCTCACAGGGTTGGCTACAGTCGGTGTTAATAGGTTAAGTGATCGCAACAGCCCTATTCTTGCACCCCCACACAGCGACCAATGTCCGACAAGTTCCAGAAATACTATAATTCAGCAAGGTGACGTCACCGACATATCTGAATCGAAGTTTGTTTCGGACGTGACGTTTAAAACTACCATTGTGTGATATCGCGCTATATCTGTATTTGACTCTCCGTATACATAATGTATAACAAGTTAATTATGACTACCGTATTTCTTCTATGTGACTATTCTATAAAACTATATTGTAAATGTATTTTCGATGATTTCATTTCATTTTAATACAAATTAAAAATAAATTGGCCAACATTTTACCGCACACTAAAATTACGAAAACTAATTTAATCCCTGCCCTAACCACTAACCTCAACGCCTGCCCCAACTCCAACCTTATTTTTAAAACTAAACCTAATGCTTCAATATTAATACACTTTAGACTACAGTCTCCCTCCTTCCCTCTTTCTCCCTTTTTCCCTCCTTCCTTTTTCCCTCTTTCCCTCGTTCCCTGATAAGTGAGTCAGAAACTCGGATAAGTCGAGTCGGATCAGAAATCAAAATTCCAAAAATATCTTTACAGCGAAACAATACCAGCTTCCTAGTATATACAATTCCACCCGAACTTTTCCAAGGAAAAAAAATGTTAAGAGAACGTGATTTATATATATGTAAAACCAACATTTTGGGTTGTAAGCTCAGAGGAATTTTTTGAGTTAAATTCAGTATTGGCCCCCAAAAGAAACGTTTTTTTGAAAAATTTTTCTGCTGTTTAAAATATTGCTGTATTGTGCAACACCGTTAACGTAAACTGTTAGTACAACGGATTCAGTTCCACTTTAAGTCTTCCCCAAGTAAATCGTAAAGCATGTCGTTATAAGGTCTGTAAAACTCTCTCAGCATTTCCATAATCTCCTTGCTCGGTGTTGGAGTCGATTCCATTTCGTTACGAGTTCGTGCTTTTGCCACACCGTCATCCCAAGCAATATAGCTTTGATCTATCGTCCGGAGGTTTAAGGCAGAAATGCCCTGTTTCGTTGTTTTTTACCCAATCCTCTGTCCGCAAACGTCGTTCAACGCCAACAAACTCTTGGAACCTATCGAACACCGGTACTGGGTTCGTCAGCATTTCGTCACCGTTTATTATCAAGAAGTTTGATTCGTCAAATTTTAATCTCCACCGGTTCAAGTGGATGGAGTAAAGACCAGCGACCAGACATTCAGATCTTCTCCACCAACGCTCCATGGAAGCATCAGTTCCTGGTCTTCAACACTGTGGTTCTCTACAAATCCTTGCAGTCGAGGCAAGGTGTAGTTTACATAGCGCTCAAAGAACGGAACCCATTCTGTGGTAGCAATTTACACATAAGTTTAATAACATAAGGGTTGTTGTTATAACACAAAATCATACCGTTCTTTTCCAACCAGTCGAAGTTTTCATGAACGAAACACGAATACGCTCGTGCGGCAGGCTCACAGAGCATTACATAGACTTTTAATTTGGGGTTAAGTTCCAGCATTCGCTCCGCCATATCGTATGGCTCTGCGTAGTAGTAATGTGGGGTCTTTTCGATTATAACAGCATCACTCGGAGCACTTTTAAACAGGGACCTGTATAATCAACAAATGAGCAAATCCATACCAAAGTCAGCGGATAGCGTATATACCATTTAAGGCAGGCATGGGCAAAATAAGAAATTTTGACCGTAAAGGGATTTTGAATGGCCACAGACTGTATCTAACCATACCCAGTAATGCGGCATTTAAACTAGTAAATAAATATGTGGTTAAGATATTGAATACTATTCATGTAATTATCCGGCCCACCAAGGACTTCATTTCCCACATCTGGCCCGCCGGCTAGAAAAGTTGCCCACCCCTGATTTAAAGCATGCGATTAATGTCCGTTTCTGGTCGAAATGATAAAGCGACCTTTATATATATATATATATATATATATCGAATCCCATACAAAAACGCTCAAATTGGGTTCGAAACTAAGCTTGATAAAAATATACGTACTTGTACCAATCCATTCCTTTTACGTAGTTCCGCGTAAAATATTCGGTCTCATAATTGTAATAATCGGGGACAGAGAACGAACCGTGTTTTTCAAGAAATTTCACAAACACCCCGGTCCCACATTTCCGAACCCCCAAACCAATGACGTCAGGAACGCGGTCCTGCGGAAATAAAAAAAAATAAATTGATACAAAAATTACAATTTCCTTAGTATTACGGATATATATATAGGTGTTAGTTCGCACAATAAATCGCGTTTTATGATATTTCGATAAAATTTTATATTACACCATTTTTGATCAATCAAATAAATGGACATTTTTTGAAAAAAACGAATTATTTTACTTACTATCTATCAGCGTTACATTTCGAATGTGTCATACAATCTATCATACGACCATGCGTAAACTTTTATAACCATAATTAGTTCTTTTGCCTATAATTAGGAGTGAATGAATATCATGTTTTGTAACAAAACAATATAAATATTTAGTCCGCTAATTATTTCTGATATTATTGCCATTATACAAATAATGTGACATTATACAAATAATGTGCCATTGTTCAAACTATAATAAATGCTATTGTCCAAATAATAAGTTTAACCAGACAGACTATACACCATCAAAGAGACTAGTTGTTATAATCTCTTTGGTTTAACCATATATTTGTTAGAAACTCTAAAATAATAAGCAAACCTTTGTCAACGACGGATTATTGCTTTTCTTGCCAGAGTGAAACAAAGTTGTTATATTGCAACATGGTTGCATCTTATATGCAATGAAGCATACAACAACACCTACTATAAGTATCATTTTTAAGCCAACTTTGGCAAAATACTGCTTCAAAACACCTAGCATGTTTTTTCACAAATTTTAACCTGTCGAATTGGCCTCTATATAGGGTAAACGGAACAATACTTTTGGCTGTGTGCGAAAAACAATGATTTAATAGTACGGTGAAATAGTTAAACAATTTACCGCACATTTTCATATGCGCGTGAATTGGAACATTCATTGTATTTATCGTACAGTTAAGCTGTATTCAATTTTACCCGGATCACGTGTAACCGTGTGCAAAATCGGTCACATGATATAAACAGTAGAATTGTGAACTTGTACAAAAATATGTACAGGAATATTTTATTTTCTTTATTAATTTTGCATTGAAATCACTACGTCATTCGTTTACCCTATGGAATAATATGATAAATACCCTATAGTCGTAACAAAAACTTAGAACAGTTATCTTTATAAAGATAAATTATTTTGAAGAAAAGTTTATCGATGGTAAACCCATTTTTCTTAGTGTTCAAATGATGTATAATGCGAATTAATACAACAGTGTTGTATAAGTTGGGTTATTAAGTGAAAATAAATTACCAGAATCGACGTTCGGTAGTTGTTTTGGTTGTGGTTTGGTTTTACTTTTTACTTTTTGTTGATTACAAAACTTTGCGGAAAGTTTTTTACAATCCTAGTCACACAATTTTTACATTGAAATGAGCTCATTCAAAATGGATGCTCTGATGACGAAATCATGGGAAACCGATGTCAGGACACCTAAAAGTAACTGTTGACTCACGCGCGACTTCTACCGTACGCTATAATTGGAAAATTATTTAATTATGAGATATAAGTTTATATTTTGTTTCATAAAGAAATCACACAAACTTTTTTCAAAAAATTTAATAAGACGTCTTAACGCTAGTTAATAAAACATGCCTATAGGCAGGTTAATGAATTAATATAGATATAAGCAGACGTGTCAGTCAAACCTATTGCAGAATTAAAATAAATATTGGAAAATTAAGTAAAACTTCCTTCACTTAATAGCACCAGCACAGACGATAAAATAGCAAGCTGGTTGTTGCTGGTGACGAATATACAGTTTACGACTCATGGTCGCGAAATTCAAATACATTAGTCCGGTGGTTTAGTGCGTCGCCTTTCAGACGAAAGGTTGCAGGTACGAAACTGGTCGCTAGCTAGTGATTCGTGTCCTTGGGCAAGGCACTTAACGGACTTGAACCCTGAACCCAGCGGATTAATGGGTTCTACTAAATTGAGCGAACGTGAGAATCAATTCACAGCACAATGCCATAGCTCCAATAATCTGACTGTGAGCGCGAGGTGATCTGACGATTGCCCGTGTGTTAATCCCCTTGGTTTTCCCATTAACGGGAATAAACATGAATATTCTATCCTAACTATTTAATGGCCAACTTAAAACCACCATAAACCAACTCCGCATAATCTACACACGACAGTGAACGCTGTTCATATACAAGATTAGAATTGGCTCTGTAATCCCGTTTGAATTTAAAATCGCGCGGGTTAAAGTTACGGCCACCTCCTGCCAACACTCTAGTTACGAATATAAAAACTGTGTGAGTCAGCAGACGGTTAATAACTATTACCCGCTTTTCAATTTTTGCATCATTTACTGCATCCCCCTCGGTAAAAACTGCTGGTTGTGATCCTTAAACCTTCCTTTCGGCAAGTCCACATTTCCTTATTTTTCCCGACTTCCTCTATTTTTTTAAAAAAAAGAAGGTGTCGTATTTTTTATCAGAGTCAAGTTTCGAATCCATGATGTGCTCGTCACTAGGGCCGTTTTTATGGAAGTCGTTGTATGCCTCGGTCGCGTTAACCATTCGGCCACACGTCCGTACGAAGGTCGCCAATTAATTAGAGGCAAAAATAATAAAATAATCTATAAATGAACCTGTCAATATCGAAGAAAAGAAAAAAAATCCTTCTTTTTACTAACTGTATTAAACCGAAGTAAATTTAAACCCAAATATTAAGTATTTTACAGGTTAAAATGATTACGAAGAATTCGAAATAGAAAAGGACCCAACGAGATGCCAAGCATTAACGGCAGTGCTAAATATAAAATGGACAGAAGGTAGTATGGTACACACGCGTCACTTATACAGCAGCTGCAGAAGTTGAGAACGTAAAGGAATCGAGCTTTTGTCCCATAAAGTATTTTCCTTTGATACCAAACTACGGAGAAAAGTTTTAGTATAAGCTGGGAAGTATGCCTGCTGACATACATGGCCCACTACCACCACCATACGGCGAATGTCCGACGATGGTTTGAACTTGCGATCCTCGCTTTTTATCAGCCCCATGCTGACGAGGATTGGATTGATTACTAGCATTGGCGTGTTCGGGTATTTGTCGAACGCATCGGCCATTATCACATCCACGCATTGCAACACTGCTGCACGTAACTCATCCGCTGCAGCGTTGTCGCACTCCACTAGGCTGCACAAGCAGTTCTCATTCAGCAAACCTAGTAGGGCAGATATATAAGTTTGTCAGGTTCCATGCTTGGGCAAGGCAGTTAGTAAATGTTTCGGGAACCTAATAGTTTAATAAACATAGAAGAAACACCTTTCAATCGAAAGGTTGCAGGTGCGAAACTGGTCGTTAGCGAGTTGGTTGTGTCCTTGGGCAAGGCACTTTACGGACATTGCCTGAACCCAGCGGATTAATGGGTTCTACCAAATTAAAGGAACATGTCTATCATATACAATACACTGCAATAGCTCCGGTAACCCGACGATGGACGCGAGATAATCTGACGATTGTCCGTGTGTTAACCCCCTTGGTTTTCTCATTCACGGGGATAAAAATGAATATCCTATCCTATCCTACACTACTAATATGCCTCAATTACAACACAATGCAAAAGGATAGGATATTCAGGTTTATCCCCGTGAATGGAAAAACCAAGGGGTTAACACACAGGCAATAGTAAGACCAAAATATCTTCAATACTTTCATGGTGTGGTATTTTGCTGTTGCCCGTGTTATAACGCACCCACACCTCCTGAAACAAACAAGATAATTACCATAATCAATATAAATAATACCGATATATTATGAATTTACATCTAATAAAATGTTTAATAAGTATGTTGTGACAAAACGTAATTGTGTAAAACTTATTTAAACCCAGAGAAACTCAGTAAATGAGTTAATAACCGGATAATTGATTTTTCATGACATAAACTGTTTGATAAGTGTGTTGGGACAAAACTTAATGATTCCAGAGAAACAAAGGAAAGGTAATACACTTATTAAACATTTTAAGTGTGTTGGGACAAAACTAAATTGTGTAAAACCTAATTAAACACAGAAAATGAGTTAATAACCTGATAATTTGAGACAAGCATCTGCAGCAGCCTCTGCATCTCGTACAAATTCCGACATTTCCTCCATGAGTTTACATCGAGCGGAGGAAGACAACGCAACCAACTTCACCGATGTCACCTCGCTGAAGAAGCTCTTCGCGGTGAGCTCCCCGTAATGAAGATCAGCGATCTCCTCCACAGATTCATCCTCCGCAGAGGAGTCTCCATCATCCGAATCAACACCTTCATCATCATCCAGTGACATGAGAGCATTCTTGCTACGGAAATCATTGCCACGGTCTTTCACCTAACCCCCCATGCAAGAAAATTGTTGCAAATTTAAGATGCGTCTCGTGATGAGGCAAAACTAAAAACTTAATTTTAAATGTTGGAATTTGTATAAAAACTTAAAAATAGAACATAGGATATTTGTGTTTTATACCAGAGAATGGAAAAATTAGGGAAATTTATCACACAGACAACTTTCAGATTGCCTTATGAATAAGCAACATAGCGTTATTATATAGGCAAACATCAGATTACCTTATGACACAGAATAAACAAAAAAAAACATAAAAATGAAGATATCACCTCATCCACTCCTTCTTCCCCGAACTTATTCCCATTTAAATCAAGTTTCTGGAGGAATTCCTTGTTTTCCATGGCAGTGCACACCGCTATGCCTCCTTCCAACTGAATCTCTCCGAATGAAAGGTGAAGTTCCTTCAGGTTTGGGTTGGATACTTCCAAACACTGTCCGATTGCTTCGGCCCCTTTGGTCCGCACTAGACAGTCCCCAAAATTCACAATTTCAAGACTATCTATGTTTTTCATGGCCTCAGCCATCGGGATTGCCCCCTTTTCGGTAAAAGTGTTGTCGTTTAGATTAAGGTGCCTTAAATTAGGACTGTGCATCACTGCTTCGGAAAGTGCAGCGATACCAGCGTGTTGAATACCGTTCTGTGGCAGTTGGATTTCTTCAAGGCTACCAATTATTCTGAATGCCTTGGCTAAAGCTTTTGCTCCAGGGTTTTCCAATCTGTAAATAAAATTTATTTATTTTCCATTTGCACAAATCTCACAATACAGTTCATGACAATTACAAGTACCATTGTTTAAACAAATGCTCTAATATTTTTTTCAAAAATAATACATTACACTTAAAAATACATAAACAAAATTTCAACCTGTTTCTTCCTGCAACAAAGACTTTCAACTTAAGTGGGCGTCCTTCTTCTGAGCTTGTTTTATGACATTGGATCAATGCATCGGCTAATATTATTCCCCCACCACCAAGACCATTGTTGTTAAACCGAAGTTCTTGCAAAGTGTACGATGCTCGACTGTGAAGCAATTCCACACATGCCTGCATAATGTATGCATGGTAAATTACATTGGAAAAGTAAGAACAACAATAAAACCATTATGAATTCGGGTAAGTTATATTTAGACTAACTTGTAGCTTTTCCAGAGGTCCAAAAGTTAATTATATGGTAAATGTGCATGTTCTTATAGTTATAATGCTTGATTGTGAGTTAAAATTATTGTTTACATAATTTTTAGCTTCATTTTAGTTCACATGAAGGGACCCAGTGGTACAATTTAGGAAAAAAGCTTGGCTTGCTGCTTGCATTCCCCTCTTACACCTAACTTTATGCTGAATATTGTTAATTATTATTGGTTAAAAAGACTTTGGACATTACCAGTCACTGGAATAGACACTAGTATACACTTTTACCACAAACATTTTTAAACTTTTTAATACATTTTCTTCTTAGAGAATCTTAGCATGAAGCAATTCTGGGAAAGGATAATGGAACACAAAAACTATTGTTATTTACATAGTGAAACCTTCTATCATAAATATGATGAGAAAATGCAATCAACAAATTTGTTTTTATTGGTTTAGAACATGTTTTAAAACAAGTACCAATTTGTAAATTAGGCTATTACTGAGTAAGCACATACCTTTGCACAATCTGGACCAAAAGCATTATGACTGAGATCTAACTCAACAAGTTGTGCTTTAGATGTCATAATAGCATCACCTAGTGCCCGAAGTGAGATAGGGATTTCAGATCTCAACCTGCCAGTAAACATATCAGCCCACAGACACCGCTGTAGTTCCGGCTTGTCTGTCAGTGCGCCGGCGATAGCTTTTGCTGCTTCCACGCCAACTGTGTTACCAACCAACTCCAGGACTTGCAAATCAACACAACTTTCAATTGCGCGAACTACAGCTTCGGCATCAGATGCAGTGTTCAATTTCATTCCATGACCTTTGAACGAAACTATGTTTTCCTTCCGCACGCTTGTTTGCTCCAGAAGTGCAGTCACTGTATCAATGTTGCTCTTATCATCAATGGCCATATCTCAATATTTGTCTAACCCACCTAGCCACGAGTAAAAACGAAACTGTTAAATAAAGTTGTTTCATTATTATATATTGGGCGGTGTGGAAACAGTTATACAATACAATACCACAGAGTTTGTGGGGTAATGTTAAAAAAATCAGGTATACTTCTCAAGCTTTTATACAATGACTTTATACATCGTAGGTTAAAAAGGAATGTGCAGGTAATGTTACTTGGAAACAAGTTCATTATAGCTGTGTTCTGTAAACCAAGAACGATTTTTTCGTTTATTTTTCCACTGCATTAACTATTCATGCATGAAAAACCTTTAAAAAACAAAGCACAAGGATATCTTCTTAATTAAACCTACAGTTTATTATGTTACTGATATCTTATTCAATATAAGTTGTAAATTGTTGGTTTTATTTCACCGGGAAAACGAACGCTCTTTGACTTTTTACTATTCTGTAACTAATGAGCGATAACAGCATAATCTAAACTAAACACTGAAATTAAGTATGTTATCAATTTCATATTTATTTTAATTTTTAAAAGGTTTTACCTGTATCTATCGAATCACGAATCGTTCGTTATCTTTAACCCCTTTATGACAAATCATTTTTTGCGAAATCTGGGAGATTAGCGCATTTGCGGTGTAATTTCGCTACAACGAACTTGGTGTTCGTAATTCGCTCCCCTCTATGCCACTAACCTACCAAGTTTTTCGGCGGTACAAATTAAAAACCATAAAACATATTTCATTTTATACTTTTCACTTAAGAAATTGTGAACTTTTTAATTACTCTTATTTGACCGATTTATTCAAGCATCCGACAGATTAGGATATTCATCTTTATCACCGTGAATGGGAATACCAAGGGGGTTAACATACAGGTAATCGTCATCACCTCGCGCCCATCGTCGGGTTACCGGAGCTATTGCAGTGTGTTGTATATGATAGACACATTCCTTCAATTTGGTAGAACCAATAAATTCGCTGGGTTCAGGCAATGTCCGTAAAGTGCCTTGCCCAAGGACACAACCGACTAGCTAGCGACCAGTTTCGCACCTGCAACCTTTCGATTGAAAGGCGACGCACTTACCCGTTAGACCAACGGGCCGGACTGGGAACCATTAGGTTTTTGCGTGAAGATACATATCTACACTTTGTTTATGATATACCAAGAATAATCAGCTATAACCAGGTACCCGTAGCATTTAAAAAAATTACAATTTAGGCCTACCTAATATGTACTAAACAGTTTTGAAGTTATTTTAAAGAAAACGACAAATCGGGATAAAACTTGTTTGGTAATACTGGTTGGATAGACAGTGACAAATTTAAGCTTAAACAATTGAAACTTGATAATGAGAAAAATGAATTTCCCATTTGGCGTCACAACATAGGATTTGCAATGACTTAGCTGCGCGCTGATTTTACTGCTTTATAACATCGATAGCCAACCATACATATCTGACAACAACATATATTGTGTAAGAATCATAGATAACAAGATCAGTTTGCAACCTAAGGGACCCATGCGTTCCTGCTTGCAGAAACAAACTAAATATTGTATAAAATACACCAAATGTGGTCAGGGACCCTGTTCGTATATACACATGCAAAATGTATTTTACAAATAGAGGTTGTTAAACACAAGGTTGTCACTCTGTATTTTCTAAATGAAATCGACTGGAAGTTCATTTTTAACAATGGTTTATTAATTCTAAGTTATGTGTTAAATATTTCATTTTACGGCAAGTAGATGTATCTTTACTGCCTCTGTGGTCGTACTTACTCTTCAGATCTTATGCAATATTAATTAGAATTGACTTTGTGAACACGATGACAATTTCAAGAATAGTTCGTATTTTTCAAAATGTCACTGACGTCTGCTTACCTTAAATTATTAATGGTAAACCAAAACAACATTATTGTAAACATCTACCAAATATTAAACCACGATGTTGCCGAGTTCATCCAACCTTTTAAGAAACTTGGGTTTTTGTAAATTGTGTACCCGCCGTAGGCGCCAAGCAAAGTCAACACTCCAAGGGAAAACATCATCTCTCTCATCATTCTAATCATGATAGGATGGTTTGCCATCAAATCCTTTACAAGGGAAGCCCCCATATTTGCGTGAGGAAACGGTTTATCAGGAATCTCTTCGCCAAGAAATTCGCACAGTGGAGCCCATCCGTCCTTAAAGTTAAACACAAGCAGCTTGTCCTTTGGTGCATTCTGTAAATGTTGTATAGTGTTATAACCGTAAAGTAAACTTGTATTTGCACACTTACAAGAAGGATGTTTGCGTTGTGGGTTTTATATAAACGTTTGATCACCAGCTCGTTTCTGTCAAATTTGGACCAAGGCCAACGTCGGCGTGAAGATAGAACAACTTGCACTATAAAAAGTTTTTGTATAAAAAAGTAGTTTTCGACCCTTATGATATGTCAACTTTAAATAATCCCGTATTGGTTTCAACGGAATATATCATATAAACGCATGTTACATACTGGCAGACTCCGTGAATCGAAAATATTGCCATCCAGAATACGACAAAACTTGCATCAGAATATACAAAGGTTCAGAATCAATCGACGTCATTTGAGTTAGGGCGCTTCGGTACCAAGAATCCTCGTCTCGAATAGAAATCACAATCTGTACACAGTGTAATTATAAATCGTGTCATATTTGAATACATGTAGTATATTCTGAACCTACTTTGGCATCTGGGTAAGCCTTTAAGATTTCCTCCCAAAACAGATAACAGGGACTGTCGACGACTGCATCAACGCCTTTATACATTCTCTTAAAGTCGTCAGCTGTTCCTCCATATTTAATAAGTTTGCGCCATTCCTTTCCCAGGTACCACGAGTTTTCCAGCCAATCGTATGTATTGTACCCAAACTCTTGGAACACTGCTGTCATGGTTTTAGTACCAGTTTTGGCATAACCGGCATAAATTACCTTCATTCTTTCCTTTTGTTGCTATATAGATGCTCGATTAAGTCAATGAGAGACCTATACGCTAGCTACGTTTTATTCGCAGTAGGCTAATCAGTTTGTATTGGCCAAAGTTAGCAAATGCTACATTAATGATTAACCGCAATGATATTGACCTTTGAAGCGTTTCATTTTGCGGGTTGCCGGAGGCCATTAAAAGTTGTTAACGAGTGCGGAGAATAAACATCGAAGAAGTTTGGTTACCCACAAACCTATACGTTTTGTTTTATTTTAATATATTAAGTAATCATATTCATGTTTATCCTTGCGAATGAAAAACTCTAGGAGCGTTAACACACGTTTTTTATCAGATTACCTCGCGCACCAACCATAGGCTACCGGAGCTATTGTAGTGTGTTGTGTATGATTGAGACGCTTCTTTAATTTTGTAGAACCCATCATTCCACTGGGTTCAGCCAATGTCCACTAATGCCTTGCCCAATCACGCAGCCGCCGAGCTGGTAACCAATTTTGAAACCGCAACCCTTCGGCGGAAAGGCGACGCACTAACTTAGCACAATAACCGATCGGAAAATTCGATTTAAACTGACTGTTTGATCTAAAAAGGGACACATTTCTTATAGTTTAACATTTTTAATAGCACCCGTTGTTTTTAATATACAGATTCAAACCTTAATTCAGTAAATACAATTTTATGTGTGTTTTACATTCATATACAATTTCCGCAAATTTAGGAATAGTAGCAGACGTAGGTGAGCTGGGCGTACTTGTGAGTATTGCGGCATATTTGACCATACAAGCTGTTGCTGGTAGAAACATTGCAGGATTGTTTGCCATGGCAGGCACTGCGCATGATATTAAAGGCTGTTGTTGACCGACAATTGGTATTCGTCATTGGTTCAGTGCGACATCTGAAAAATATGATGATTATAAACTACAAAGCACTAAGGGTTTATTACTATTAGCTTGGTGGTTTAGTGGGTCGCTTTTCAGTCAAAGGGTAAAAGATTCGAAACTGGTCATTAGGTAGTCGGATGTGTCCTTGAGAAAATCATTTAGCGGATATTGCCTGTACTAAGCGGATATTGCCTAAAGTGGATTAATGGATTTAAAAAATTAAACAACCGTCTGAAACACACAACATAATGTAATAGCTACGGTCACCTAACGGTGGGCGAGAGGTGATCTGACGATTCCCCGTGTGTTAACCCCCTTGGTTTTCCCATTCCTTAGGATAATCAAGAATATCATATCCCTATGTCCCATCATATATTGAAATACCGGATATTTTACAAACTTCTCTGGCAATTTTAAAATTAAGCTTGGGTTCACTGCATGTAATTATCAATCTAGAGATATTGTTTAAATGATTACGCACTTACATTAGTTTGTTAGTTCTTCCGAAAAAGCCGTCTAAAACACCAATACGTTTGCCAGGCCCGCAATCAATAGTACCAGTCGTACCTTCACATGCTGTTTTAACCTGAGGGGCCGGGTTGCCGGTCGCTGTAAAATAAAGGGATAGTTAGAAACAAAGCATAGAACGATTTTATTCCCGAGCCAAGTTTTGAAACCAATATATGGCCGTGACTAGTTGTTTTGTATAGAGTCTGTATATATATCGGTCGCGTTAACCATTCGGCATCACGAGCGCTGGTTCTATATTGTGTCTATGGGAACGTCACTCTGTGTACATCGCCTGAAATTAGAAGATTATTGATTTTACAAAAAATGAAGGAAAAACCTTCATAATATGCAACACGCTGTAAAAGCTACAGTAATCCGGCAATGAGCGCGAGGTAATTGCGACCAACCCTGTGAGTATATTTACGAAGTAATCTGACAAATAGACAGCTGATAACTTTCCCTTCCTTTTCCCATTCAAGGGGGTGTAATCATGAATATTGGATAGAATGAATGGGAAAACCAAACTAATTATTCCACTAGGGCAATGTCCGTTAAAAGCCTTATCCAAGGACACAACCGACTAGCTAGACCAGTTTCGTATCTTCAACCCTTCAGCTGAAATGCGACGCACTAACCCAACAGACTTATCTGCCAGACCAACATCCTATTCAAAGACATATGTTTACATTTGGTATACAACCTATTCATGTAACTTTACCTACATCTGCAAGTGTATTCAACCCTGACGTATTTGTAGGTCCCGCCACAAGGGTCGCCAAATATCAGGTGGCTAGCGACGACGCTACAGCTTCTTTGACCGTGGCAAGCAGCAAAAATAATTGAATAGGAAACAAGTGAAGCACAGCTTGCAGTCCTAATACTAGGATGCGGGCATCTAAACATAAAATGCATTGGCTGATCATAACCGGAATTTATAAGCCTAAATATGGCTGTACTTGATATTAGTTTTGCTTATTCTTTTTTTTCCTCAGTGGAAAATAATGGCAAATTAGAAAATCACGGCACTGTATTCAACTGGTGTATAGGAGAATAAAAAAACAAATACGCATCGCTGCGACCGTTTTTATTATACACATGGCGCGTTCGAATACTGGAGTATAATACTTAAAGCAGTATCATAAAAATCAGTCGCGGTAAACGATTTACTCGTGTGAGCTTCCACAGGCGAGTGAATTCTTACTCGCCCGAAATAGATAGACAATTTTTTATCATAGATATAAAGTCAATACAAAAAATCAGCAAAGCAACCTACGTGGTCATGTCGATTCGACCATACAAAGCACTTTGGATGTTTATCACGTGGTTATCAGGGCATTGTATAGATCCTGTACCGGCTTCGCAGATGATTTTGATTTCTGCAAATTAGATTGTTATGATAGCAGTACGTTTAATTAAGCAAGCAACAAAATAAACACAGGCATAATACGTACCTTTATTTACGATTTAAAGATATATTAGTATTATTATTTATACTGAGAAGAAAGCACACAAATGCGACAAAACGTTAAAATTGGTAGAAAAATATTAAAAAGGGGGCAATAATATCAATAAATGCCAGATTTAATGTAAATTACCTGCCAAGTTTAGTGTAAACCTTACCTGCGTATGAGCAATAAGAGAACGATACAACCAACAAGACGATTAGCTTAATCTCCATTCTGTACGATTTAGATATGTCCACTCTCAAAAGGGGCCTTTTATAAATGCAACATGATTTTCAGGAAATAAAAGACGCCGATGTTAAATTACTAATCATTTCCGCGTAGTTTTTTTTCTGTACACCACATTCGTAGGCAGTATCGCTAGCGGCCAAGACACTGGTACCAAGTCTTTTTTCGTGCTTTGCATCTTTAAAACAAGATTTAATACAACCTGAACTTGCTGGAGGCATGTAGCCACAACATAAACTGAATTTAGCGTCAAGGAATGACACGTAAAATTGTATTACCAAAAACAAATTTTGTTAATTGAGTTCTTAAAAAATTAATTAAAAAACTTTTAGGTTTTCGTGCTTAGGCCTTTTGAAACATAATTTCACTTAACTTAAAGTTGGCCAAGACATGGCATTTAAAGTCAAGAAAGACACAATAAATAATATTTTACCACAAACAAATTTTGTTGATTGCGTTTTAGTTATTTGATCAAATTTGCCCGAAACAGCGCATTTTAAATCAAGAAAGACAAAATAAACATGACCAAAAACAAATTTTCCGCAGATTAGTAAAGCCCGTCAGCGTTTTCGATGACGCAGTTCAAAATAGCATAGCTTCTTCAATTTTATTCAGATAACTCCAGCAAAAGACATGACAATACTATTGAGATATGTATAGCAACCAGGGATAATTTGCATATAATTATCACAATATAATCGCATAATATCTCTGATGTATAAATAAGGTATTTACCTCGTTATCACACCAAACACTTGAATAAGACTATGTGTTGGTGTCCTGCTTTTATCGTCCCCATTGTATAAATTGTATATTATGACGCATTTCACCAAGAAGACCACGTTTTCACCCGATCCGTCTATTTTTCATCGCTTGTAGCGGCATGAAAATGGGACAGATCGTCGCTTGTAGCGGGACTGTCATATGCGATTTATCTGCTGGCAGATGGCAAATCCCGATTGAAGCGGCAGATCCTATGCTTGCTGTATCTGCTGGGATTGCGCCCTCCAGCGTATGTACTCAACGAAGCGTTTCACGATTTTACTGTTGTTATCAGGTTTTGGTAACTGGGTTCTGGTTAGGCTTAAAATTCTCTGTGATGACGATTTGTGTATAACATTGTGGCAGGGATAGGTGCTTTGTGCACACTTAATACAGATAGTAGCTTGTAGCACTGAGCAGTCTTATGTCAACAAAGCTTAAAGTAGAAGTACCGGTATGTAGTAGGAAGGCTAGGCGACATAGTGGGTGTTGGTTGCCCGGGTAGTGGTTGCCTGGGTGGTGGTTGCCTGGGTGGTGGTTGCTTGGGTGTTGGTTTCCCGGGTGGTTGTTGCCCCTCGTGTTTGCTTGGGGTGGTGGTTGCTTGGGGTGGTGGTTGCTTGGGGTGGTTACTTGGGGTGGTGGTTGCTTGGGGTGGTTACTTGGGATGGTGGTTGCTTGGGGTGGTTACTTGGGATGGTGGTTGCTTGGGTGGTGTTTGCCCGGGTGGTGGTTGCTTGAAGTGGTGGTTGCTTGAAGTGGTGGTTGCTTGAAGTGGTTACTGGGGGTGCTGGTTGCTTGGGTGGTGTTTGCTTGGGTGGTGTTTGCACAGCTGGGTTTGTCCGGGTGGTGGTTGCCTGGGTCCTGGGTGGTGGTCACCCGGGTGGTGGTTGCTTGGGGTGTTGTTTTCCCGGGTGGTGGTTGCCTGGGTGGTGGTTGCTTGGGTGGTGTTTGCCCGGGTGGTGATTGCCCAAGTGACGGTTGCACGACTGGGTTTGCCCGAGTGGTGGTTCCCCAGGTAGTGTTTGCTGGGGTGGTGGTTGTCTGGGTGGTGGTTGCCCGGGTGGTGGGGTGATGGTTGCTTGTTGCCCGGGTGGTGGTTACTTGGGTGGTGGTTGCCCAGGTGGTGGTTTCCCGGGTGGTGGTTGCCCTGGTGGGGGGGTGATGGTTGCTTGGGTGGTTGTTGCCTGGGTGCTTGTTGCCTGGGTGCTTGTTGCCTGTGTGGTGGTTGCCCAAGTGGTGGTTGCCCGGGTGGTGGTTGCCCGGGTGGTGGCTGCCCGGGTGGTGGTTGCCCGGG
The DNA here is from genome assembly GCA_000149265.1 of Ciona savignyi. Classification (NCBI taxonomy): domain Eukaryota; kingdom Metazoa; phylum Chordata; class Ascidiacea; order Phlebobranchia; family Cionidae; genus Ciona; species Ciona savignyi. The sequence goes on from CH003389.1 coordinate 371,590, forward strand.
TGGTGGGGTGATGGTTGCTTGGGGTGGTTGTTGCCTGGGTGGTGGGGTGATGGTTGCTTGGGTGGTGGTTGCCTGGCTGGTGGTTGCCCTGGTGGTGATGGTTGCTTGGGTGGTTGTTGTCTGGGGTGGTGGTTGCCTGGGTGGTGGTTGCTTGGGGTGGTGGTTGCATGGGTGGTGGTTGCCCTGGTGGTGATGGTTGCTTGGGTGGTTGTTGTCTGGGGTGGTGGTTGCCTGGGTGGTGGTTGCTTGGGGTGGTGGTTGCATGGGTGGTGGTTGCCCGGGTGGTGGTTGCCCGGGTGGTGGCTGCCCGGGTGGTGGCTGCCCGGGTGGTGGGGTGATGGTTGCTTGGGGTGGTTGTTGCCTGGGTGGTGGGGTGATGGTTGCTTGGGTGGTGGTTGCCTGGCTGGTGGTTGCCCTGGTGGTGATGGTTGCTTGGGTGGTTGTTGTCTGGGGTGGTGGTTGCCTGGGTGGTGGTTGCTTGGGTGGTGGTTGCCCGGGTGGTGGTTGCACGAGTGGTGGTTGCCCTGGTGGTGGGGTGATGGTTGCTTGGGGTGGTGGTTGCTCGGGTGGTTGTTGCCTGGGTGGTGGTTGCCTGGGTGGTGGTTGCCTGGGTGGTGGTTGCACGAGTGGTGGCTGCCCGGGTGATGGTTGCTTGGGGTGGTGGTTGCCCGGGTGGTGGGGTGATGGTTGCTTGGGGTGGTGGTTGCCCGGGTGGTGGTTGCCCGGGTGGTGGTTGCCCTGGGGAGGGGGGTGATGGTTGCTTGGGTGGTTGTTGCCTGGGTGATTGTTGCCCTAGTGGTGGTTGCCCGGGTGGTGGTTGCCCGGGTGGTGGGGTGATGGTTGCTTGGGGTGGTGGTTGCCCGGGTGGTGGTTGCCCGGGTGGTGGTTGCCCGGGTGGTGGTTGCCCTGGTGGGGGGTGATGGTTGCTTGGGTGGTTGTTGCCCGGCTGGTGGTTGCCCTGGTGGTGGTTGCCCTGGTGGTGGTTGCCTGGGTGGTGGTTGCCCGAGTGGTGGTTGCCCTGGTGGGGGGGTGATGGTTGCTTGGGTGGTTGTTGCCTGGGTGGTGGTTGCCCTAGTGGTGGTTGCCCGGGTGGTGGTTGCCCGGGTGGTGGTTGCCCTAGTGGTGGTTGCCCGGGTGGTGGTTGCCCTAGTGGTGGTTGCCCGGGTGGTGGTTGCCCGGGTGGTGGTTGCCCGGGTGGTGGTTGCCCGGGTGGTGGTTGCCCTGGTGGGGGGGTGATGGTTGCTTGGAGTAGTTGTTGCCCGGGTGGTTGTTGCTTGGGTGGTTGTTGCCTGGGTGGTGGTTGCCCTAGTGGTGGTTGCCCGGGTGGTGGTTGCCCGGGTGGTGGTTGCCCGGGTGGTGGTTGCCCTGGTGGGGGGTGATGGTTGCTTGGGTGGTTGTTGCCCGGCTGGTGGTTGCCCTGGTGGTGGTTGCTTGGGGTGATGGTTGCTTGGGTGCTGGTAGCCCGGGTGGTGGTTGCCCTGGTGGTGGTTGCTTGGGGTGATGGTTGCTTGGGGTGATGGTTGCTTGGGGTGATGGTTGCTTGGGGTGATGGTTGCTTGGGTGGTGGTTGCCCGGGTGGTGGTTGCCTGGGTGGTGGTTGCCCGAGTGGTGGTTGCCTGGGTGGTGGTTGCCCGAGTGGTGGTTGCCTGGGTGGTGGTTGCCCGAGTGGTGGTTGCTTGGGTGGTGGTTGCCCTGGTGGTGATGGTTGCTTGGGTGGTTGTTGTCTGGGGTGGTGGTTGCCTGGGTGGTGGTTGCTTGGGGTGGTGGTTGCCTGGGTAGTGGTTGCCCGAGTGGTGGTTGCTTGGGTGGTGGTTGCCTGGAGTGGTGGTTGCCCGGGTGGTGGTTGCCCGGGTGGTGGTTGCCCGGGTGGTGGTTGCCTGGATGATTGTTGCCCGGGTGGTGGTTACCCGGGTGGTGGCTGCCCGGGTGGTGGGGTGATGGTTGTTTGGGTGATGGTTGCCCGGGTGGTGGTTGCTTGAGGTGGTCGTTGCCTAGGTGGTGGTTGCATGGGTGGTGGTTGATTGGATTGGTTATTGCCTGGGTGGTTGTTGCCTGGGTGGTGGTTGCTTGGGGTGGTTATTACCTGGGAGGTGGTTGCATGGGTGGTAGTTGCCTGAGTGGTGGTTGACTGGGGTGGTGGTTGCTTGGACCGTGGTTGATAGGGTGGTAGGATAGAATGTTTGTTTTACACAAGGAGCGCTATCATACAGGCTATCGACAGTATCTGGGTGGGGGGGGGGGGCTGTACGCTGTATTTGTGGTATTAATTGGGGTTCACGCCATATGCTATGTATTATTGTGCCAGCGGGGTATTATAGTTTTATTGTCAATCAGGTTGTTGATTTCTTAATAATATATATATTTAAAAAGTACTTGTATTAGCTAAAATCCTCAAATAAAGCATGCCTAAGAAAACCCATTACAGATGCGTTTTGGTTAATATTTTAGCTTAATTAAATGATCGTTGCATATTGGGTATTGATGTTAGTCCGGCCCGTTGGTCTAACGGTTAAGTGCGTCGCCTTTCAATCGAAAGGTTGCAGGTGCGAAACTGGTCGTTAGCTAGTAGGTTGTGTCCTTGGGCAAGGCACTTACAGACATTGCCTGAATCCAGCGGATTAATGGGTTCTACCAAATTGAAGGAACGTGTCTATCACATATATACAGCACACTGCAATAGCTCCGGTAACCCGACGATGGGCGCGAGGTAATCTGACGATTTCCCGTGTGTTAACCCCCTTGGTTTTCCTATTCACGGGGATAAAGATGAATATCCTATCCTATCCTATGTAAGTTCTGTTTTATATACGGTATCGGTACTTTAAAACTTATACAAAGATGGGATATTGTAAATTGAATGTGTTTTATATTTAATGTATATATATATATAAATTTTCTGTATTTATTAAAAAAATATATATATTTGGAAATAAATTATGCATTTAAACTGTCTTGTTAATATTATATCTTATTAAACATAATTTAAACAATTGATAATATTAATTTAGTATTATTAATTTTATCATAGATCATTCTACAACTAGATAGCGCAACCGGACTGCGGGCAGTATTTTGGCAAGAGCTCCTGTTACAATGCCCTTTGCTGTCCTGATCTTCTTTAACAAAAGTTAAAGAAGGCGGAAAATACATTGGAGCAATCAAAAAAGAACTTAATGCAATGTAGCATTGTCCCACCAAGGTTAGTATTGTCTAGCTTTCCTTCTTATGCAAAATCTAATTGATTGCCGTTCGTATTTCTAGGAAACTTAAGTGTGGATGCTGTAAAGAAATTGTTGGAAAATCCCCATGTACAAGAAGCACTTCGTTTAAACCTCACGCACCAAGAACAGTATACATTATGGTGGTTGCCCGGGTGGTGGTTTCATTTCAGATTTCAATTAGAATTTCTTGAAAAACAAAACAAAGGGGACCAGGACGAAGAAGAAGTAATTAAAGTGGCCTCCCTGATAACCAAGTATGTATACATGTACCTACCGGTTTATATTGATATTCATACATTAATGTATACTCTATAAATCGTGTCCTATTTGAATACATGTCGTATATGCTGATCTTACTTTGGCATCTGGGTAAGCCTTTAAGATTTCCTCCCAAAACAGATAACAGGGACTATCGAGGACTGCATCAACGCCTTTGTACATTCTCTTAAAGTCCTCAGCTGTTGCTCCATATTTAATAAGTTTGCGCCATTCCTTTCCCAGGTACCACGAGTTTTCCAGCCAGTCGTATGTATTGTATCCAAACTCTTGGAACACTGCTGCCATGGTTTTAGTACCAGTTTTGGCATAACCGGCATAAATGACCTTCATTCTTTCCTTTTGTTGCTATAGATGCTCACTTAAGTCAAGAAGAGACGTGTAGGCGAGCTACGTTTATATGCACAATAACCAGTTCACAATCATCTGTTTTATTGGCCAAAGTTAGCAAATGCTACATTAATGATTAACCGCAATGATATTCACTTTTGAAGCGTTTCGTTTTACGAGTTGGCGGAGGCCATTAAAAGTTGTTAACTAGTGCGGAGCATGAACATCAAAAATAAGTTTGGTTACCCACAAACCTATAAGTTTTTGCCAGCAGAAACAAGCGGCAAACTCGGTGTATAAAATTATACACCCTGCTTGCGCAAACGTGGAAACCAAGATGTTTTTGCAAATTGTGGTGATTAAGCAAGTGGTTGACACTCTCGAGTTGTTAATTCAGGTTTTGAAGTCAATATGGCGGATACTTTACATAAAAGCCAAAGTGCAGCATACATATAACTAGTTCAAATTTGGGCAATTAGCTCCAGAAAATCAAATGCCAAAAAAGTTAAGTATGCTTAAAAAACGTAAATAGTAATACCTTCATGTTACCACGGAAAATCACTTAAAGTAAAAATACACAGTAAACTAGAGAGTGCCAACCACGTGTTTAACCACTACTATTTGTAAAACAAATGTTGTATGCCATAACCAGAACTTGTATTTTATACACTGAGTATGTAGTTTGTTTCTGCAAACATAAACGCATGGGTCCCAGAGTTATCAAACCAAACTTTTTTTTACTGTGTTATTAAAAAAAGAAATAATCGTGTTATATTTGAGAACATTTCATTACATATGTTTTAAATTAAAACTTCTTTTTAGCGCTGTAGTGAAATGAAGCGAAATTCGAAACAACTTACTGTTTGCACCATATTTGCTGTATGGTTTTGTATTCGTGCCACTCATTGCGCTACGAGGTTCAACTGAAAACACACTTTAAACGTGGCGAAAGCACAGAGTCACAAGAACAGATGATGGTAAGGTTCTGTGTCACAATAGAAACTTATAAACACGTAACATCTTCCTTTCTTTAAGAAATGTAAACACAACAGGTAAACAAAACATGATTGAGTAATTAAATAAACAAGATAGGTTTGCGATATACAAGAAAGAAGCAGTATAAAATACGTTATCCAACGACGTAATCGTTATACCTTTGCGGCATGTGGATAATGCGCGTTCTGGTGCGTCGCACCGGCGGTAAGAGTGGGGGAGGCGAGTTGTTATTATTTACAACGCGTGTAGGTGTTGACAACGCAGGTGTTGAAGTTTGCTCACTTTGAGGTGTTATTGGCAATGGATCCCAAGCTGAAGTTATCATTTTTTCGTTACTCGTTCTAAGAAAGCGGCGGTTACGACGGAGCAATAATCCATCGAGGTCCACTAGATATGATCGCGGACCTACACGCCGTATGCACTTTGCGAGTTCCCAAATCCTTCTTCTTCCAAATGGTTGCACCCATACAGTCTGCCCAGGTGACAACTCGCTGAGTTGTCTGCTACCTCTGTCGTAAAACGCCTTTGCCTTCCTTCTCTTTCTCTGTAAATTACTTCGTACGTCCTTTACCACTTGTGGTACCAAAAGTTTTCGTGACGTTGGTAACGCAGTACGAGTTCTCCTCGACATCAATCGCTGCACTGGACTGCTTGCCATTCCTTCAGTTGGGGTGTTTCGCCAATCCAATATAGCTTTCCATGGATCCTCGTTGGCGTGCATACACTTTTTTAGAAGGAGTTTTGCAATTTTTACTGCAGATTCCGACTTTCCGTTTGAGGGTGCATAGAGCGGAGACGAGGTAACGTGTCGAAAATCCCATTCTCTTGCAAATTCTCGAAATTGATCGCAGTCGAATTGCGGACCATTGTCGGTGATTATGTTTTCCGGAATGCCATGACGACTAAAATGCTCTTTGCATAGATTAATAACGCAGTGAGCACGCATACTTATAACTTCCGACAATTCCCAAAAATCGGAATAGAAATCGACAATTACAAGGAAATTTCTATCGCCAATACTGAACAAATCCATTCCCACTTTGCTCCATGGTCTCTCGGTAAGATCATGTGAAATCATTGGTTCCTTTTGTTGTCGCGGCTTCATTTCATTGCAAGTTAAACACTGCGAAACAAAGGTACGAATTTCCTCTGTCATTCTCGGCCAGAAAACAAATTCGCGTGCTTTCCGAAGACACGCTTCTTCTCCTAAATGGCTGCTATGAATTTGTTTTAGCGTGTCCACGCGCAATGTTTTTGGTATCAATATTCGTTGACCTTTGTAGATTACACCATCTTGTTCAGTGAGCTCATCGCGGTAGTTCCAAAATTGGTGAAGAACTGGCGGAACCGCAGATTGCCGACGAGGCCAGCCATTCAGTATAATGGTCTTCAGCATTTGTAACGTCGAGTCAGCTTGTGTACTCGATTGAATCTCTCTTAATCTCTCGGTTGTGACGGGCAGGTTTTCTGCAAACTGAATTTCCTCCAGTTTATGACCGAATTGGGAAGATTTGTTGCAAAATATCGCATATTTATCCATCTCTTCCTCCTCCTGTTGCGGTGTAAGATGATTCTTTATTGGTGCTCTGGACAGCATGTCTGCAGTAATTTGTTGTTTTCCAGGAAAATGTACACGACCGTTATAGGATATTTTTGCAACCGTAGAAGCATACGCTGCAACCGTTTAGGCGCGGTTACCAATGGCTTGGAGAATATCGTTTCCAAAGGTTTGTGGTCTGTTTTATAACCGTGACCTTTGAACGGCCAGAAATGTATTGATCAAATTTCTCGCATGAAAACACAATCGCCAGGCACTCTTTTTCTATTTGAGCATATTTTTGTTCGGTTTGCGTCAACGATCTCGATGCAAATGTCACCGGTTGATTATCTTGCAACAGAACTGCACCTAAACCTATTTGGCTCGCGTCGCATTCAATAATTACCTCTTTTAGTACGTCATAATACGCGAGTACGGGTGCTTGTGACACAAGTGTTTTTACTTTGTTAAATGCTTCGTCATGCTTTGTGGTCCACTCCCAGCTAGCAGCTTTATCGGTTAATCGACGTAGGGGTTCGCACACTTCTGAGAGTTTTGGAAGGAATCTGGAAAGATAGTTAACGAATCCAATTAGTCTTTGCACTCCTATGACGTCTGTCGGGGCATCTAACTTCACAATAGATTCAATTTTACCAGGATCTGGCTTTAAACCATCACTTGTGATTAAATGACCCATATAAGTGACCGACGTCTGACGTAATTTAAGCTTCTTCCTGTTAAACTTTAAATTAACTTGTCGAGCTCGGTTAAACAGTTTTTCTAAGTTAGTATCATGGTCGTGAATTGATTGCTGCATATCTTCCCCGCACCCATAGACTAAAATGTCATCCGCAATAACTTCAATGCCATTCATACCTTGTACAATCTCATGTTGTCGACGCTGGTATTCTTCGGGCGCGGATGAGATACCGAAAGGCATACGAAGCCAGCGATAGCGGCCAAACGGGGTCCAGAACGTTGTAAGGAAACTGCTCTCCTCATCCAATTTTATATAGACCCGATAGCAATCCTCACCCATCACCACAAGAAAGGTCGAAATACGAACTACCTCTTGCTTGGCATTTAATCCCGTGGCAATTTCATAATTCTGCCACTGCTCTATGAAGAATGTCCAATTTTCAGAAACATTTCCTCCCATTATTATCATCGGTCTTGGAATCGGAAGGTTGCTATTTGTCTCCATTATTGCTTGCCGCTTACAAATTCGTTCTTAGCAGTAATTATTTTACTTCTGACACCATGTTTGCACCATATTTGCTGTATGGTTTTGTATTCGTGCCACTCATTGCGCTACGAGGTTCAACTGAAAACACACTTTAAACGTGGCGAAAGCACACAGTCACAAGAACAGATGATGGTAAGGTTCTGTGTCACAATAGAAACTTATAAACACGTAACACTTACCGATTTATTTTTTCATGTCTTCAGGGAATTCCCTAAGAATTTATTACTACATAAGTTTCTATGTGGATTATGTTATCTAACAATTCTTAAAGTTTTAATGAGATTTGACGACTCCGTGTTGGAGATGTGCGGTGTGGCATGTATGTCACAATCATGATTCAGGAACATATCTACGTTATTAAGGGAATTCCCCTAAGTATATGTTTTCCTTATTTTTAATCGGCACAGAGTGGCTAACGATCCAATATTTTAACAAATTTGATAAAAGATAGAGCAGCGGTTCAAGCGGTATGCCCAATAAAGCTAACATTTTAGAAAAAAAATACCGTTTTGGTTTTTAACGTCATAGGGAAATTCCCTTAGATTTATTACCCAAAATGCTGTTTAACAAATCACCAAGTTTCATTACGATTCCATTACAACTTTTGATAGATGTGGGGCGACATGCCATGCCTGTCACAATCATCATTTAAGAACAAAATCTTATTTTTTAGGGTATTTCCTTTGAGAATAAAATCTTATTTTAGGGTATCGTTTAAGTTTAACCTGCATTTAAACAATAAATTCTAAAACATAACAATGATAAAACATAGAATAAGGCAAATGTGAATAAAGTGTTGCTTATGCGAGCCCAAGACAATGGAAGTTATGAGTCGAATTGCCATGAGTATTTTAGTTAATTAAGTTGTAAGCTGCGTTTTGTTATTACAAACTTTGCTTTCAGGTATAATGTTAATAAAAATACATTTAAAAGTGGAAAGTTTCAACTTACGACACGTCCACGAACCAATATTGTTTTCAAACTTATTCTTGAGACAAAGCTTTATGGTGTTTTACAAGAAAGAGTTCAAACGTTAACCACCACATTTTGCTAACCATGAAACCAACTCTACTTTGTATGCGGAGTAAATGTGCGCTAAAGGGTCTATTTCATTTTTATTAATTTTGATTCTTCAACTGTTCTATAGAAGTTTAGAACCTTTAATATTTTATACATGTGATAATAGTGTATTACTATAGAGTGTCAACCACGTGTTGAACCGCCACTATTTGTAAAACACATGTTGTATGTCATATATTCATGCTACAGGGTCCCAACTACAATTTGTACTTTATACACTGATATGTAGTTTGTTTCTGCAAGCTTAAACGCATGGGTCCCATAGTTATCTAACCAAACTTCTTTTCTATATATAGTTCCATGTGTAATTAAAGAATAAACGTCTTAAATTTACGAATATTTCACCACAGATGGTGAAATGAAGCTAAATGCACCAAACAGCCCGATCTAGTTTTACGCGGTTTAAGGGAATTCCCCTGGGTTTAGTAGACAAGTTTCTGTTTTTACATATGTGGGTCATATTATGTAACAATTCTTAAAGTTTTAATCTGATTTGACGAATCCTTGTTGAAGATGTCAGTGCGATATGGCATACCTGTCAATCATAATTTAGGAACATATCTTCGTTTTTAAGGGAATTACCCTAAGTAAATGTTTGCTTTATTTTAAATGGCACAGAGTGTCTAATCACTAAAGGTTTAACATTTCAGCAAATCTGATCAAAATTAGAGCAGCCAGTTAAGCGCTATGACCAAAAAGCTAAATATTTCATAAAAATAGCGTTTTGGTTTTAAACGTCCCAGGGGAATTCCCCTGGATTCATTACCCAAAGTTTTTGCACATCTAGACTATGTTGTCTTACAAATGTCAAATTTTTATTGCGATTCCATTACTTCTTTAGGTAGATGTCGGGGCGACATGGCATGCTTGTTACAATCCCGATATAAGAACAAAATCCTATTTTTTATGGTATTTCCCTAGGTAATTTTTTTTCTAAATGTTAAATCAATGAATAATGCAATTACATTTCACCCAATCTGATTTAAATTGTAACAGTCGTTCAAGCGCTATGCCCAAAAATGCCATTTAAAAAAATAGCGTATTGGTTTTAACGTCCCAGGGGAATTCGCCTGTATTTTTCACTTAAAATTTTTGGTTTCAACATATCTAGACCATGTTGTCTAACAATACACAAAGTTTTATTGCGATTCCATACCTTCTTTTGGTAGATGTCGGGGCGGCATAGCATGCCTGTCACAATCATTATTTGAGAACAAAATCTTATTTTTTAGGGTATTTCCGTAGTATTTTTTTTTTAATTTTTTTAAGTGTTAAATCAATGACTATTGCACTCACATTTTAATAAATCGGATTCAAAATGGAGCAGCTGTTCAAACGCTATGCTTAAAAAACCCAATATTTAAAAAAATACCGTTTTGGTTTTTAACGTCTCAGGGGAATTCCCCTGAATTTATCACCCAAAATTTTGGTTTCTTTATATCTAGACCACGTTGTCTAAAAATCACAAAGTCTCATTGTGATTCCATTAACCCTTCTGGTAGATGTCGGGGCGACATGCCATGCCGGTCAAGCGTTCGAAGAAAAAAAGGAAAATCATTTTCGAAAAAGGAAAATCAGTTTCATTTTTCGACTTGGCAGAGGCAATTGATAAATATCGAAATAAAGTTTGGTTACCCTAAAACCAATCTGAGTTTGCCTGCAGAAACAAACGGCATACTATGTGAATAAGAAAGATCCTACAGTATATTTCATACACCAATTAGGTAACAAGATGTGTTTGCAAGCAGTGGTGATTAAACAAGTGGTTGACACTCTCGAATTGTTAATTCAGGTTTTGAAGTCCATATGTCGTAGGTACTTTTGCACATGAACGGGAACATAAAAGTCAAACTGCAGAACACATAACTTATACAATTTTTTTTTATTTTTATTTTGAATACCAAATCTTTCTTTTTAAACCGCATAGCGCTTTAAATAAGTCGCACTAATTCAATGTTGACATCAATCACCCATTAATTCTGTTTTACATTGCAGTAAGGTGTTTCCAACTCATACGACTCTAACCTAATGGTTTGATTTCTGTCGAAGTCATTTAACCAATTATTTTCCCTATCTCTCCAATGCAAACTGACATGACACAAAGGGCTCTCAATCAATATCCTGCCATAGAATGTCTTGGATTTTATTTATTATTTAAAATTCAAGCTAGGAGATTTTTAGCTGGAGATAAACAATTAACACCTTTATTTAAAAAAAACTTCTCCACTAATACCAAACTTTACAGCTAAACTAGAACACCGGCTCTGCCTAGGTACAAACACTCGGGAATCACTACCATTGGTACTCGCCCAAACAAATTAAACACCGTGATAGGAGATGGCAACATGTTATTTCCGACCGCACATGGATTGAAATTTCTTCTTTTTTAAAACTGTTTAAATCAACAATAAGCTTGACGCAACTGCATTGCTAGTCATATCATCTAAAGTAATGTTATTCTAATACAAACCACCCACAGCGGTATTAAGCATACAGACTTGCACGTTTTAGTTTTACTTCACCAAATGGATAATAAATTCTACCCAAAATGATTTTATACAGGTAAACGCCATACAAATGAGAATTTCACCCAGTAATGCAGTCGATCGACCTGTGTTCCGCTGCACCATGCAGCTCCATTTTGTCGATCGTCATCGCCATTACTTGATCACGTGGGCAAACGCAGAGCTGAATGGCGTCTTAGATCTCCGATTGTTCAAGAACACGAGGACAGATCTATAGCGCTTGACAAGATGCTTTGTTTTGAAAAAAATATGTGGTTCTGACACAAATATTCTTTTGGTAACTGTTCTTGGAAACGAAGATTGGTTTGGTAATGGGACCCATGCGATTATGCTTAGAGAAACAAAACTATGGCAGTACGGTTGAAACTTTCTAGAATGTTAGATAACTTGGACCTAGCGTGCACATGTCTGACAACTACATATATTGTGTAATAACCACTGATAACAAGATCGGTTTGTTACCTCAGGGACCCATGCGTTTCCGCTTGCAGAAACGAACTACAAACTATATAAAGTACACCAAATGTGGTTAGGGACCCTGCTTGCATAAACACATAGCATAAATTGTATTTTTTTAAATATAGATGATGAAACACAAGAAATCCAGTATAAGTTCGTTCTTAAATAAACGTTTATTAATTCTGAGTTCCCTGATAAACATAGAATTTTAAGGTAACTAGATTCATTTTACTGCGTCTGTGATCATACTTACATACACATGAGATCTTTGTAATATCAATAAGAATGCAATTTGTGGACACGAGTACAATTGCCAAGAATAGTCATGAAATATCGCTGACGTCTGCTTACCTTAAATTACTCATGGTAAACCACAAACACATTAATGTAAACATCTACCAAGTTTTTAACCACGATGTTGCCGAGTTCATGCAACCTTTTAAGAAACTTGGGTTTTTGTAAATTGTATACCCGCCGTATGCGCCAAGCAAAGCCAACACTCCAAAGGAAAACTTCATTTCTCTCATCATTCTAATCATGATAGGATGGCTTTCCATGTGATCCCTTATAATGGAAGCACCCACATTTGCGTGAGGAAACGGTTTATCAGGAATCTCTTCGCCAAGAAATTCGCACAGTGGAGCCCATCCGTCTTTAAAGTTGTACACAAGAAGCTTGTCCTTTGGTGCATTCTATAGTAAATGTTGAATAGAGTTATAAGCGCAAACTTATTGTATGTTTGCACACTTACAAGAAGGATGTTTGCGTTGTGGGTTTTATATAAACGTTTTATTACCAGCTCGTTTCTGTCAAATTTGGACCAAGGCCAACGTCGGCGCGAAGATAGAACAACTTGCACTATAAAAAGCTTTTGAATGAAAAAGTAGTTTTCGTTAGTAGTTTTTGACCCTTATGATATGTCAACTTTAAATAATCCCGTATTGGTTTAAACTGAATATCACATAGAAATGAATGCTACATACTGGTAGACTCTGTGAAACGAAAATATTGCCATCCAGAATACGACAAAACTTGCATCAGTATATACAAAGGGTCAGAATCAATCGACGTCATTTGAGTTAGGAGGCTTCGGTACCAAGAACCCTCGTCTCGAATAGAAATCACAATCTGTACACAGTGTAATTATAAATCGTGTCATATTTGGATACATGTCGTATATTCTGAACCTACTTTGGCATCTGGGTAAGCCTTTAAGATTTCCTCCCAAAACAAATAACAGGGACTATCGAGGACTGCATCAACGCCTTTATACATTCTCTTAAAGTCGTCAGCTGTTCCTCCATATTTAATAATTTTGCGCCATTCCTTTCCCAGGTACCAAGAATTTTCCAGCCAATCGTATGTATTGTACCCAAACTCGTGGAACACTGCTGTCATGGTTTTAGTACCAGTTTTGGCATAACCGGCATAAATGACCTTCATTCTTTCCTTTTGTTGCTATAGATGCTCGATTAAGTCAATGAGAGACCTATACGCTAGCTACGTTTTATTCGCAATAATCAGTTTGTATTGGCCAAAGTTAGCAAATGCTACATTAATGATTAACCGCAATGATATTGACTTTTGAAGCGTTCATTTTGCGGGTTTGCCGGAGGCCATTAAAAGTTGTTAACGAGTGCGGAGAAAATCATCGAAAGAGTTTAGTTACCCCAAACCTATACGTTTTTGCCTGCAGATCAAACGACATACTCGGTGTATAAAATATACTGTGGGACCCTGCTTGTGCAAACGTAAGAAACCAAAACGATTTTGCAAACAGTGGTGAATAAACAAAAGGTTGGCACTCTATAGTTGTTAATTTAGGTTTTGAAGTCCATATGGCGAAGTTACTTTTGCACATGAACGTGAACATAAAAGCCAAAGTGGAGCGTCCATAAATAATTCAAATTTAGGCAATAAGCTCCAGAAAATCAAATGCCAAAATAGTTAAATATGCTTAAAAAACGTTAATTGTAGTACCTTCATGTTACGGAAATTACTTAAAGTAGAAATACAAAGTAATTACATACAAAGTAAACAAAGTCGTTGGCAACATACTTATGGGTCCCATTTGGAAAAATGGGACACATATTGTTTTTGTCCGTTTTTTTTTCATTTTTTTTTCATCAAACGCTGGAAAGGCATGCCTTGTGTACTCAGTATCTACCAAAAAGGGTAATGGAATCTTAATCACACTTGGTAATTTGTTAGACAACATAGTCTAGATATGCAGAAACCATAAATTTGGGTGATAAATTTAGGGGAATTCCCCAGGGACGTTAAAAACCAAAACGGTTTTTCTTTTTAAAAAAATAGCTTTTTTGGGCATAGCACTTGAACGCCTGCTCCAATTTAAATTAAATTTGGTGGAATATAAGTTCATTAGCAACTGCTTCACCACTTAGAAGAAAGAAAAAAATTACCCTGGGAAAAACCCTAAAACAACATGGTCCAGATATGCAGAAACTAAAATTTTGGGTGATAAATCCAGGGGAATTCCCTTAGGACATTAAAATCCAAAACAGTATTTTCTTCTAAAAAAATGGGTTTTTTTGGGTATAGCGCTAGAATGGCTGCTACAAATTTAAACAGGTTTGGGGAAATATAAGTGCATTAGCTACTAATTTACCAATTGAAAGAAATAAAGAAATTATCTAGGGAAATATCTCGAAAACTAAAAGTTTGTCCTTAAATCATAATTTAACAGGCATGACATGTCACCCCGATATGTACCAAAAGGACTACTAGGATCGCAATAAAAATTGTGAATTATTAGACAATATGGCTAAGATATGCAGAACCCAATATGGGTCATAAATCCAGGGGAATTCCCCCGGGTACGTTAAAAACCAAAACGGTATTTTGTTCTAAAAATAGTTTTTTTTTGTATAACGCTAGAACACGGCTGCTCCATTTTCAATCAGATTTGGTGAAAATGTAAGTGCATTAGCCACTGATTTAAATCTTAGAAGAAATAAAAAAAATATTTAGGAAAATATCCTAAAAAAATAAGATTTTGTTCTTAAATATTGATAGTGACAGGCATGCCATATTGCCCCGACATCTTCAACAAAGAATCGTCAAATCGGATTATGACTTGAAAAATTGTTAGATAACATAACCAAGATATGTCAACACAGAAATTTATGTACTTAACCCAGGGGAATTTCCCGAAGCCATGAAAAACTCAAGCGGGCTGTGTGGGGAATTTAGCGTTATTTCACTACAGTGCTTGCTTGACAATAGGCTTTAATTTAAAACATTCGTCGTAAAATGTTAGTAAATCTTACACGAATATTCTTTTTCTAACTACACAATACACATGAAAAGAAGTTTGGTTTAACAACTATGGGACCCTGTAGCATGAATATATGGCATACAACATGTGGTTTACAAATAGTGGTAGTTAAACACGTGGTTGACACTCTCTAGGTTTTTTCTATTTTTGGATACCGATTCTTTTTAAACTACATAGCGCTTTAAAGGAACTGACCCACCACTTGCTTAATTATCACTGTTTGCAAAAACATTTTGTTTTCTACGTTTGCGCAAGCAGGGTCCCACAGTATATTTTGTAGACAAAGTTTTCTTTTTGTTGCTGCTGGCAAAAACGGATTGGTTTGTGGGTAACCAAACTTCCTTTCGATGTTTATTCTCCGCACTCGTTAAGAACTTTTAATGGCCTCCGCCAACTCGGAAAATAAAACACTTCAAAAATCAATATCATTGCGGTTAATCATTATGGGTCCCATTTGGAAAAATGGGACACATATTGTTTTTGTCCGTTTTTTTCTGTTTTTTTTTCATCAAACGCTTGACAGGCTTGTGTACCCGGCATCTACCAAAAGGGGTAATGGAATCACAGTAAAACTTGGTATTTTGTTAGAAAACATGGTCTTAATATGCAGAAACCAACATTTTGGGTGATAAATCTATTTAAATTAGATTTGGTTAAATGTAAGTGCATTAGTCACTGATTTAACACCTAGAAGAAATAAAAAAAAATATCTAGGGAAATACCGTAAAAATGATTTAAACCTAAACCATGATTGTGACAGGTATGATTTGTGAACCAGACATCTACCAAAAGGGATAATAAAATCGCAATAAAATTTGACAATTTTTGTACAACATGGTTTAGATATGCAGAAACCAAAATTTTAGGTGATAAATCCAGGGGAATTTCCCAGGGACGGTAAAAACCAAAACGCTATTTTTTTCTAAAAAAATTGCCTTTTTTGATCATAGCGCTTGAACGACTGCTCCAATTTTAAGCAGATTTTGTGGAATGTAAGTGCATCTGTCACTGATTTAACAATTATTACCTAGGGAAATACCCTACAAAATAGGATTTTGTTCTAAAATCATGATTGTGACAGGCATGCCATGTCGCCCCGACATCTACCAAAAGAAGTTATGAAATTGCAATGAAAATTTAACATATGTAAGAAAACATGGTCTGGATAAGCAAATACCAAAATTTTAGTTAATAAATCCAGGCTAATTCCCCTGAGACGTTAAAAACCAAAACGTTTTTTTCTATTAAATTAGCTTTTGGGGGCATAGCGCTTGAACGGCTGCTATAATTTTAATTAGATTTGATAAAATGCTAGACCATTAGATACTCTGTGCCAGAAAAAAAACATTTACTTAGGGTAATTCCCTTAAAAGCGAAGATATGTTCCTGAATTATGATTGTGTCAGGCATGCCCTATCGCACTGACATCTCCAACAAGGTGTCGACAAATCAGATTAAAACTTTAAGAATTGTTACATAACATGACCCACATATGTAAAAACAATAACTTGTCTACTTAACCCAGGGGAATTCCCTGAAACCATGAAAAACTAAATCGGGCTGTTTTGGGAATTTACCAGCATTTTACTTCAGCGGTTAAAAAGAAGCTTTAATTTAAAACATTTATGGTGTAATTTTGGTAAATTTAAGACGTTTATTCTTTATTCACATGGAAAAGAAGTTTGGTTGGATAACTATTGGACCCATGCGTTTATGCTTGCAGAAACAAACTACATATTCGGTGTACAAAATACAAGTTGTGGTTAGGGACTGTGTAGCATGAATATATGGCATACAACATGTGTTTTACAAATAGTGGTGGTTTAACACGCGGTTGACACTCTTTAGTATTAAGATATTATAAATGGTTATCTTGCGTATGCTTGCAGATAGAGATTTCAAAAGGAACGTAAGCTTGTTTAAAGTTTAAGATCACCGGTAATCGCCTATGAACAACTAAAATTCTTCTATGGGGATTTTTTAGAAAATAATGGCTTTGATAACCGTATAGGTATTTTTGTATGGATATTTACTAAATGTAATAAACATGTAAAACAGCATGAAGCATTATCATATTGCATTTGACCAGCATAGCCAGTAGTCTAGACAAATAATTCTATCCAGTCGGGTAACAAGTGCCTCTAATCAGAATATAAAAATTAATTTTAGATAAGGGTTAGTGTCAAGTCTAACCTGGATATTAGTAATATCTTTTTCACTATCTAATCGGTATTGTCCGTGGGCAGGGGCCTGATGAACATTTCCTGAACCCGTGTGAACACTTAATTCTACCTAATTAAAGAAACGTCTGAATCATACACAACAAAATGCAACAGTTTCGGTAACCCGATAATGGGCGCAAGATAATCTGATGTTTACCGAATTAAACATGAATATTCTATCCTCTTATCTGTGTGTGGTTTGGATAATCCATGACTATTATCTACATGCCAAACATATTTTGTGGTACAAATCTTAGAGAATTTTCGTATCTTATTTTTCAGATCGAATTTTTCTGCTTCTTATTTGTTTAATACGACCTTTATATGAAAAGAACTTGAAGCAATAGTAAGGTAAAGCAAACTGCTCAAACCCCAAGTAATCAACGTTATATTACAGTGGAACCCCGCCTGACCACCACCTCGATAACACGACCACCTCATTATCAGGACCACTTCAGTGCGGTCCCAAATAATTTAGAATGGTAATGCATTGAATACTGTTTAAATAACGCGACCATCCCGGTTTCCAGACCAGGACCGCTATTTGTGGGTCCAAAACTTCAAATTTAACTCCGCTAAAGCGACCACACGTGCCCAATATTGTGGTTTGTCACCAAAATAATAAGTTTAAATTTCTTTTTTGATCAAAACAATAAGATTACATGAGCGCGTACGCACACACAAAAAAAATTGTGGCAAACAGAACTAAATTTTATGAGATAAAATTCAGAACTAACAGTTGTTTAAAATCTTTTTGCAAAAAATAATGGCATTTAGTAGAAAATTAGTAAAAAGGCAAACGTTTTGGCTGCATATGACGACAACTTGCTTTAAAGCAAAATTCGCTAACACGACCACCCCGCTAACGCGACCGCTTGATGACGGTTCCATAGGTGGTCAGGTACTAAGCGGGGTTCCACTGTATTTAAATTACTGCAAGTAAACCAATATTTACCTGCAATTGACAAAACAGGATATTTAAAACATATGTGCGTGCTACTGCCATACTTCTTACACTGGTTCTCTAATGTCCTACAACCTGGCATTCTAGCAACATTGATTTGTTAAACTTACCAAAGATACAATCATCCGGTGAATTATTAATGTAATCCATAGTCGTACTGTTTATTTCATTTAAACCAAACCGCTTTAATTGTTACAACGTATTTATCTGTTTTATTTTAATATATTAAGTAATCATATTCATGTTTATCCTTGCGAATGGAAAACTCTAGGAGCATTTACACACGTTTTTTATCAGATTACCTCGCGCACCAACCATAGGTTGCCGGCGATATTACAGTTTGTTGTGTATAATTGAGACGCTTCTTTAATTTTGTAGAAACCATCATTCCACTGGGTTTAGGCAATGTCCGCCAATGCCTTGCCCAATCACGCAGCCGCCGAGCTGGTAACCAACTTTAAAACCGCAACCCTTCGGCGGATAGGCGACGCACTAACCTAGCACAATAACCGATCGGGAAAATTCGATTTAAACTGACTGTTTGATCTAAAAAGGGACACATTTCTTATAGTTTAACATTTTTAATAGCACCGGTTGTTTTTAATATACAGATCCATACCTTAATTCAGTAAATACAATTTTATGTGTGTTTTACATTCATATACCATTTGCGAAAGATTAGGGATAGTAGCAGACGTAAGTAAGCTGGGCGTACTTGTGAGTATTGCGGCATATTTGACCATACAAACTGTTGCTGGTAGACAAACTGCAGGATTGTTTGCCATGACAGGCACTGCGCATGATATTAAAGGCTGTTGTTGACCGACAATTGGTATTCGTCATTGGTTCAGTGCGACATCTGAAAAATATGATGATTATAAACTACAAAGCACTAAGGGTGTATTACTAGTAGCTTGGTGGTTTAGTGGGTCGCTTTTCAGTCAAAGGGTAAAAGATTCGAAACTGGTCATTAGCTAGTCGGATGTGTCCTTCAGAAAATCATTTAGCGGACGTTGCCTGTAGGGGCCTACTAAGCGGACATTGCCTAAAGTGGATTAATGGATTTAAAAAATTAAAGAACCGTCTGAAACACACAACATAATGTAATAGCTACGGTCACCTCAACGGTGGGTGCGAGGTGATCTGACGGTTCCCCCGTGTGTTAACCCCCTTGGTTTTCCCATTCCTTAGGATAATCAAGAATATCATATCCCTATGTCCCATCATATATTGAAATACCGGATATTTTACACACTTCTCTGGCAATTTAAAAATTAAGCTTGGGTTCACTGCATGTAATTATCAATCTAGGGATGTTGCTTAAATGATTACGCACTTACATTAGTTTGTTAGTTCTTCCGAAAAAACCGTCCAAAACACCAATACGTTTGCCAGGCCCGCAATCAATAGTACCAGTCGTACCTTCACATGCTGTTTTAACCTGAGGGGCCGGGTTGCCGGTCGCTGTAAAATAAAAGGATAGTTAGAAACAAAGCATAGAACGATTTTTTTACAGAGCCAAGTTTGAAACCAATATGCGGCCGTGACTAGTTTTTTTGTATAGAGTCTGTATATATATCGGTCGCGTTAGCCATTCGGCATTACGAGCGCTGGCTCTATATTGTGTCTATGGAAACGTCACTCTGTGTACATCGCCTGAAATTAGCAGATTATTGGTTTTACAAAAATTAAGGAAAAACCTTCATAATATGAACACGCTGTAAAAGCTACAGTAACCCGGCAATGAGCGCGAGGTAATTGCGACCAACCCCTGTGAGTATATTTACGAAGTAATCTGACAAAGACAACTGGTAACTTTCCCTGCCTTTTCCCGTTCAAGAGGGTGTAATTATGAATATTGGTTAGGATGAATGGAAAAACCAAACTAATTATTCCACTAGGGCAATGTCCGTTAAAAAGCCTTGTCCAAGGACACAACCGACTAGCTTATAGCGACCTGTTTCGTATCCTCAACCCTTCAGCTGAAATGCGATGTACTAACCCAACAGACTTATCTGCCATACCAACATCCTATTCAAAGACATATGTTTACATTTGGTATACAACCCATTCATGTAACTTTACCTACATCTGCAAGTGTATTCAACCCTGACGTATTTGTAGGTCCCGCCACAAGGGTCGCCAAATATCAGGTGGCTAGCGACGACGCTACAGCTTCTTTGACCGTGGCAAGCAGCAAAAATAATTGAATAGGAAACAAGTGAAGCACAGCTTGCAGTCCTAATACTAGGATGCGGGCATCTAAACATAAAATGCATTGGCTGATCGTAACCGGAATTTATAAGCCTAAATATATCTGTACTTGATATTAGTTTTGCTTATTCTTTTTTTTCCTCAGTGAAAATAATAGCAAATTAGAAAATCACGGCAAGGTATTCAACTGGTGTATAAGAGAATAAAAAACAAATCCGCTTCGCTTCGACCGTTTTTATTATGCACATGGCGCGTTCGACTACTGGAGTATAAAACTTACAGCAGCATTATAAAAAATACAGTCGCGGTAAACGATTTACTCTTGTGAGCTTCCACAGGCGAGTGAATTCTTACTCGCCCGAAATAGATTGACATTTTTTTATTACAGATATAAAATCAATACAAAAAATGAGCAAAGCAACCTACGTGGTCATGTCGATTCGACCATACAAAGCACTTTGGATGTTTATCACGTGGTTATCAGGGCATTGTATAGATCCTGTACCGGCTTCGCAGATGATTTTGATTTCTGCAAATTAGATTGTTATGATAGCAGTACGTTTAATTAAGCAAGCAAACAAAATAAACAGACGCATAATACGTACCATTATTTACGATTTGAAGATATATTAGTATTATTATATATACTGAGAAGAAAGCACACAAATGCGACAAAACGTTAAAATTGGTAGAAAAATATTAAAAGGGGGGCAAAAATATCGATAAATGCCAGATTTAATGTAAATTACCTGCCAAGTTTAGTGTAAGCCTTACCTGCGTATGAGCAATAAGAGAACGATACAACCAACAAGACGATTAGCTTAATCTCCATTCTGTACGATTTAGATATGTCCATTTACAAAAGGGGCCTTTTATAAATGCAACATGATTTTCAGGAAAAAAGGACGCCGATGTTAAATTACTAATCATTTCCGCGTAGTTTTTTTCTGTACACCGCATTCGTAGGCAGTATCGCTAGCGGCCAAGACACTGGTACTAAGTCTTACATGTTTTCGTGCTTTGCATCTTTAAAACATGATTTAATACAACCTAAACTTGCTGGAGGCATGTAGCCACAACATAAATCGAACTTAGCGTCAAGGAAGGACACGATAAATATTGTATTACCAAAAACAAATTTTGTTAATTGAGTTCTTAAAAAGTTAATTATAAGACTTTTAGGTTTTCGTGCTTAGGCCTTTTGAAACATAATTTCATTTAACTTAAAGTTGGCCAAGACATGGCATTTAAAGTCAAGAAAGACACAATAAATAATATTATACCAAAAACAAATTTTGTTAATTGCGTTTTAGTAAATTTGATTAAAAACTTGCATGTTTACCTGCTTTGCATCTATAAAACATGATTTATTATTAAATTTGCCCGAAACAGCACATTTTAAATCAAGAAGGGCAAAATAAACATCACCAAAAACAAATTTTCCGCAGATTAGTAAAGCCCGTCGGCGTTTTCGATGACGCAGTTCAAAATAGCATAGCTTCTTCAATTTTACTCAAATAACTCTAGCAAAATACATGCCAAGATTATTGACATATGTATAGCAACCAGGGATTAATTTGCATATAATTATCACAATATAATCGCATAATATCTATGATGTATAGATAAGGTATTTACCTCGTTATCACACCAAACACTTGAAAAAGACTATGTGTTGGTTCCCTGTTTTTATCGTCCCCATTGTATAAATTGTATATCGATTCCAAAGTGATTATAATTCACTCGATTATTGCAATAGTCAGACACACGAGCAATAGTCAGATCACCTCGCGCCCACCGATGGGTTACCAGAGCTATTGCAGTGTGTTGTGTATGATACAGACGTTTCTTCAATTTGGTAGAACCCATCAATCCGCTGGGGTTAGACAATGTCCGTAAAGTGCCTTGCCTAAGGACACAACCGTTTAACTAGCGACAACTTTTGCACCTGCAACCGTTCGATTGAAAGGCGACGCACTAAACCACCAGACTAACCGGTTGGACTTCTGACGAAGACAGGCGCTTGGGATCGCACGTACTTGAGAAGTTAAACACATTTATTTTCAGTAAAAATCCTTTTTATGTAGGGCCCAAATATATTTTGCCGATTTTTTCAAATCGATTTTTTCCTGCTTTTATTATGTGTTCGATTTAAAAAAAAAACATTTTTTGTTAAAGGTTTGACAGGCATTGCTTGTGGCTCCGACATCTACCAGAAGGATAATGCAATCGCAATGAAACTTTGACATTTAAAAGCGCATATGGTCTAGATATGCAGAAACCAAAATTTTAGGCAATTTATCGAGGGGGATTCCCCTGGGAGGTAAAAAAACCAAAACGGTAGTTTTTTTTCTAGAAAATTAGCGTTTTGGGGCATAGCGCTTGAACGGCTACTCCAATTTTAATTAGGTTTGGTAAAATGAAGGAACATTAGCCAATGATATAACACTTTGAAGAATTAAAAAAATTACCTAGGGAAATACCCTAAAAAATAAGATTTTGTTCTCAAATCATGATTGTGCCATGCATGGTTTGTGGCTCCGACATCTATCAGAATGAGTAATGGAATCGCAATGAAACTTTGACATTTGTTGGCGCACATGGTCTAGATATACAGAAACCAAAATTTTAGGCAATTTATCGAGGGGGATTTCCCTGGGAGGTGAAAAACCAAAACGGTATATTTTTCGAAAAAATTAGCGTTTTTGGTCATAGCGCTTGAAAGGCTACTCTAATTTCAATCAGATTTGGTAGAATGTAAGTGCATTAGTTACTGATTTAACACTTAAAACAAATAAAAAAGATTACCTAATGAAATACCCTAAAAAATAAGATTTTTTCCTCAAACCATGGTAGGACCATGCATGGCATAGCGCCCAGACATCTACCAGAAAGAGTAATGGAATCGCAATAAAAATTTGACATTTGTAAGAGAACATGGTCTAGATATGCAGAAACTATAATTTTGGGTAATGAATCTAGGGGAATTCCCCTGAGATGTTAAAAATCAAAACATTTTTTTCTAATAAATTATCTTTTTGAGCCATAGTGCTTGAACGGCTGCTCTAATTTTGATCAGATTTGGTGAAATGGTAGACCATTAAACAATTTATTATCTGTGTCCATTTATTAAAAGAAAGAAAACATTTACTTAGTGTAATTCCCATAAAAACGAAAATATGTTCTTGAATTATGACTGTGACAGGCATGCCATATCGCACTGACATATCCAACAAGGAGTCGACAAATCAGAATAAAACTTTAAGAATTGTTACATAACATGACCCCAAATATAATACAAAAAACTTATCTACTAAACCAAGGGGAATTCCCTGAAACCATGAAATCGGGCTATTTTGGAAATTTAGCTTTATTTTACCACCACGCTTGAAAACAAGCTGTAATTTAAAACATTTGTGGTGAAATGTTCGTAAATTTAAGACGTTTATTCTTTTCTCAACTACACATGGAAAAGAAGTTTGCTCTGATAACTATGGGACCCATGCGTTTATGCTTGCAGAAACAAAGTACATACTCAGTGTATAAAATACAAATTGTGGTTAGGGACCCTGTAGCATGAATATATGGCTTGCTGCGACATGTTTTTTTTTCGTCAAAGGTTTGACTGGCATGGCATGGCGCCTCGATATCTACCAGATAGAACAATGGAATCGTAATGAAACTCAGCCATTCGTTAGACAACATGGTCTAGATATGTAGAAACCAAAATTTTGAGTAATAAATAAAGGGGAATTCCCCTGGGATTAAACAACAAAACGGTATTTTTTTTAAAAATTAGCTCTTTTGGGTATAGCGCTTAAACGGCTGTTTTAGTTTAAATCAGATTTGGTAAAATGTAAGTGCATTAGTCACTGATATAACACTTAAAATAAATAAAAAAAATTACTTAGGAAAATACCCTTAAAAAATATTTTGTTCTCAAATGATGATTGTGACAGGCATGCCATGTCGCCCCGGTATCTACCTAACAGAGTAATGGAATCGCAATGAAAATTTGACATTTGTAAGACAACATAGTCTAGATATGCAAAAGCTAAAACGCTTAAACGGCTGCTCTAATTTTAATCAGATTTGGTGAAATGTTAGACTATTAGACACTCTGTGCCAATTAAAAGAAAGAAAACATTTACCGAGCGTAATTCCCTTAAAAACGTAGATATGTTCCTGATTTTGGATTGTAACATGCATGCCATATCGCACTGACATCTCCAACTAGGAGACAAATCAGATAAAATTTGTTGGGAGAGTGGTACTGAGTGGGACATGGTCCACAGTAAGAAATTTTGAATAAAAACGTTGAAACATAAAAATATTAAAACCTTCGACGATTGAGTGATTTCACGTTACTAACGCACTTTGTAACGATTTTCAAGGAACCCGCATGTCAGTTTTGGAAAGTTATGGAAGTTTAAGATTTTTGAGAGGTCTAAGTAAAATTTTATACGCTAGCTGCAAATTTAATTTAGATTGGTGAACATTAGCTTTAAGGCTAAAGTTACTGGGAAGTGATAAAGTAGGTGCATACCTTGCTTACAAACAGAAAAAGAACATGGCAGCGTAAATTTAAGTATCTTTAATTTTGACTTATAGATTTGTAGTATCTACGTACTCAGTGAGACACTATGTTGAGGTACACTGTGAGACAGAATACAGGAGTGTTTTATTATCTTTTTTGGTGGGTTTAAGCCCACAAAGAGCATTTATATGTTCTAAAATAGCCTATGCAGTAATTAGCCAAGTATATAAATCTATCCAGTTTTAGATATTTATTATTTTTAATAACTAGGAGTGGACTCATATTGCCTGAGTGAAGCTGTTCAATTGGTTTTGTCCAATGAATGGAGCCTAAGAAAGGCAGCAGATCATACAGGAGTGAAATTTTAAACACTCGTAAGGTATGTCAGTAAGCAAAAAGCTGCTGGAAATGCCACTAGAAGCCTATAGTCTTATGTAAAAAATACCACATATGTAAAACAGAAACTTGTCTACTAAAAGTAATCCACATATGTAAAAACAGAAACTTGTCTACTAGGGAATTCTCTGACCCATAAAAAACTAAACCGGGCTGTTTTGGGAATTTAGCTTCATTTCACTACAGCGCATGAAAAAAATCTTTTAATTTAAAACATTCGTGGTAAAATGTTAGTAAAATTAAGACGGTTATTCTTTTTTAACTACACATGGAAAAGCAGTTCGGTTTAATAACCATGGGACCCATGCGTTTATGCTTGCAGAAACAAACTACATACTCAGTGTATAAAATACAAATTGTGGCTAGGGACCCTGTAGCATAAAGATATGGCATACAACATGTGTTTTGCAAATAGTGGTGGTTAAACAGGTAGTAAATGTTTTCTTTCCTAATTGGCACAGAGTGTCTAATAGTGTAACATTTTACCAAATCTGACCAAAATTTGAACAGCCGTTGAAACGCTATGCCCACAAAAAGCTATTTAAAAAAAAACGTCCCAGGGGAATTTCCGTGGATTTATCTCCTATAGTTTTGGTTTCTGCATATCTAGACCATGTTGTCTAAAAGATCACCAAGTTTCATTGCGATTCCAATATTCCTTTTGGTAGATGTCGGGGTTACATGCCATGCGGAATATTGGCCTCAACGGCTAACATTTTTTAAAATAATCTTTGTTGCTTTTGATTCAACGACCCTGAATCGCTTTGTTGTTGTTGCTTTGTATTCCATATCCCAGGGTCATATTCATCCGCGGCCAGAAGCACAAATGCAAGACGGAGTACGAAGAGAATTTTATTCATCTGCAAAATTCATCGTTGTCATCAAAACAGCTTCTGTTGACGAAAATAAACAAACTTACCTTTGTAGTATTCTTTTAAGAAAGATAAATTTGTTTGATTAAGAGCTGGAATTTATATCAGATATGCGTTTTGCGTTTTTTTCTTATTACGAAATAACTTCTATTTGATTTGACTACTCAGCAAGTGCTCTTACTTTGCAGGAAACGTATATCCTGGATTGATCCGATTGGTTTGTTGGTGATAGTGTGTTTATGCAAAATCTAATGATATTTGCTACCGAATCTCGTTAGTTACCTACAAGCTAATCAGTTGGTGAGTTTTATGTTAACCTTTTAAGCACTAATTTACTTACGATATTTTGATTGTATTTAATTTATTTATAGAAAACCGCCATTAAAGACAGTAAAAGAATTGTGCGCGTTTAAGCGGATTAAAGACAGACATTCGCGTTAATAGACATTAGGAAACCCTACTGTAATTCTGTGCGGAGTTGCACGTGGCTGAGTTTACTGAATTGTGAAACTGATGGCCAATGACTGTCGATGTTTTTGTCAGCAAGTTAAGTGCGCTATGGTAATTTAGGAACGCGTACTAAATTTGGGAACGCGTTGACAATTTTGCCGCATAATGGCGTAAAGAGGCGAATTGTGACACTTTTGGCGAGGTGAAATATTACCAGAGCGCTGCTAAATTAAGTGCGTGCTGTTAAATTAAGTACGCGCACTTAAATTAGCATCGCGCTGATTTTACTGAATTATGACGTCTATGGCCAATCATAGTGCAGAGAGCGTTGTAACTTGTGTTTCTAAATATCATCATCAGGAAAATATGACTTTTTGTTTAAACATCGCACAAACAACACACTCGTCGCATTACAATATTGTAATTACTTCCTCTGACTTCCTTTGTAGACTAAACACGTCTTTAAATCATTTCAAGAATTGAGCTGATGTTTTGTTGGTGCTAAAGTCTCAACGCAAAATACCAAACGTAATTGTCCAATGAACAGTAAAGTTTTATTGCGGTGCCACGTTAAAGCAGTGTCTATACTGAGGCTGGATGAGGGGCGCTTGAGCTTAATTCCTTGTTTGTTTTATTGTGACACGTCACACACATGAAAATGTGCTCCATTATATTCACATCTTGCGTGAAAATTAAACCCAAGCCTCACTTAGCCTCAGTGTAGACTGGGCTTTAGGCATCACTAGAGTATGCTTGTGCAACAGTTATATGCTAACAGTTGTGAGCTTCGTTGCTCGTATCCAATATAACAAACATGCGTGTCTAATCTTACAGTAAATTTGTCACGCTGCAAAAGGACAAATTACAACGTTATATACCGGATAGAATAAACTTGTCTCTATCTTAAAACTTGGTAACCGCAAGAGGGCGCTATTAATATATTTAAACCCTATATTACAAAAGCAACAACCCTCTTAGTCTACATAATATTTATGTTTTACCTTCGTGAATAGGAAAATACAAGTGATGTTATCACATTATGCCCACTGTCGAAATACCAGATATATTACAGTGGTTTGCTAACCTATTAATCTATCTATCTGGCCAGACAAAAAGCAAATATTGGATTTGATGTAAAAATTGTTTCGTGTTTTAAAACATTTCAATCGTGCAGCTGATACACAAAATATCCAAATTGTTCCAGTTGCCACATATCTCGTGTCGCTTACTTGCCACGTAGCTTTTGTATTATAAAGTGTTGATTCTTTCTTGTGGGCGACCTGCACTCCGCCCAGAATTACAGTAGGGTTGCGTTAATGTCTATTAACGCGAATGTCCGTCTTTAATCAGCTTAAACGCGCACAATTATTTTACTGTCTTTAATGGCGGTTTTCTATAAATTAATTAAATACAATCAAAATATCGTCAGTAAATCAGTGCTTAAAAGGTTAACATAAAACTTACCAACTGATAAGCGTACAGTTAAGTAACGTTAGATTCAGTATAAAGCGTTTCGTTACTAACATAAATTCAGTGTTCGGTACCAACACAATTAAAGAAAAAACGAGGAAACGAGGCAAATAAATAGAGGCGAGTTCTGACGTCACGACCTTGGACACCTGATCTAATATCAGGGGCAAATCAGGACGGCGCACCAACAGCATCAAGCGATGTGAACTTAAAACGTTATACACACATGTTACATAAAGTTTTATTGATATATTGCTGAAGTTGTTATTAATCCCATTAAAGCACTTACATGCCTTGCCTATGTGCACGTGTGGACAACGTTGCCTAAAACTTGTGGTTTAGACATGCATGTTCCATGTTTTAGGTACAAGCAACACCAAACGCCACATAAAAAAAACTCAAAAAAACTTGTTTGTTTAAAATCTACGTATGGTCTTTTGCATAAAGACACTATCACCAACAAACCAATCTGCTTAATCCAGAATATACGTTTCCTGCAATGTGAGAGAACTTTCCGAGTAGTCAAATCAAAGAGAAGGTTTTTCGAAATAAGAAAAAACGCATTTCTGGTATAAATCCCAGCTCTCAATCGGACTTTGAATTAGCTTTCTTGAAAGACTACTACAAAGGTAAGTTTTTTGATTTTCGTCAACAGAAGCTGTTTTGATGACAACGATGAATTTTGCAGATGAATAAAGCTGTATTCGTACTCCTTCTCGCACTTGTGCTTCTGGCCGCTAAAGAAACCGACGCTTTTGGTCGTAGTCGTCGTCGCAGAGCTGAAATACGCAGACGATGGCGAGGATGGAACCAAATGAAACAACTCGATATGCTAGGTACTACTAACACGAAAGTTCGGATTAGGCATATGAACAGTTTATTATTTAGCTATAAGTATTATTGCCACGAAAGATCTAATTTTAGGCTTTTAACAGTTTATTATTTGACTGAGTAATATTGCCACAAAAGCTCTAATTAGGAAGTAATATTGAAACATTGACAGCTTAATAATCGGTTGAGTAATAATAATACTAAAGTCCTGATTAGACATACTAACAGTTTTATATTTGACTGAGTAATATAAAAAACTATAAATTAGACATTCTAACAGCTTAATATTTGTCTTGGCATTTGTATATACGAGAAGGCCTAGTAGATATAAACTAGTACGGATTCTGCAACGTTAAAAAAAGAAAATATAGGCATTTAACCACAAAGAAAAAGTGTCTGGAAAAAATATACAGCTTAAAAAAAAGTCCAAATAAAGAGTTTATAACATACAATTGACTTTTTTCAGATGGTGGTTTGCCTGCCGCTACGGGTCCATGGGATGAAGTTATGGATGAATTCCCCTAAATGTGTTCAAAAAATACCGCCATTAAAATGAGCTGTATATAAACGTAGTTGGTATTTTTGTTTTCTTTATGATTGAAACGCTACATTTTTTCAGCAAAGCCCAATAATCCCTATAATTTGATGGATTCTACCGAATCGACAAAACGTCTGAATCATATTCACAACACACTGCAATAGCGTCGGTAACTCCACGGTGGGTGCGAGGTGATCTGACGAGTACCCGTGTGTTAATGCCCCTTGCGTTTACCTAGCTACGGGGATAAAGCTCTTAAAAAGAAGCTTTAACTTAAAACATTTGTGTTGATATGTCCGTAAATCTAAGACGATTATTCTTTTTAACTACACATGGAAAAGAAGTTTGGTTTTAATAACTATGGGACCCGTGCGTTTATGCTTGCAGAAACAAACAACATACTCAGTGTATAAAATGCAAAATGTGGTTAGGCACCCTGTAGCATAAATATATGCCATACAACATGTGTTTTACAAATTGTTGTGGTTGTAGCAATCTTGACATTATATTTGCAAAAACTGCAATTATTTTATTTAATCCACGCCAACTGTGTTCGTTTTGCCATTACCTTATGACGTCATTGGCACCTAAAGCAGTTGTTTTCTATCTACGTCATTCTTTGCTTTATAAAGCGTTGTGCGATTACATATAAACACACAAAAACATAGAACTTGGAATTTTACGGTTCTTCTATTTAGTGGAGGTTCCGCTGCCAGTCTAGTTTAGTTCCACGTCATGTGGGTACATATGGAGTCGGAACGGAGAATTATGTACTAGATATAGACGGCAGCGGATCCTGGGACCTGGTCCCGGCCAATTTAGATCGTTGAAAAACCCTGCCCCCACATGGTTTAACACGTGGTTGACACTCTCCCATAACGAGAGAATCGGCGCGCAGCCTAGAACATGTTGCGTATAAACATTGGGGATTCACAACCATTGTTATCCATCGAAACACTTGTTTAAATACATAGAGGGCCACATGTCATTGAAATGGTATTTTATTGTGGGCATCACTTAATCAGTCTGGCGCGCGTGTTTTTCGTTGATTGTTTTATTATAGTGGGTTTAAATTCAGTTCTGTAATTTACATTTGCCTTTACTTGTATTTTCTACGACCTTACGTTTATTTTTGTTAGTTGCTAAATTACTTATGTTACAGCGCCAAGTTAAGTTATAAGTTTGTTTAAACTTTGAATAAAGTAAAATTCAGTGCAATTAAACAAACTTTTATTATCTGCAAGAAGATGTCATCTTTGAACGATGTATACTAAGACCGTCAAGATTCGACGCTGATTCTGGATCGCCTAAAGCAGCCAAGCAGCTGCAACATTGGTTAAGGATATTTACCGGATATTTAGAGAACTGTACAAAATACGCAACAGCTCAACGCGCAGAACTTCCCAACAAACTAAGCATTCTGTTTGCATTCGTAAGTACAGAAGTATACGAATTAATTGAAGATTGTCCTTCATATGAAGATGCTGTAACAAAATTGAAATCCATATATATTAAAACTCCAAACGTGATTTTTGCGCGTCACCTATTGTCAACACGTAAACAGAAACCGGATGAAACATTACAAGAATATCTACATGTGTTGCACGGGCTAAGTAAAGATTGCAATTTTAAAGATGTCACCGCCAGCGACTATCGCAAAGAACTTGTCCGAGATGCCTTTATAAACGGTTTATCTTCCCATCATATACGTCAGCGGCTTTTGGAGAATAACGAGCTGACCTTGGATCAAGCGTTTGAAATTGCTAACACGCTACGCATGGCGCAAGAACACTCTTTCTGCAGTTTATTTGAAACAAGGAGTTGCGGTAGCAGCCGTTTCCCCTCCTGAGGAAACGTCGACTTCGCGGACACCGTTAACTGAGGTTTACGGGGCAATCGGTTCAATCTCAAAACCAAAACCAAGACGATGTTGTTACTTCTGCGGCAATTGGTCCAATCACGCACGTACGCAGTGCCCTGCTCGAAATGTATCCTGTTTTGCTTGTGGTAGGAGAGGCCATTTCTCTAAAGTGTGCAATGCTAAGCAAATGGGGAATGAGGTGAGGCCACAATCGTATTCGGGTTGTACCGCAGCCCTACATACACCTACGGAGCAATCATTGTGTTCTATTACGGCGTCTTGTCCTGGTAGTCTTTCTCGAGCTGCTTGTACAGTTAATGTTCAGGGCAAGAATGTCACGGCACTTGTTGATTCCGGCAGTTCCGAAAGTTATATCGATGCATCTATATGCGAAAAGCTCAACTTGAAAACACACCCGTCATCTCACCAAGTTCAAATGGCATCCTCTTCTTTAAAATTGAAATCTATTGGGTTTTGTCTGGCAAATTTAAAGATTGAAGATATACAGTAATGCTAAAAAGCTACATGTGCTTGAACAGCTTTGTAGTGACGTCATTCTTGGATTAGATTTCCAAAGTCAACATCAGAGGCTAATATTTGAATTTGGTGGAAAATCTCCAGACTTAGTTGTTTCTAATAAATCTACCTGCGCCCTCGCAGCGGCTAATACGGAGGCTGCTTCACTCTTTTCAAATCTGTCACGGGACGTCAGGCCCATCGTCACTAAATCTCGTCGTTTTAATCCGGAGGACCGAGAGTTTATTCAACATAGCATTGATAACTTACTTTGCGAAGGTGTAATTAAAGCTAGCAGATCTCCCTGGCGTGCGCAAGTCGTGGTTGTAAAGGACGAAACAAATCGACACAAGAAGCGGTTGTGCGTTGACTATTCGCAAACCATTAATATATATACCGAGCTGGATGCTTTTCCCTTGCCACGCATAGATGACATGGTAACTGAACTTGCCAAATACAAAGTATTCTCAACTTTTGATTTGCGTAGCGCCTACCACCAAATTCCAATCGTCGAATCGGAACGTAAATACACCGCATTTGAAGCTAATGGTCGGCTGTACGAATTCATTCGTATTCCATTTGGTGTAAAGAATGGAGTCGCCGCTTTCCAAAGAAAAATGAGTCAATTGATCGAAGAGGAAGGCTTAAAAAGCACATTTCCATACCTTGATAATATAACAGTTGCTGGTCGTGATAAAGCGGATCATGACATTAGAGTAAAAGCCTTCATGGACGCAATCAAACGTCGAAACTTTACCATAAACGAAGCCAAAACGATTTCAGGCGTAACGCATATCCAAATTCTAGGATATGTGGTTGGAAACGGTGAAATAAAACCAGACCCAGAACGCATGCGCCCTCTTCAAGAATTTCCTCCGCCCAACGATGTCCGATCGCTTCGCCGAGTCCTTGGAATGTTTGCTTATTATGCAAAGTGGATTCGTGATTTTGGGGACAAAATTCGACCTCTGGCAGCGACCAAAGATTTTCCTCTTTTTAAAGAAAGCCTTAAAGTGTTTAACACTTTGAAAGACGAGCTCAAAAACTCTGCACTACGATCTATTGACGAGTATGCCCCTTTTGTTGTCGAATGCGACGCTTCGGATGTCGCAGTTTCTGCCACTTTGAATCAAGGAGGGCGACCAGTGGCTTTCATGTCTCGTACCTTACAGGGGAGCGAGATTCATTACCCCGCATATGAAAAGGAAGCAACAGCTGTTATAGAAGCAGTACGTAAGTGGTCTCATTTGCTTTCTAGGCAAACGTTTACCCTAATCACCGACCAACGCTCCGTTGCTTTTATGCTCGACAGTCGCCGTCGATCCAAGATTAAGAATAATAAAGTCCAGCTATGGCGCATGGAGCTGGCTGCATTTTCATACGTCATGAAGTATCGCCCTGGACAACAAAACGTTGGCCCCGACTCTTTTACGAGAGCATTTTGCTCCTCCTCCTCGGGCGTGTACAATCTGGAATACCTCCACAATAACCTATGTCATCCTGGTGTCTCACGGCTGCTACACTTTGTTCGTACAAAGAACCTGCCACACTCCACTGCGGACGTTCGGAGGGTTACAGCTGAATGTAAGGTATGTGCTGAAGTTAAACCACAATTCTTTCGACCAAATATAGGCACCATAATCAAGGCAACGCAGCCCATGGAGCGTCTGAGCGTAGATATTAAAGGTCCCGCTTTCTTCAACATCAAGCAATAAGTATTTATTGATTATAATTGACGAGTTTTCACGATTTCCCTTTGTTTTTCCATGTAAGGACATGACGACCCGAACCGTGATCACTTGTCTCGACAAGTTGTTTGCGTTATGTGGGACTGCTGGGTTTATCCACTCCGACAATGGACCAGCATTTGCATCACATGAATTCAAAAGTTATTTGTTGAGACGTTGTATTGCGTCAAGCAAATCAAGTATCTACCATCCTGCTGGAAATGGACAAGCGGAAAAATGTGTTGGGACTGTATGGAAAACTATTTTGCTGGCGTTGAAGACGCGCCGTTTGCAGCAATCTCAATGGGAAACAGTTTTGCCCGACGCCCTTCACTCCATTCGATCTTTAGTATGTACTGCTACTAATGCCACGCCCCACGAACGATTTTTTAATTTTCAAAGAAGATCAACAACCGGCGAATCTCTTCCAACATGGATGACCAACCCTGGAAAAGTATATTTACGCCGATTTGTGAGACCAGACAAAAGCGCGCCGCTAGCAGACGAGGTTGAACTGGTAAATATTAATCCGACCTACGCAAATGTTCGCTTTCCCAATGGTCGCGAAGCAACTGTGTCACTCAGAGACATTGCACCCTGTCCACAGGATCCTGTTGAGCATGTGACTGCTGATGGCGATACCGAGCTTAGTTCGGACATTTTAAACCCTGTCTCGCCTAATTTAAGCGATGAATCTAGCACCGCTAATTCTAATAACCCTTCTACAATTGATATCGTCAGCGGGCCTAGTACCCCCAATATTACTTCTGATAATACCGAACATACTGTAAGACGCTCTGCTCGCAGTAACAAAGGCATACCACCTCAGCGATATGGCAACTCATATTTTTAAGAAGGGGTGAATGAAATGGTATTTTATTGTGGGCATCACTTAATCAGTCTGGCGCGCGTGTTTTTCGTTGATTGTTTTATTATAGTGGGTTTAAATTCAGTTCTGTAATTTACATTTGCTTTTACTTGTATTTTCTACGACCTTACGTTTATTTTTGTTAGTTGCTAAATTACTTATGTTACAGCGCCAAGTTAAGTTATAAGTTTGTTTAAACTTTGAATAAAGTAAAATTCAGTGCAGTCATTTCGACATGGAGGTCTATTAATTGGTTCCCGCCATATATTGCAGACGGCGCGGAAAGACCTAACCCTTATTTTGTCCACATATTTGTTTTAGTACTTTATACCTTGCAGTATGACTACAGTTAGAAGTATCAACAACGAGAATATTAATATAGTATTTCTTTATTCATCTAATGGGTGATTTCGATATGAAGAACAAGTCCACTGTAAAAATACAAGTGTTATATTTTGTATTTAATAATAAAATAAATGAATTACGTATAAATGTAATAAATATTTATGTTTAAAACCATCAATGAGTGAACTATATTTAACTAACCATAATCCAAAAATGTCATTAGTTGTCCATATCTTCGCTTGCTTCATCGACAGCAATTTCTGCATATTTAAAGAACCAATAGGTTAGATATAACGATCACAGACACAAATAGAGAAATATAAGTGTACACGCGAACACGGAAACCCGAACTAACACACACGTTTAAAATGACTTAAGATAAAAAATAATTAGTATAGGATATTCATGTATCTAACCGTCAATAGGAAAACGTAATCGTTCTTACACCGGTATAACTGTCATATTACCATGGGCCGACCGTCAGGTACCGGAACTGTTGCACGATTTAGACGTTTATTCAATTTTATTAGAATAAATTTACTGAGTTGAGGCAGTATCCAGTAAGTATCTTGTCCAAGTATACTGTAACCATTCGACTAAACGGCGACACACTGGTCCACAAAGCTGTTCGGTCGGATTAAGTTATTGCCGCACTGGGGACTAATTTATTAACAATAAACCATGAGACATAACATTATGAAACTTTTACCTTGAAGCTGCAGCTAAAAAAAACAATTAAAAAAAATAATACCCTTCTGGTTTTTAACGCCCCAGGGGAATTCCCTTAAATTTATCACCCAAAATATTGGTTTCTGCATATCTAGGCCATGTTGTCTAACAAATGAAAAAGTTATATTACGTTTTCGTTATTCCTTCTGGTAGATGTCGGGGCGACTTGCCATGCCTGTCAAGCGTTTAACAAAGAAAAAAAAACAGAAAAAAAACGGACAAAAACACATACATAACATTATGAGACTTTACCGTGAAGCTGCTTCATCATTTGGTTCCAATCACCCCAACGTCTGCGCCTGCGTGCTGCTTTCATTAGTTTTAATTGAAACGCATCAGTTATTTGACTCGACACCAAAATCGCTAGCACAAACAGAAGAATCGCCTTGTTCATCTGCAAGGATATATTTTAATCTCATAAAACTTACACAATCAATTGAATCCTACCTTGAAGGTTTCTTTAAGTATTGGATAAATTAAAAGATACAGCCAAGTTATACCCGATTTCTTTTTTCCCCGTGTTTTGATGGTAACTGCGAAAACATTGAAGCTGGAAAAAGAAGAAGTCGAAGCGTTCGTTGCTCCCGACTCGTCTTAGTAAAATGTCTCCAATTTCAAGTTCGGCTGACTATCATTTTCTCGTTGCTGTGCTGATCAACGCAAACAGTGGTGTTATAAAGCTATCATGTATGTAGGTTCTTTAAAGATTAAGACCACTTAAGTACTTAATACAAAA
Source organism: Ciona savignyi (assembly GCA_000149265.1). Lineage (NCBI taxonomy): Eukaryota > Metazoa > Chordata > Ascidiacea > Phlebobranchia > Cionidae > Ciona > Ciona savignyi. The sequence goes on from CH003389.1 coordinate 407,834, forward strand.
ATATTTACAAATACTACGTATATGGGATAAGCACTACATGCTAACAAAATATCATTGTGCTTTCTTCGATTCTCAAAAGAACAAATTTTTATTTAACTCCGTTTTTTTGCACCATTCTCGCAGTGGGATGTCATGTTTTTCATAAACAATTTTTGTTCGATAAACGATCTACAAAAATAACTAAATGGGCTAAAACTACTGCCAATGGATTTTTGCTGAAGAATTATTACACACGCAAGTTTTTGTGCCTTTCGACGGGTGACAGTAACAATTGCAGTGTGTTGTAAATTTTAGAGACTTTCATTTTTGGTAAAACCCATAAGTTTTTCCAACACAACAAACATACTGTTTTATTGTTTAATACATTTGTGGTGCTATATTTTAGTGTACCAACGTTTACGTCCAAGCTTAGTTTTTAACGCCACTGTTTGTTTTGATGAGCACATCAACCGGAAAATGCTAGTCAGTTGAATTGGAAACCGGAGACTTTTTTTCCGAAACGACGAAGTTTCAACGACCAAAACAATTAAGTAGAAACGAACTAACACTAAGACTTCTTTTATTTACAGATTTAATGTTTTTACAGTTTCTATCAAAACTTAAGAAAAAAATAATAGCGTTTAAGTTTAACCTTTATTTAAACAATAAATTCTAACAATATAGAAATGCTAAAACATAGAATAAGGCAAATGTGAATAAAGTGTTGCTTATGCGAGCCCAAGACAATGGAAGTTATGAGTCGAATTGCCATGAGTATTTTAGTTAATTAAGTTGTAAGCTGCGTTTTGTTATTACAAACTTTGCTTTCAGGTATAATGTTAATAAAAAAACATTTAAAAGTGGAAAGTTTCAACTTACGACACGTCCACGATACCAAATATCTGTTTTCAAACTTATTCTTGAGACAAAGCTGTTATGGTGTTTTACAAGAAAGAGTTGCTAAACGTTAACCACGCACATCTTTGCTAGTACCATGAAACCAACTCTACTTTGTATGCGGAGTAAATGTGCGCTAAAGGGTCTATTTCATTTTTATTAATTTTGATTCTTCAACTGTTCTATAGAAGTTTAGAACCTTTAAGATTTTATACATGTGATAATAGTGTATAGAGTGTCAACCACGTGTTGGACCGCCACTATTTGTAAAACACATGCTGTATGCCATATATTCATGCTACAGGGTCCCAACTACAATTTGTATTTTATACACTGAGTATGTAGTTTGTTTCTGCAAGCGTAAACGCATGGGTCCCATAGTTATCTAACCAAACTTCTTTTCCATTTATAGTTCCATGTGTAAATAAAGAATAGACGTCTTAAATTTACGAAGATTTCACCACAGATGTTTTAAATTAAAGCTTTTTTTCAAACGCTGTATGGTGAAATGAAGCTAAATGCCCCAAACAGCCCGATCTAGTTTTACGCGGTTTAAGGGAATTCCCCTGGGTTTAGTAGACAAGTTTCTGTTTTTACATGTGGGTCATATTATGTAACAATTCTTAAAGTTTTAATCTGATTTGACGAATCCTTGTTAAAGATGTCAGTGCGATATGGCATACCTGTCAATCATAATTTAGGAACATATCTTTGTTTTTAAGGGAATTACCCTAAGTAAATGTTTGCTTTATTTTAAATGGCACAGAGTGTCTAATGGTTTAACATTTCAGCAAATCTGATCAAAATTAGAGCAGCCAGTTAAGCGCTATGACCAAAAAGCTAAATATTTCATAAAAATAGCGTTTTGGTTTTAAACGTCCCAGGGGAATTCCCCTGGATTCATTACCCAAAGTTTTTGCACATCTAGACTATGTTGTCTTACAAATGTCAAATTTTTATTGCGATTCCATTACTCCTTTAGGTAGATGTCGGGGCGACATGGCATGCTTTTTACAATCCCGATATAAGAACAAAATCCTATTTTTTAGGGTATTTCCCTAGGTAATTTTTTTTCTAAATGTTAAATCAATGAATAATGCACTTACATTCCACCCAATCTGATTTAAATTGTAACAGTCGTTCAAGCGCTATGTCCAGAAATGCCATTTAAAAAAATAGCGTTTTGGTTTTAACGTCCCAGGGGAATTCGCCTGTATTTTTCACTTAAAATTTTTGGTTTCAACATATCTAGACCATGTTGTCTAACAATACACAAAGTTTTATTGCGATTCCATACCTTCTTTTTGGTAGATGTCGGGGCGGCATAGCATGCCTGTCACAATCATTATTTGAGAACAAAATCTTATTTTTTAGGGTATTTCCGTAGTATTTTTTTTAAATTTTTTTAAGTGTTAAATCAATGACTATTGCACTCACATTTTAATAAATCTGATTCAAAATGGAGCAGCTGTTCAAACGCTATGCTTAAAAAACCCAATATTTAAAAAAATACCGTTTTGGTTTATAACGTCTCAGGGGAATTCCCCTGAATTTATCACCCAAAATTTTGGTTTCTTTATATCTAGACCACGTTGTCTAAAAATCACAAAGTTTCATTGTGATTTCATTAACCCTTCTGGTAGATGTTGGGGCGACATGCCTTGCCGGTCAAGCGTTTGAAGAAAAAAAGGAAAATCATTTTCGAAAAAGGAAAATCAGTTTCATTTTTCGACTTGACAGAGGCAATTGATAAATATCGAAATGAAGTTTGGTTACCCTAAAACCAATCTGTGTTTGCCTGCAGAAACAAACGGCATACTATGTGTATAAGAAAGGTCCTACAGTATATTTCATAGACCAATTAGGAAACAAGATGTGTTTGCAAGCAGTGGTGATTAAACAAGTGGTTGACACTCTCGAATTGTTAATTCAGGTTTTGAAGTCCATATGTCGTAGGTACTTTTGCACATAAACGTGAACATAAAAGTCAAACTGCAGAACACATAACTTATTCAATTTTTTTTCTTTTTATTTTGAATACCAAATATTTCTTTTTAAACCGCATAGCGCTTTAAATGAGTCGCACTAATTCAATGTTGACATCAATCACGCATTAATTCTGTTTTACATTGCAGTAAGGTGTTTCCAACTCATACGACTCTAACCTAATGGTTTGATTTCTGTCGAAGTCATTTAACCCAGCGGTTCCCAAACTGGGCGCCGCGGCGCCCTATGGAGCCGCGAGACTTTGCCAGAGGCGCCGCGAAAGCATGCGGAAGTTGCTGCATTTATTATATATTTTTCTCACTAAAAAATTACAGTACATGTGTTAGTTGGAGATGTATGAGCCTGGTGTGCAACCCCATAAAGTAATCGTTTTACTTGTTAAAAATCCATTGTTCGGTGTTAACTGCCACATTTGCTGGCTAACGTTGCATTGTTTTTTTGTCAAATAACTGTTTTGCATTGATTGACTGTTCCTCAATCGTCAATTCAGTGAATAGTTTTGAAGAATTGGAATGGTTATCAAAGTGCGTACTAGTCTGGATATACAATACTTGTAGTTTGAACATTTTGGCATTATGAGGGAGCCGCAAGGTTTAAAAAGTTTACAAAAGGCGCCGCCAACAAAAAAGTTTGGGAACCGCTGATTTAACCAATTATTTTCCATATCTCTCCAATGCAAACTGAAATTACACAAAGGGCTCTCAATCAAAATCCTGCCATAGAATGTCTTAGATTTTATTTATTATTTAACATCAAGCTAGGAGATTTTTAGCTGGAGATAAACAATTAACACCTTTATTTTAAAAAGTTTTTCTCCACTATTACCAAACTTTACAGCTAAACTAGAACACCGGCACTGCCTAGGTACAAACATTCGGGAAGCCCTACCATTGGTACTCGCCAAAATAATTAAACACCGTGATAGGAGAGGGCAGCATGTTATTTTCGACCGCACATGGATTGAAATTTCTTCTTTTTTAAAACTGTTTAAATCATCAATAAGCTTGACGCAACTGCATTGCTAGTCATATCATCTAAAGTAATGTTATTGTAATACAAACCACCCACAGCGGTTTTAAGCATACAGACGTGGACTTTTTAGTTTTACTTTACCAAAGGGATAATGAAATCTTGTACCCAAATTGAATCTTACAGCTAAACGCCGTACAAATGATAATTTCACCCAGTAAATCAGTCGATCGACCTGTATACCGCTGCACCATGCAGCTGCATTTTGTCGATCGTCATAGTCATTACTTGATCACGTGGGAAAACGCAGAGCTGAATAGTATCTATAGGATATTCATGTTTATCCCCGCGAATGGGAAAACCAAGGGGGTTAACACACGGGCGATCGTCAGATTACCTCGCGCCCATCGTCGGGTTACCGAAGCTATTTCAGTGTGTTGTATATGATAAAGACGTTTCTGCAATTTGGTAGAACCCATTAATCTGCTGGGTTCAGGAAATCTCCCTAAAGTGCCTTGCCCAAGAACACAACCGACTAGCTAGCGACCAATTTCGCACCTGCAATCTTTCGATTGAAAGGCGAGGCACTTAACCGCTAGACCAACCGGCCGGACAAATGGCGTCTTAGGTCTCCGATTGTTCAAGAACACGAGGACAGATCTATAGCGCTTGACAAGATGCTTTCTTTTTTAAGAATATGTGCCTCTGACACGAATATTCTTTTGTTAACTGCTCTTGGAAAAGACGATCGGTTTGGTAATGGGACCCATGCGTTTATGCTTGAAGAAACAAAACTATGGCAGTCCGGTTGAAACTTTCTGGAATGTTAGATAACTTGGCGTGCACATTTCTGAAGACTAGATATATTGTGTAATAACGGAAAACAAGATCGGTTTGTTACCTCAGGGACCATGCGTTTCTGCTTGCAGAAACTAACTAAATACTATATAAAGTACACCAAATGTAGTTATGAACCCTGCTTGTATAAACACATAGCATAAAAACACAAGAAATACAGTATAAGTTCGTTCTTAAATATTGGTTTATTAATTCTGAGTTCCCTGATAAATATATAATTTTAAGGTAACTAGATTCATTTTTACTGCATCTGTGCTCATACTTACTTACACATCAGATCTTTGTAATATCAATTAGAATGCGCTTTGTGGACATGAGTAACATTGCAAAGAGTTGTCCGTACTTTATAAAATATCTGCTTACCTTAAATTATTCATGGTAAACAACAATAACAAATGTAAACATCTACCAAGTTTTAAACCCCGATGTTGGGTTTATCCAACCTTTTAAGAAACTTGGGTTTTTGTAAATTGTGTAACCGCCGTAGGCGCCAAGCAAAGCCAACACTCCAAGGGAAAACTTCATTTCTCTCATCATTCTAATCATGATAGGATGGCTCTCCATGTAATCCCTTATAATGGAAGCACGCGCATTTGCGTGAGGAAACGGTTTATCAGGAATCTCTTCGCCAAGAAACTCGCACAGTGGAGCCCATCCGTCCTTAAAATTGTACACAAGCAGCTTGTCCTTTGGTGCATTCTTTTGTAAATGTGGTCAATGTAAAAGTTGTATAAGCGCAAACTTAATGTATGTTTGGACACTTACAAGAAGAATGTCTGCGTTGTGGGTTCTATATAAACGTTTCAACACCAGCTCGCTTCTGTCATATTTGGACCAAGGCCACCGTCGGCGTGAAGATAATTCTACTTGCACTATAAAGAGATTTTGTAAAACACCACGGTTTTTTTAGCATAAAAAAACTATGCTTTGGCCACATTTAATAATCCCATGTCGGATTAAACTGCATACCACATATAAATGCAGGCTACATACTGGTAGACTCTGTGAAGCAAAAATATTGCCATCCAGAATACGACAAAACTTGCATCAGTATATACAAAGGATCAGAATCAATCGACGTCAATTGAGTTAGGAGGCTTCGGTACCAAGAATCCTCGTCTCGAATGGAAACCACAATCTGTACACAGTGCAATTATAAATCGTGTCCTATTTAAAGACTTGTCGTAAATGCTGAACTTACTTTGGCATCTGGGTAAGCCTTTAAGATTTCATCCCAAAACAGATAACAGGGACTATCGACGACTGCATCAACGCCTTTGTACATTCTTCTAAAGTCCTTAGCTGTTCCTCCATATTTTATTAGTTTGCGCCATTCTTTTCCCAGGTACCAAGAGTTTTCCAGCCAGTCGTATGTATTGTATCCGAACTCTTGGAACACTGCTGCCATGGTTTTAGTACCAGTTTTGGCATAACCGGCATAAATGACCTTCATTCTTTCTTTTTGTTGCTATAGATGCTCGATTAAGTCAAGTAGAAACGTGTAGACGAGCTAGGTTTTTATTCACCGTCATCAGTTTTGATTCGCCAAAGTTAGCTAATGCTGCATTAATGATTAACTCTGAAGAATTGACTTTTGAAGCGTTTCATTTTGCGGGTTGCCGGAGGCTATTAAAAGTCGTTAACGAGTGCGGAGAATTAACATCGAAAAGAAGTTTGGATACCCACAAACCTATCCGTTTTTGCCAGCAGAAACAAGCGGCATACTAGGTGTATGAAATAATGGACCCTGCTTGCGCAAACGTAGAAAACAAAATGTTTTTGCAAACAGTGGTGATTAAGCAAGTGGTTGACACTCTCGTGTTGTAAATTCAGGTTTTGAAGTCCATATGGCGAAGTTACCTTTGCACATGAACGTAAACATAAACCCAAAGTGCAGCATCCATAACTCATTCAAATTTGGGCAATAAGCTCCAGAAAATCAAATGTTAAAAAGTTTAAGTATGCCTAAAAAACGTTAATGGTAATACCTTTATGTTACCACGAAAAATCACTTAAAGTAAAAATAAAGTAAATAAAGTCGTTGGCAACAGACCTTGTTTTTTTATATGTTTTAATACCGATTCGTTTCACTGACCCATCACTTACTTAATCACCACTGTTTGCAAAAACATCCTGTTTTCTACGTTGGCGCAAGCAGGGTCCCATAGAATATTTTATACACCGAGTACGCCGTTTGTTTCTGCTGGGAAATTTTAATGGCTTCAGTAAACTTTCAAAACGAAACGCTTTAAAAGTCAATATCATTGCGGTTAATCATTAATGTAGTATTTGCGAACTTTGGCGAATAAACCTGCTCATTGTGCATATAAACGTAGCTAGCCTATACGCCTCTTCTTGACTTCTATAGCAACAAAACGAGCATCTATAGCAACAAAAGGAAAGAATGAAGGTAATTTATGCCGGTTATGCCAAAACTGGTACTAAACTATGACAGCAGTGTTTCAAGAGTTTGGGTACACTACATACGATTGGCTCGAAAACTCTTGGTACCTGGGAAAGGAATGGCGCAAACTAATAAAATATGGAGGAACAGCTGAGGATTTTAAGAGAATGTACAAAGGCGTTAATGCAGTCGTCGACAGTCCATGTTATCTGTTTTGGGAGGAAATCTTAAAGGCTTACCCAGACGCCAAAGTAAGATCAGTATTTACGACACGTCTTTAAATAGGACACGATTTATAATTGCACTGTGTACAGATTGTGGTTTCTATTCGAGACGAGGATTCTTGGTACCGAAGCGCCATAACTCAAATGACGTCTGTTGACTCTGATCCCTTGTATATACTGATGCAAGTTTTGTCGTATTCTGGATGGCAATATTTTCGCTTCACAGAGTCTGCCAGTATGTAGCATTCATTTCTATGTGATATTTAGTTTAAACCGATACGGGATTATTTAAAGTTGACATATTATAGGGTTCGAAAACTAGTAACGAAAACTACTTTTTTATACAAAACCTTTTTATAGTGCAAGTTGTTCTATCTTCCCGCCGACGTTGGCCTTGGTCCAAATTTGACAGAAACGAGCTGGTGTTGAAGCGTTTATATAAAACCCACAACGCAAACATTCTTCTTGTAAGTGTGCAAATACGAGTTCACTTTACGCTATAACACTACAACATTGACCACATTTACAATAGAATGCACCAAAGGACAAGCTGCTTGTGTACAATTTTAGGGACGAATGGGCTCCACTGTGCGAATTTCTTGGCGAGGAGATTACTGATAAACCGTTTCCTCACGCAAATGTGGGTGCTTCCATTATAAGGGATTACATGGAAAGCCATCCTATCATGATTAGAATGATGAGAGATATGATGTTTTCCATTGGAGTTTTGACTTTGCTTGGCGCCTACACCGGGTATAAAATTTACGAAAACCCAAGTTTCCTGAAAGGTTGCATAAACTCGGCAACATCGTGGTTAAAAATTTGGTAGATTTTTACATTATTGTTGTTGTGGTTTACTATTAATATTTTAAGGTGTCCTTGTGTCCCCAAAGTCCATTTTAATTGATATTTTAAAAGATCTAAAGAGTAAGTACGGGCACAGAGGCAGTAAAGATGCATCTACTTAATTTAAAATGAAATATTTAACACAGAACTTGAAATTAAGAAACCATTTTTAAAGAACGAACTTAAATTGAATTTCATTTAGAAACTACAGAGACCACGTCCTAAACCACCTCGATTTGTAAAATTCAATTTGTATGCTATGTGCTTATGCAAGCAGCGTCCCTAACCACATTTGGTGTATTATTTTAATTGTATTTAGTTTGTTTGTGCAAGCAGAAACGCATGGGTCCCATTACTAAACCAATCTTCCTTTTTAAGTGCAGTTAACAAAAGAATATTCGTGTCAGAACCACATATATTTTTTTAAATTCAAGTATCTTATCAAGCGCTATAGCGAAAAGAAGCTAAATTCCTAAAACAGCATGATTTAGTTTTTCACGGCTTCAAAGAATTCGCCTTGGTTTAGTTCATACATTTCTAGGCCTATCCTCGAGGAAACTACTGGTGCAAAATTTGATCATAAAAGTTAGGTGTTAAGGCTTATGCGCCCTTTTGGTGTTGCCGTTCACCCCGGCGACTATGCCCATAAGGTAACGTCTTTGTTCGTGGATTAAATCCACGTACTTCTTTAGTGTACAGATCGTGAGTCCATTGATCTGGCGTTTGCCCACGTGATCAAGTAAAGTCGATGACGATCGACAAAATAAAGCTGCATGGTGCAGCGGAATACACGTCGATCGAATGCATTACTGGGTGAAATTAACATTTGAACAGCGTTTAGCTGTGAACCTTAATTTGTGTACAAGAATTCAATTTCCCTTTGGTGAAGTAAAACTAAAAAGTCCAAGTCTGTGTGCTTAAAGCCGCTGTGCGTGGTTTGTATCAGAATTCAGTATGTGCTGCTGGGCAGCGCGCCGGTTTTCTCGTTTAACTGTGAAGTTTTGTAATAGTGGAGCTGTTACTTTCGCGGGTTGATTAACGGGTTGCTATAATTTGAAAATGACACGTATCGTTAAATAAACATGCAGTTTATGTCCTCTAGTTGTACGTGGCGATCATGGTTGATACGGAACGGTGATTGATACGGTTACGGAACGGTGGTTGAGATTAATAGGGAGCGGAAGGTTAATACGGGTTTTTGCATAATTAAAATAAAGGAACCATTTAAGGATAGCATGCACAGCTTGATGACGCGACAGCCATCGAACTTCACTCAAAGGCCTGAACGACAATATCGTTTCATCAAGAATTGCTGCTAGGTCCTCCATTTTACTTTTCTTCACAGTGGATCGAGAGAAAGTAGTCTATACAGTTTTTATAAAGGTTTCTAAATCTCGCATAAACGGCACATCTTTCGAGGCGTTATCAATACCTAAGTCCTCTCTTGTGCCACGCAGTGTTGTTCTGTTAGGTGTGGTATTTGTCGTTTTAACAAAGCTGCAACTCCGTTTCGTTTAGCTAGCATTACGGAGGCACTATCTGAAGTTAGCATAACCATTCTCTGCAAGTCTAGCCCATGTGTGGAATAAAATTTAGTAATTGCCTCAACAATATCGTGAGCAGTGCATCCTGTCAGCTGAATAATTCCACCAAACACAGTTAGATAGGTTGCGTCGTTTTCATTCCGATATTTAATATAAAGAACAGCATTTTGTGCACTGATATATCAGTGCTCTCATCGACTATGAGCGTGTGAAAAACTGACTTTTCAATATTTTTCATTGTCTCACCCTGCACTACTTCATTTATTGAATCTACAAATTCAAACGCATAATTTTTGCTGCGCCAGCTCTGTGGCATGCTAACATACTTTGCCATGTGGTCGTGAATTTTTTGAACCAACAGCATTGATGCATTTATACTGATGGCGAGCAAAATATTGTCAATGAGGATTTTAATGCGTTCCGGGTCAGATTTTCTTTTAAGCGACAATTCATTTCTTATCTCCCGATCTTGTACACTCTAACATAATAAAGTGCCGATTTCTTTACCTTTCTGACGTCTTTGTATAATTTTAACAGCGTTCAGATGACTTTCATGTTTAACATGGCGTTTAAGGTAGTCCAATTTCCAGTCTCCCCATATTTCGCCTTCTGAAAACGTCCAACTAAACCTCATCTGACAATAACAGACAACTAATTACTCAACTGTAGAAATACTACTATAGTCAATAAGTGAATTACAAAACATTCGCGAATGTCTAACATACGCTTTTATGACGTAATAGACGATAATCAATACGGATATTATGAAACGTTAAAATGGGCAAATTTTGGCACAGTGTGCATTTTTTTTATTAAGTTTTTTTAACCCATTTACAAACAAATTATTTTGTGCTCGATTTGGATTAATCTGTGCGCGAACAAACTGAAAGACGTGCGCAATTGCGCACGCGCGCAGCTTAGAGAGAACATTGCATATCAGTAATTTACGGCTATACATATAAAATAATAAACATTACACACTCACCAAACTTTGGCTCTAAACGGGACGGAAAATACGATATCGGATAAAAATGGTATTCTGCAGTCTGTACGTTAACTGATTCGAAAAGAAAGAAAGTTCTAACATGCGGTCTAGTCTAGTACAGGCATTTGCCAAATAAACTGCCATTGTTACGTATTTTGGTTATGACGCAATTTATGATTTACCATAGACATCAATAAAACATATACGCAAATGAATAAATAATGGGTCGAGATATCCTACAGAAGCAGTGCTTCGTGAAACAAAGGTGTTGATTATGCATCTTCTAGCTGTTTTGTTGGGGAAAAGTTCCCAATGTATGGAGGGGTACCAGCTCAAAAATTTTAAGCTAAAGTAATGAGGGTTTTGGTTAGGTTGCAGATCCAAACTTCAATTCTAAATAGGAAAAAAATTAAGACTTTCTGTTGCAGGATTTTAAGTGAGACAGGGAGAATAACTGGTCTTCGACAGCAATCCTGTAACATCTGAAAATCAAAATATGGTTTCGATTTAATGTTTTTAAAATGTCTATGTTAACTACTGTGAGGTCATTTTTCGTAATAATGAATATTTATAATTCCGTGAACCTCGTGGTTTTCTTTTCTTTATTGTACTGGCGCTTGTAATGACACCATGTATATTTGCATACTGAATCTATATATACCTACGGGAAAACAGTTGGTAAGCGAATTGTTTATTAATAATTGTTATAGGTGTATATTTATGTAATAATATTGCAATGGAAAATCGATCAACGCATAACGTCCAGGCAATAAAGAAACCACCCATCAACCATAGTGAGATTTGGAGTGTGCGAGTCAACGCGTTTAAACTGTTCACCATGTTAAGGACCCGGGTGTAAGTAGGTCGCACCAAAAGAAGGTGGTACACGACTAATAGGTTACGGCCGTATGAGTTGGCAATAGCTTACAACCATGTAAAACATAATTAATAAGTGATTTATTTCAACATTTAATAATAATTATTTTAAATAACCGGTTTATGTATTTGCTCGCATTTTAAATATCTTGTGGGTTAGGGCGACGCAGTTGAAACGTAATGTGCAGTTTAAAAAAAGAGAATCGGTCTCCAAAAAAGAAAAAAAATTGCCTTCAACGGTCGGACGTCGATACCAAACAGCTTCTACTTCGATATGTATATTTGTTCAGATGTTTTATATAATGGTAATATGTACTTTATTTACTTGTGTATTTTTAGTTTAAGTGTTTTTCCCTGGTAACATGAAGGTATTACTAATTAACGTTTTTTAAGCATACTTAACTTTTTTGGCATTTGAAATTCTGGAGATTTTGGCCAAATTTAAATTAGATATGTGTGTTGCACTTCGGCTTTTATGTTTACGTTTATGTGCAAAAGTAGCTTCGTCATATAAACTTCAAAACCCATATTTACAACTCGAGAGTGTCAACCACTTGCTTTATCACCACTGTCTTTTTTTCACATTTGTGTATAAGCAGACTCCCACAGTATATTTCATACACCGAGCATGCCGTTCGTTTTAGCAGGCAAAAACGGATTGGTTTGTGGGTAACCTAACTTCGTTTCGATGCTTATCTCCACCCTTCTTGAAACGCTTCAAAAGTAAATATCATTGCGGTTAACCATTAACGTAGAATTGCTAACTTGTCGAATAAAACAGATGATTTCTGCATGAACAGATGACTACAAAAAAAACCTAGCTCGCTTACACGTCTCTTCTTGACTTAATCGAGCATCTATAGCAACAAAAGAAAAGAATGAAGGTCATTTATGCCGGTTATGCCAAAACTGGTACTAAAACCATGACAGCAGTATTCCAAGAGTTTGGATACAATACATACGACTGGCTGGAAAATTCTTGGTACCTGGGAAAGGAATGGCGTAAACTAATAAAATATGGAGGAACAGCTGAGGACTTTAGGAGAATGTACAAAGGCGTTGATGCAGTCCTCGATAGTCCCTGTTTTCTGTTTTGGGAGGAAATCTTAAAGGCTTACCCAGATGCCAAAGTAAGATCAGCATTTACGACATGTTTTCAAATAGGACACGATTTATAATTGCACTGCGTACAGATTGTGATTTCTATTCGAGACGAGGATTCTTGGTACCGAAGCGCCCTAACTCAAATGACGTCGATTGATTCTGATCCTTTGTATATACTGATGCAAGTTTTGTCGTATTCCGGATGGCAATATTTTCGATTCGCAGAGTCTGCCAGTATGTATCCTGCGTGTGGTATTCAGTTTAGTTCGATACGGGACTAATTAGCGTGTTTCCCTGCTTTTTTGTAGTGCAAGTAGTTACATCTTCACGCCGACGGTGGCCTTGGTCCAAAATTGACAGAAACGAGCTGGTAATGAAACGTTTATATAGAACCCACAACGCAAACATCCTTTTTGTAAGTGTGCAAACATGCATTACGTTTGCGCTTATAACACAATAACATTGCCCACATTTACAACAGAATGCACCAAAGGACAAGCTGCTTGTGTACAACTTTAAAGACGGATGGGCTCCACTGTGCGAAATTCTTGGCGAAGAGATTCCTGATAAACCGTTTCCTCACGCAAATGCGCGTGCTTCCATTATAAAGGATTACATGGAAAGCCATCCTATCATGATTAGAATGATGAGAGAAATGAAGTTTTCCCTTGGAGTGTTGGCTTTGCTTGGCGCCTACGGCGGGTATACAATTTACAAAAACCCAAGTTTCTTAAAAGGTTGGATGAACTTTGCAAAATCATGGTTAAAAACTTGGTAGATGTTTACATTAATGTTGTTGTGGTTTATCATGAATAATTTAAGGTAAGCAGATGTCAGCGATATTTTATGAAGTACGAACCGTTCTTGGCAATTGTCCTCGTGTCCACAAAGTCAATTCTAATTGATATTACAAAGATCTGATGTGTAAGTAAGTATGAGTACACACGCAATAAAAATGAATCTTGTTACCCTAAAATTCAATTTTTATCAGAGAACTTAGAATTAACAAACATTTATTAAAGAACGAACTTATACTGAATTTCTTGTGTTTAACCATCTATATTTTTAAAATGCAGTTTATTTTATGTGTTTATGCAAGCAGGGTCCCTAACCACATTTGCATTTTATGTAGTGTTTAGTTTGTTTCTGCAAGCAGAAGCGTATGGGTCAATGAGGTAACAAACCGATCTTCTTATCCATGTTCATTACACAATATGTGTAGTTGTCAGATATGTGCACGTCAGGTCCAAGTTATATAACATTCCAGAAAGTTTCAACCGGACTGCCATAGTTTTGTTTCTGCAAGCATAAACGCATGGTTCCCATTACCATTTTTTTAAATTAAGGCATATGGTTAAGCGCTATAGTGTAAAGAAGCTAAATTTCGTAAACAGCTTGATAAAGTTTTGAACAGCCTGATGATAAATGCTAAATTCCGTAAACAGCCTGATAAAGTTTTTCACGACTTCGGGGAATTCCCCCGTGCTTTATTACATACATTTCTAGGCCTAACCTGGAGGAATCTACCAGTTCAAAGATTTTTCAAAAACCTTTGGTGGTGAGGCTTGACCGCTTTTTTTTTGCTGGGCGTTTTGATGTTGCCGTTCACCCCGGCGATAATGGCCTAAAGTTAATGTCTTGTTTGTGGACTAAATCCACCTACGTCTTCAGTGGACATATCGTGAGTCCATTGATCTGGCGTTTGCCCACGTAATCAAGTAATGACGATCGACAAATTGGAGCTGCATGGTGCAGTGGAATACAGGTCGATCGACTGCATTACTGGGTAAAATTCTCATTTGAACGTTTAGCTGTATGAATCAATTTGTGTGCAAGAATTTATTATCCCTTTGGTGAAATAAAACTTCAAATCCAAAGTCTATGTGCTTGAAACCGCTGTGCGTGGTTTGCATGAGAATAACACTAAGCTACTTCAGTATGTGCTGGGCAGAGCGCTGCTGTGCTCGTTTAATTTAACTGTGAAGTTTTGTAATAGTGGAGCAGTGATTTATGAAATTAAGGTGTTAATTGTACATCTTCTGGCTGTATTGTTGGGAAAAAGTTGCCTATGTACGAAGGGGTATGGGCTCAAAAATTGTAAGTAAAAGTTAGAAGGGTTTTGAATTTAGGGTGCATATCCAGGCTTTAATTATAAATAGTAAAAAAATCAAAGCATGATTTTGAGTAACAGCGCTTTTTGTAATGTTAGTTTGAATTGGAGAAATCAGGAGAAAATTTGGTTGAACGGCTTCGGCAGCGATGCGACCAGTAGGTTACGGCCGTGTGAGTTGGCAATAGCTTACGGCCATGTAAAACAAAATTAGTGCACGGCGCATTTAAAGCGCTGTGCAGTTCAAAAAGAGAGAATCGGTCTCCAAATAAAGAAAAAATATTTACCGTAAACGGTCTGACGTCGCGCTTCTACCTTGGATATGTATATAATGGTAATATGTACTTTATTCGGTTGTGTATCTTTACTTTAAGTGTTTTTTCGTGGTAACATAAAGGTATTACTATTAACGTGTTTTAATCATACATAACTGTTTTGGCATTTGATTTTCTGGAGATTAATGCCCAAATTTAAATTAATTACTTATGTTGCACTTCGGCTTTTATGTTCACGTTCATGTGTGAATGTGTCTTCGACATAATGACTTTAAAACCTAATTTTACAACTTTAGAGTGTTAAACGTTTGTTTATTCACCACTGTTTGCAAAATCGTTTTGGTTTCTATGTTTGCGTATGGGCAGGGTCACACAGTATATTTTATACACCGAGTATGGCGTTTGTATCTGCAGGCAAAACGGATTGGTTTTTGGCTAACCAAACTTCTTTTCGATGTTTATTCTCCGCACTCGTTAACAACTTTTAATGGCCTCCGGCAACCCGCAAAATGAAACGCTTCAAAAGTCAATTCTTCAGGGTGAATCATTAATGTAGCATTTCCCAACTTTGGCGAATCAAGACTGACGACTGTGAACAAAACGTAGCTAGCCTATACGTCTCCCATTGACCTAATTCAGCATCTATTGCAACAAAAGGAAAGAATGAAAGTCATTTATGCCGGTTATGCCAAAACTGGAACTAAAACCATGGCAGCAGTGTTCCAAGAGTTTGGGTACAATACATACGATTGGATGGAAAACTCGTGGTACCTGGGAAAGGAATGGCGCAAACTAATAAAATATGGAGGAACAGCTGAGGACTTTAAGAGGATGTACAAAGGTGTTGATGCAGTTGTCGATAGTCCTTGTTATCTGTTTTGGGAGGAAATCTTAAAGGCTTACCCAGATGCCAAAGTAAGATTAGCATTTACGACATGTATTCAAGTAGGACACGATTTATAATTGCACTGTGTGCAGATTGTGATTTCTATTCGAGACGAGGATTCTTGGTACCGAAGCGCCCTAACTCAACTGACGTCTGTTGATTCTAATCCTTTGTATATTCTGATGCAAGTTTTGTCGTATTCTGGATGGCAATATTTTCGCTTCACGGAGTCTGCCAGTATGTAGTATTCAGTTCTATGAGATATTCAGTTTAGGCCGATAGAGGATTATTTAAAGTTGACATAGCATAAGGGTCGAAAACTTCTTTTTTATACAAAACCTTTTTACAGTGCAAGTTGTTCTATCTTCACGCCGACGGTGGCCTTGGTCCAAATTTGACAGAAACGAGCTGGTGTTGAAACGTTTATATAAAACCCACAACGCAAACATCCTTCTTGTAAGTGTGCACCATAAATTAAGTTTGCGCTCATAACACTATACAACATTGACCACATTTAGCACAGAATGCACCAAAGGACAAGCTTCTTGTGTACAACTTCAAAGACGGATGGGCTCCACTGTGCGAATTTCTTGGCGAGGAGATTCCTGATAAACCGTTTCCTCACGCAAATGCGCGTGCTTCCATTATAAGGGATTACATGGAAAGCCATCCTATCATGATTAGAATGATGAGAGAGATGATGTTTTCCCTTGGAGTGTTGGCTTTGCTTGGCGCCTACGGCGGGTACACAATTTACAAAAACCCAAGTTTCTATGAACTTGGCAACATCGTGGTTATAAACTTGGTAGATTTTTACATTAATGTTGTTGTGGTTTACCATTAATGATATATTAAGGTAAGCAGACGTCAGTGACATTTTATAAAATACGAACCATTTTTGAAATTGTCATCGTGTCCACAAAGTCTACTCTAATAAATATTGCAAAAGATCTGAAGAGTAAGTTTGACCACAGAGGCAGTAAAGATGCATCTACTCGCCGTAAAATGAAAAATATTTAACACAGGAGAATTAATAAAGCATTGTTAAAAATGAACTTCTACTGGATTTCATTTCGAAAATAGGGAGTGCCAACCTTGTTTTTAACCACCTCTATTTGTAAAATACATTTTGCATGTGTATATACGAACAGGGTCCCTGACCACATTTGGTGTATTTTATACAATATTTAGTTGGTTTCTGCATGGGTCAACCAATATTACCAAACAAGTTTTATCCCGATTTGTCGTTTTCTTTAATATAACTTCAAAACAGTTTTGTACATATTACGTAAATTGTAAATTTTTTAAATGCTACGGGTACCTGGTTATAGCTAATTATTTTTGGTATATCATAAACAAAGTGGTGATATGTTTCTTTTCGCAAAAACTTATTGGTTCCCAGTCGGGCCCGTTGGTCTAACTCTAACGGTTAAGTGCGTCGCCTTTCAATCGAAAGGTTGCAGGTGCGAAACTGGTCGCTGGCTAGTCGGTTGTGTCCTTGGGCAAGGCACTTAACGGACATTGCCTGAACCCAGCGGATTAATGGGTTCCACCATATTAAAGGAACTTGTCTATCATATACAACACACTGCAATAGCTCCGGTAACCCGATAATAATGGGCGCGGGGTGATCTGACGATTACCCGTGTGTTAACCCCTTTTTTTCCCATTCACGGGATAAACATAATTATCCTATCGTATCTTAGTCAACCAACTTACTGTGCTTCTACTGTTTGTAATATCCGCTGACTGGGACGCATACATGGTTTCGCGATCGTCAAAATCGCAATTGTTACGTAACCATCTAGCGTTCACCATCCCATCGACTGCCTCCCATTTCACATCGTTGATCTGGATCTCACCCAAAGGGGGGCGGTTCTGTGGGTGATCAACCGGCGTGCGATAAACTGGTTGGAACACTGAGGAATTAGCATTCAGGTTCGATGGTTTGTCACTCTCGCTGCTCAGATCGGTCGCTGGTATCTCGGAAATGAACTTTTGCCTGCAACACAACGATAAATTACTGTGTTTATGTATTATCTTTTGATATTACAAAAGAGGGTTATCACACGGGCAATCATCAGATTATCTAATGTCGGTTTCACGGAGCTCTGTATTGATATAATTCAGACATTCGATTTTCATGGGTTTAAATCTTTAAATTTACTGGATTGAGGTGATTTTCTTGTGAAAGGAATTGGTTGAGGTGATTTCGTTCATTTTCTAATTAGACGCTTAAAAGAACACAGTAAATACTTATTTCCTTGTAAAATGACACGGCCGATTTAGACAACGGTTGGTTTTGTGTGTCCTTGCAATTTGCATAATGAGGATAACAGCGCAAATTAAATATTAAAATATTTATTTTACCATGAGTTACTTCTTTCTACTGGTTTCGTCAAATCCAACAAATCCTCATTGGCGTGACGTGGTGCCGATGTGACGTCATTTGCAACAACTATCGTGCTACCGCTTGGCGACGCTCGGGAGCTACCACTTAACTTCATAGTTTTCAACGAACCACGTGATCTTCTTTTACATCTACCCCTTGATCTCGCATGATAGAAATCTTTCTGGGTGTCCTTTAAGTAGGAAATTAATTAAGAAATCGATTTATCCTTGCTATAAAAGTATTACTAGCCACCTCTTAGGTAAGCTTACATATGATTGCTCTTGTTAAATTTATTCAATGCGTTACTTCTTTTAGACCACATAGCGCTTCAAATTCGTCGCACTAAGCATAGCGAATCAAAATGCGTACTAATTCAATGTTGACATCAATCACGCATTAATTCTGTTTTATATTGCAGTAAGGTGCAGTAAAGACTCTAACGTATTGGTCGGATTTCTGTTGTCGTTCAACCAATTATTTTCCCTATCTCTCCAATGCAAACTGTCATTACATAAAGGGCTCTCACGCAAAATCCTGCCATAGAATGTCTTAAATTTTATTTAATATTTAAAAATTAAGCAAGGAAACTAGGACGTTTTTAAGCTGGAGATACACAATTAAGACCTTTATATCAAAACGAACTTCTCCACTATTACTAAACTTTATGACGATTGTGTGATCTGACGATTGTCCGTGTGTTAACCCCCTTGGTTTTCCCATTCACGGGGATAAAAATGAATATCCTATCCTTTACAGCGGCTCTGTCTAGGTACAAACATACTGGAATCACTACCATTGGTACTCGCCAAAAAAATTAAATACCGTGATAAGAGAGGGCCACGTGTTATTTCCGACCGCACATAGATCGAAATTTCTTTGCAAAAGTATTTTTCTCAAGGGTAGCCTAGAAATGTATGTACTAAAGCAAGGGGGAATTCCCCGAAGCCGTAAAAAACTAAATCAAGCTGTTTAAGCAATTTATTTTTTTTTACTTTAGCCGTTGACAAGATGCTTTAATTAAAAAAATATGTGGTTTTACCACTAATACAGGGTGACCCCAAAAAAACGGGCCCCGTGTACACTTCAGATGATATCTTTTTTATTTATTTACCAATTTCCCTTATTTTACAACACATGTCAGAATTATTAAATGTGAGTATAGCAAGACCCCAGTGGGAGCTGAAACAAAGAATATACTGTGTTAAATTTTATTACAAGACAGGTTCGTTTAAGAAAACCCAGGACAGTTTCATGCGTCAGTTCGAATATAAAAAGGCTCCATCCAAAAGCAGAATTCAGAACTGGGTGGACTATTTTGAGAAATACGGCACTGTGGAGAACCTCAATGCTGCCAGTGAGAACCATCCAACCAACTCAGGACGTCCCAAGAAGCGAACAGCCGAGCTTATCGAAAATGTAAGAGAGTCTCTCCAACAGAATCCAAAACGATCTGTGCGTAAGCGCAGTCAATCCCTAGGTATGTCCCGTGAGATTTGCAGGAGAGTGCTGGTGAATGATATCAGGGCTTACCCATACAGAATACAGACCCTACAGACCCTTACAGTCTCAGACAAGAGGCAGAGAAAGGCTATGGCAGTTAAGATGCTCGACAAGATCGAGGAGACACCAAGTTTCCTTAACCTCCTTTGGACCTCAGATGAAGCCCACTTTCATCTTGACGGAAAGGCAAACTCCAAGACAAATGTCTTCTGGGGATCGTCCAGACCCAATGAAGTAGCCACCAAGCCCCTGCACTCTCCTAAGTGCACGGTGTGGGCTGCGATCTCGGCCAGAGGCATTATCGGACCAATCTTCATCGAAGAATCTGGCGCAGCAGTGACAGTCACCAAGGAGCGTTATGTGAACGTCCTCAAAACCTTCAAAAGTGAGCTTCAAACACTTTACCCGTCGCTCATGAGAAAGTTCTGGTTCCAGCAAGACGGGACAAGTTCTCACACCTCAAACCTGTCCCGAGATTGGCTGAAAGAGAACTTCGCAGGCCGGGTGATCAGTCTCAAGACTAATTTTGAGTGGGCACCCTAGGCTATAGCCCGGACCTAAGCCCCCCAGATTTTTTCTTTGGGCTATCTTAAGGACAGAGTGTACGCAGAGAAATCCAGAACTATCACAGAACTCAAGGAAGCCATCAGGGAGGAGATGAGAGCCATTACAAAGTCAGTTTGTAAAAACGTTATGGACAACTTTGTGCTGCGCCTCAAGAAAGGCACGGAGCTAAATGGTGGACATCTAGAACACATGCTGTAGAACGAAGAAAAAACGGCCAACGACTCTGGTGTTTTGAGGTGATGTTTTAAATATATTAAACTAGTTATGACCAAAGTTTTATGTCATTCGCACAAAACACTAAGAAATGGGGCCTAATTAGATTTGGGGCCCGTTTTTTTTAGGTCACCCTGTATTCTTTCGTTAAGTGCACTTGAAAAAAAACATTGGTTTGGTAAGGGACCCATGCGTTTATGCTTTCAGAAACAAAACTATGGCATTCCGGTTGAAACTTTCTGGAAAGTGAGATAACTTGGACCTAATGTGCACATATTTGACAACAACGTGTATTGTTTAATAGCAATGAATAACAATATCGGTATGCAACCTCAAGGACCCAAACAAACTAAATGGTATATAAAATACACCAAATGTGGTTAGGGACACGGCTTGCACAAACACATAGCATACAAATTGTATTTAAAAGGTGGTTAAACAAGTGGTTGACATTCTTTAGTTACTAAATGAAATCGAGTATAAGTTTGTTCTTTAATAATGGTTCATTAATTCCTAATACTCAGTTAAACATAGTATTTTAAGGTAACTAGATTTTATATCTTTTAGAATATCAGTTCGTTAACATATTATTTTAAAAAAACTTACACATCAGACCTTTTGTAATATCAGTTAGAATGGACTTTGTGCACACAAGGACAATTGCCAAGAATGGTCCGTACTTAAGAAATTGTCGCTGACGTCTGTTTACGTTAAATTAATAAAACACAGCGACATTAAGTTAAACATCTACCAAGTTTTTAACCACGATGTTGCCGAGTTCATTCAACCTTTTAAGAAACTTAGGTTTTTGTAAATTGTGTACCCGCCGTAGGCGCCAAGCAAAGTCGAAATTCCAAGGGAAAACATCATCTCTCTCATCATTCTAATCATGATAGGATGGCTTTCCATGTAATCCCTTATAATGGAAGCACGCGCATTTGCGTGAGGAAACGGTTTATTAGGAATCTCTTCGCCAAGAAATTCGCACAGTGGAGCCCATCCGTCTTTGAAGTTGTACACAAGCAGCTTGTCCTTTGGTGCATTCTGTTGTAAATGTGGTCAATGTTGTATAGGGTTATGAGCGCAAACTTCATGTTTGCACACTTACAAGAAGGATGTTTGCGTTGTGGGTTTTATACAAACGTTTCATTACCAGTTCGCTTTTGTCATATTTGGACCAAGGCCACCGTCGGCGTGAAGATATATCTACTTGCACTACAAAGAGATTCTGTATAAAAAACTATGCAATGGTAACATTAATTAGTCCCTTATCGGTTTAAACTGAATATCGCATAGGAATGCAGGCTACATACTGATAGACTCTGTGAATCGAAAATATTGCCATCCAGAATACGACAAAACTTGCATTAGAATATACAAAGGATCAGAATCAATGGATGTCAATTGAGTTAGGTTGCTTCGGTACCAAGAATCCTCATCTCGAATAGAAACCACAATCTGTAAACAGTGCAATTATAAATCCTATTGTCCTATTTGAAGACTTGTGGTAAATACTTTTCTTACTTTGGCATCTGGGTAAGCTTTTAAGATTTCCTCCCAAAACAGATAACACGGACTATCGAGGACTGCATCAACGCCTATGTACATTCTCTTAAAGTCCTCAGCTGTTCCTCCATATTTTATTAGCTTGCGCCATTCTTTTCCCAGGTACCAAAAGTTTTCCAGCCAGTCGTATGTATTGTATCCAAACTCTTGGAACACTGCTGCCATGGTTTTAGTACCAGTTTTGGCATAACCGGCATAAATGACCTTCATTCTTTTCTTTTGTTGCTATAGATGCTCATTTAAGTCAAGAAGAGACGTGTAGGCGAGCTACGTTTATATGCACAATAACCAGTTCACAATCATCTGTTTTATTGGCCAAAGTTAGCAAATGCTACATTAATGATTAACCGCAATGATATTCACTTTTGAAGCGTTTCGTTTTCCGATTTGGCGGAGGCCATTAAAAGTTGTTAACTAGTGCGGAGAATGAACATCAAAAATAAGTTTGGTTACCCACAAACCTATACGTTTTTGCCAGCAGAAACAAGCGGCAAACTTGGTGTATAAAATTATAGACCCTGCTTGCGCAAACGTAGAAACCAAGATGTTTGTGCAAACTGTGGTGATTAAGCAAGTGGTTGAC
This sequence comes from Ciona savignyi, assembly GCA_000149265.1. Classification (NCBI taxonomy): domain Eukaryota; kingdom Metazoa; phylum Chordata; class Ascidiacea; order Phlebobranchia; family Cionidae; genus Ciona; species Ciona savignyi. Next base: position 430,619 of record CH003389.1, read on the forward strand.
ACTCTCGAGTTGTTAATTCAGGATTTGCCAACCACGTGTTTAACCACTACTATTTGTAAAACACATTTTGTATGCCATAACCACAACTTGTATTTTATACACTGAGTATGTAGTTTGTTTCTGCAAACATAAACGCATGGGTCCCAGAGTTATCAAACCAAACTTTTTTTACTGTGTTATTAAAAAAATGAATAATCGTGTTATATTTGAGAACATTTCATTACATATATTTTAAATTAAAACTTCTTTTTAAGCGTTGTAGTGAAATGAAGCGAAATTTAAAAATAAACTTACCGATTTATTTTTTCATGTCTTCAGGGAATTCCCTAAGAAATTATTACTACATAAGTTTCTATGTGGGTTATGTTATCTAACAATTTTTAAAGTTTTAATGAGATTTGACGACTCCGTGTTGGAGATGTGCGGTGTGGCATGTATGTCACCATCATGATTCAGGAACATATTTACGTTATTAAGGGAATGCCCCTAAGTATATGTTTTCATTATTTTTAATCGGCACAGAGTGGCTAACGATCGAATATTTTAATAAATTTGATAAAAGATAGAGCATCCGTTAAAGCGGTATGCCCAAAAAAGCTAACATTTTAGAAAAAAAATACCGTTTTGGTTTTTAACGTTCCAGGGAAATTCCCTAAGATTTATTACCCAAAATTTTGGTTTGTGCAATCTAGACAATGCTGTTTAACAAATCTCCAAGTTTCATTACGATTCCATTACAACTTTTGATAGATTTGGGGCGACATGCCATGCCTGTCACAATCATCATTTGAGAATAAAATCTTATTTTTTAGGGTATTTCCTTTGAGAATAAAATCTTATTTTAGGGTATCGTTTAAGTTTAACCTGCATTTGAACAATAAATTCTAAAACATAACAATGATAAAACATAGAATAAGGCAAATGTGATAAGTGTTGCTTATGCCCAAGACAATGGAAGTTATCAGTCGAATTGCCATAAGTATTTTAGTTAAATAAGTTGTAAGCTGCGTTTTGTTATTACAAACTTTGCTTTCAGGTATAATGGTAATACAAAACATTTAAAAGTGGGAAGTTTCAACTTACGACACGCCCACGAACCAATATTGTTTTTAAACTTATTCTTGAGACAAAGCTTTATGGTGTTTTACAAGAAAGAGTTCAAACGTTAACCAAACAATTTTGCTAACCATGAAACCAACTCTACTTTGTATGCGGAGTAAATGTGCGCTAAAGGTTCTATTTCATTTTTATTAATTTTAATTCTTCAACTGTTCTATAGAAGTTTAGAACCTTTAAGATTTTATACATGTGATAATAGTGTATTACTATAGAGTGTCAACCACGTATTGAACCGCCACTATTTGTAAAACACATGTTGTATGCCATATATTCATGCTACAGGGTCCCAACTACAATTTGTATTTTATACACTGAGTATGTAGTTTGTTTCTGCAAGCTTAAACGCATGGGTCCCATAGTTATCTAACCAAACTTCTTTTCCATATATAGTTCCATGTGTAAATAAAGAATAAACATCTTAAATTTACGAAGAATTCACCACAGATGTTTTAAATTAAAGCTTTTTTTTCAAACGCTATATGGTGAAATGAAGCTTAATGCCCCAAACAGCCCGATCTAGTTTTACGAGGTTTAAGGGAATTCCCCTGGGTTTGGTAGACAAGTTTCTGTTTTAACACATGTGGGTCATATTATGTAACAATTCTTAAAGTTTTAATCTGATTTGACGAATCCTTGTTGAAGATGTTCGTGCGATATGGCATACCTGTCAATCATAATTTAGGAACATATCTTCGTTTTTAAGGGAATTACCCTAAGTAAATGTTTGCTTTATTTTAAATGGCACAGAGTGTCTAATGGTTTAACATTTCAGCAAATCTGATCAAAATTAGAGCAGCCAGTTAAGCGCTATGACCAAAAAGCTAAATATTTCATAAAAATAGCGTTTTGGTTTTAAACGTCCCAGTGGAATTCCCCTGGATTCATTACCCAAAGTTTTTGCCAATCTAGACTATGTTGTCTTACAAACGTCAAATTTTATTGCGATTCTATTACTCCTTTAGGTAGATGTCGGGGCGACATGGCATGCTTGTTACAATCACGATATAAGAACAAAATTCTATTTTTTAGGGTATTTCCCTAGGTAATTGTTTTTTTCTAAATGTTAAATCAATGAATAATGCACTTACATTCCACCCAATCTGATTTAAATTGTAACAGTCGTTCAAGCGCTATGTCCAGAAATGCCATTTAAAAAAATAGCGTTTTGGTTTTAACGTCCCAGGGGAATTCGCCTGTATTTTTCACTTAAAATTTTTGGTTTCAACATATCTAGACCATGTTGTCTAACAAATCACAAAGTTTTATTGCGATTCCATACCTTCTTTTGGTAGATGTCGGGGCGGCATAGCATGCCTGTCACAATCATTATTTGAGAACAAAATCTTATTTTTAGGGTATTTCCGTAGTATTTTTTTTAATTTGTTTAAGTGTTAAATCAATGACTATTGCACTCACATTTTAATAAATCGGATTCAAAATGGAGCAGCTGTTCAAACGCCATGCTTAAAAAACCCAATATTTAAAAAAATACCGTTTTGGTTTTTAACGTCTCAGGGGAATTCCCCTGAATTTATCACCCAAAATTTTGGTTTCTTTATATCTAGACCACGTTGTCTAAAAATCACAAAGTTTCATTGTGATTCCATTAACCCTTCTGGTAGATGTCGGGCGACATGCCATGCCGGTCAAGCGTTTGAAGAAAAAAAGGAAAATCATTTTCGAAAAAGGAAAATCAGTTTCATTTTTCGACTTGGCAGAGGCAATTGATAAATATCGAAATAAAGTTTGGTTACCCTAAAACCAATCTGAGTTTGCCTGCAGAAACAAACGGCATACTATGTGTATAAGAAAGATCCTACAGTATATTTCATACACCAATTAGGTAACAAGAAGTGTTTGCAAGCAGTGGTGATTAAACAAGTGGTTGACACTCTCGAATTGTTAATTCAGGTTTTGAAGTCCATATGTCGTAGGTACTTTTGCACATGAACGGGAACATAAAAGTCAAACTGCAGAACACATAACTTATACAATTTTTTTTTATTTTTCTTTTGAATACCAAATCTTTCTTTTTAAACCGCATAGCGCTTTAAATAAGTCGCACTAATTCAATGTTGACATCAATCACGCATTAATTCTGTTTTACATTGCAGTAAGGTGTTTCCAACTCATACGACTCTAACCTAATGGTTTGATTTCTGTCGAAGTCATTTAACCAATTATTTTCCCTATCTCTCCAATGCAAACTGACATGACACAAAGGGCTCTCAATCAAAATCCTGCAATAGAATGTCTTAGATTTTATTTATTATTTAAAATTTAAGCTAGGAAGCTAGGACATTTTTAGATGGAGATACACCATTAACACCTTTATTCAAAAATAACGTCTTCACTATTACAAAACTTTACAGCTGCTCTGTGTAGGTACAAACATTCGGGAATCACTACCATTGGTACTCGCCAAAAAAAATACCGTGGTAGGAGAGGTCCACATGTTATTGCAGGCGGCACATGCATCGAAATTTCTTCTTTTTTTAAACTGTTTAAGTGCACAATGAGCTTGACGCAACTGCACTAGTAGTCATATCATCTGAAGTAATGTAATTCTAATACAAACCACCCACAGCGGTTTTAAGCATACAGACGTGGACTTTTTAGTTTTGGTTTACCAAAGGGATAATAAATTTTCGTACACAAATTGATTTATACAGCTATAAACGTTGTTCAGATAAGAATTTCACCCAGTAATGCACTCGGTCGACCTGTTTTCCGCTGCACCATATGTAGCTCCATTTTGTCGATGGTCATCGCCATTACTTGATCACGTGGGCAAACGCATAGCTGAATGACGTCTTAGATCTCCGATTGTTGAAGAACACGGGGACGGATTTATAGCGCTTGACAAGATGCTTTGTTTTGAAAAAAAAATGTGCTTCTGACACGAATATTTTTTTGTTAACTGTTCTTGGAAAGACGATTGGTTGGGTAATGAGACCCATGGGTTATGCTTGCAGAAACAAAACTATGGCAGTCCGGCTGAAATGTTCTGGAATGTTAGATAACTTGGACCTGGCGTGCACATATCTGACAACCACATATATTGTGTAATTACCACGGATAACAAGATCGGTTTGTTACCTCAGGGACCCATGCGTTTCCGCTTGCAGAAACGAAGTAAATACTATATAAAGTACACCAAATGAGGTTAGAGACTCTGCTTGCATAAACACATAGCATAAATTCTATTTAAAAAAATATATGGTTAAACACAAGAAATCCAGTATAAGTACGTTCTTTAATAAAGGTTAATTCCGAGTTCTCCGATAAACATTTTTAGGAATTTAAGGTAACTAGATTTATTTTTTAATGCGTCTGTGCTCATACTTACTTACACATTACATCTTTGTAATATCAATTAGAATGCACTTTGATGACACGAGTACAATTGCTAAGAATGGTCCGAACTCTATAAAATAGCGCCGACGTCTGCTTACCTTAAATTATTCATGGTAAACTACACCAACATTAGTGTAAACATCTACCAAGTTTTTAACCACGATGTTGCCGAGTTTATCCAACCTTTTAAGAAACTTGGGTTTTTGTAAATTGTGTACGCGCCGTAGGCGCCAAGCAAAGCCAACACTCCAAGGGAAAACATCATCTCTCTCATCATTCTAATCATGATAGGATGGTTTGCCATCAAATCCTTTACAAGGGAAGCACCCGCATTTGCGTGAGAAAAACGGTTTATTAGGAATCTCTTCGCCAAGAAATTCGCACAGTGGAGCCCATCCGTCTTTAAAGTTAAACACAAGCAGCTTGTCTTTTGGTGCATTCTGTAAATGTTGTATAGTGTTATAACCGTAAAGTAAACTTGTATTTGCACACTTACAAGAAGGATGTTTGCGTTGTGGGTTTTATATAAACGTTTGATCACCAGCTCGTTTCTGTCAAATTTGGACCAAGGCCAACGTCGGCGTGAAGATAGAACAACTTGCACTATAAAAAGTTTTTGTATAAAAAAGTAGTTTTCGAACCCTATAATATGTCAACTTTAAATATTCCTAATCGGCTTATAATCCTCTATCGGCCTAAACTGAATATCTCATAGAACTGAATGCTACATACTGGCAGACTCCGTGAAGCGAAAATATTGCCATCCAGAATACGACAAAACTTGCATCAGAATATACAAAGGTTCAGAATCAATCGACGTCATTTGAGTTAGGGCGCTTCGGTACCAAGAATCCTCGTCTCGAATAGAAACAACAATCTGTACAAAAAAATGCAATTATAAATCGTGTTCTATTTGTATACATGTCGTGTATGCTGATCTTACTTTGGCATCTGGGTAAGCCTTTAAGATTTCCTCCCAAAACAGATAACAGGGACTATCGAGGACTGCATCAACTCCTTTGTACATTCTTCTAAAATCCTCAGCTGTTCCTCCATATTTTATTAGTTTGCGCCATTCCTTTCCCAGGTACCACGAGTTTTCGAGCCAGTCGTATGTATTGTATCCAAACTCTTGGAACACTGCTGTCATGGTTTTAGTACCAGTTTTGGCATAACCGGCATAAATGACCTTCATTCTTTCCTTTTGTTGCTATAGATGCTCGATTAAGTCAAGAAGAGACGTGTAAGCGAGCTAGGTTTTTTTGTAGTCATCTGTTCATGCAGAAATCATCTGTTTTATTCGACAAGTTAGCAATTCTACGTTAATGGTTAACCGCAATGGTATTTACTTTTGAAGCGTTTCAAGAAGGGCGGAGATAAGCATCGAAACGAAGTTAGGTTACCCACAAACCAATCCGTTTTTGCCAGCTTAAACGAACGGCATACTCGGTGTATGAAATATACTGTGGGAGTCTGCTTATACACAAAGTTGAAAACAAGACAGTGGTGATAAAGCAAGTGGTTGACACTCTCGAGTTGTAAATATGGGTTATGAAGTTTATATGACGAAGTTACTTTTGCACATGAATGTAAACATAAAAGCCAAAGTGCAGAATACATAACTAATTCAAATTTGGCTTAAGTCAATGAAAGACCTATACGCTAGCTACGTTTTATTCGCAGTAGGCTAATCAGTTTGTATTGGCCAAAGTTAGCAAATGCTACATTATTGATTAACCGCAATGATATTGACCTTTGAAGCGTTTCATTTTGCGGAGGCCATTTAAAAGTTGTTAACGAGTGCGGAGAATAAACATCGAAGAAGTTTGGTTACCCACAAACCCTATACGTTTTGTTTTATTTTAATATATTAAGTAATCATATTCCTGTTTATCCTTGCGAATGAAAAACTCTAGGAGCGTTAAAACACGTTTTTTTTATCAGATTACCTCGCGCACCAACCATAGGTTACCGGAGCTATTGTAGTGTGTTGTGTATGATTGAGACGCTTCTTTAATTTTGTAGAACCCATCATTCCACTGGGTTCAGCCAATGTCCACTAATGCCTTGCCCAATCACGCAGCCGCCGAGCTGGTAACCAATTTTGAAACCGCAACCCTTCGGCGGAAAGGCGACGCACTAACTTAGCACAATAACAGATCGGAAAATTCGATTTAAACTGACTGTTTGATCTAAAAAGGGACACATTTCTTATAGTTTAACATTTTTAATAGCACCGGTTTAATATACAAATCCAAACCTTAATTCAGTAAATACAATTTTATGTGTGTTTTACATTCATATACCATTTTCGCAAGATTAGGGATAGTAGCAGACGTAAGTAAGCTGGGCGTACTTGTGAGTATTGTGGCATATTTGACCGTACAAGCTGTTGCTGGTGGAAAAATTGCAGGATTGTTTGCCATGGCAGGCGCTGCGCATTATATTAAAGGCTGTTGTTGACCGACAATTGGTATTCGTCATTGGTTCAGTGCGACATCTGAAAAATATGATGATTATAAACTACAAAGCACTAAGGGTTTATTACTATTAGCTTGGTGGTTTAGTGGGTCGCTTTTCAGTCAAAGGGTAAAAGATTCGAAACTGGTCATTGGCTAGTCGGATGTGTCCTTGAGAAAATCATTTAGCGGACATTTCCTGTACTAAGCGGACATTGCCTAAAGTGGATTAATGGATTTAAAAAATTAAACAACCGTCTGAAACACACAACATAATGTAATAGCTACGGTCACCTAACGGTGGGCGCGAGGTGATCTGACGATTCCTCGTGTGTTAACCCCCTTGGTTTTCCCATTCTTTGAGATAATCAAGAATATCATATCCCTATGTCCCATCATATATTGAAATACCGGATATTTTACACACTTCTCTGGCAATTTTAAAATTAAGCTTGAGTTCACTGCATGTAATTATCAATTTAGGGGTGTTGCTTAAGTGATTACGCACTTACATAAGTTTGTTAGTTCTTCCGAAAAACCCGTCCAAAACACCAATACGTTTGCCAGGCCCGCAATCAATAGTACCAGTCGTACCTTCACATGCTGTTTTAACCTGTGTGGCCGGGTTGCCGGTCGCTGTAAAATAAAGGGATAGTTAGAAACAAACATTAGAACGATTTTTTACCGAGCCAAGTTTTAAACCAGTATGGGCCGTGACTGTTTTTTGTATAGAGTCTGTATATATATCGGTCGCGTTAGCCATTCGGCATCACGAGCGCTGGCTCTATATTGTGTCTATGGGAACGTCACTCTGTGTACATCGCCTGAAATTAGCAGATTATTGGTTTTACAAAAATTAAGGAAAAACCTTCATAATATGCAACACGCTGTAAAAGCTACAGTAACCCGGCAATGGGCGCGAGGTAATTGCGACCAACCCTGTGAGTATATTTACGAAGTAATCTGACAAATAGACAGCTGATAACTTTCCCTCCTTTTCCCATTCAAGAGGGTGTAATCATAAATATTGGATAGAATGAATGGGAAAACCAAACTAATTATTCCACTAGGGCAATGTCCGTTAAAAGCCTTATCCAAGGACACAACCGACTAGCTAGACCAGTTTCGTATCTTCAACCCTTCAGCTGAAATGCGACGCACTAACCCAACAGACTTATCTGCCAGACCAACATCCTATTCAAAGACATATGTTTACATTTGGTATACAACCTATTCATGTAACTTTACCTACATCTGCAAGTGTATTCAACCCTGACGTATTTGTAGGTCCCGCCACAAGTGTCGCCAAATATCAGGTGGCTAGCGACGACGCTACAGCTTCTTTGACCGTGGCAAGCAGCAAAAATAATTGAATAGGAAACAAGTGAAGCACAGCTTGCAGTCCTAATACTAGGATGCGGGCATCTAAACATAAAATGCATTGGCTGATCATAACCGGAATTTATAAGCCTAAATATGGCTGTACTTGTTATTAGTTTTGCTTATTATTTTTTTCCTCAGTGAAAATAATGGAAAATTAGAAAATCACGGCACTGTATTCAACTGGTGTATAGGAGAATAAAAAAAACAAATCCGCTTCGCTTCGACCGTTTTTATTATGCACATGGCGCGTTCGAATACTGGCGTATAATACTTACAGCAGCATTATAAAAAAACAGTCGCGGTAAACGATTTACTCGTGTGAGCTTCCACAGGCGAGTGAATTCTTACTCGCCCGAAATAGATAGACAATTTTTTATCACAGATATAAAGTCAATACAAAAAATGAGCAAAGCAACCTACGTGGTCATGTCGATTCGACCATACAAAGCACTTTGGATGTTTATCACGTGGTTATCAGGGCATTGTATAGATCCTGTACCGGCTTCGCATATGATTTTGATTTCTGCAAATTAGATTGTTATGATAGCAGTACGTTTAATTAAGCAAGCAGCAAAATAAACACAGGCATAATACGTACCATTATTTACGATTTGAAGATATATTAGTATTATTATTTATACTGAGAAGAAAGCACACAAATGCGACAAAACGTTAAAATTGGTAGAAAAATATTAAAAAGGGGGCAATAATATCAATAAATTCCAGATTTAATGTAAATTACCTGCCAAATTTAGTGTAAGCCTTACCTGCGTATGAGCAATAAGAAAACGATGCAACCAACAAGACGATTAGCTTAATCTCCATTCTGTACGATTTAGATATGTCCATTTACAAAAGGGGCCTTTTATAAATGCAACATGATTTTCAGAAAAAAAGGACGCCGGTGTTAAATTACTAATCATTTCCGCGTAGTTTTTTTCTGTACACCACATTCGTAGGCAGTATCGCTAGCGGCCAAGACACTGGTATCAAGTCTTACATGTTTTCGTGCTTTGCATCTTTAAAACATTACTTAATACAACCTAAACTTGCTGGAGGCATGTAGCCACAACATAAATCGAACTTAGCGCCAGGGAAGGACACGATAAATATTGTATTACCAAAAACAAATTTTACTAATTGAGTTCTTTAAAGATTAATTAAAAACTTGAATGTTTTCGTGTTTTGGATCTTTTAAACATTAATTAATACAACCTGAATTTGCTGGAGGCATGTAGTCACAACATAAACTGAATTTAGCGTCAAGAAAGGACACGTAAAATTGTATTACCAAAAACCAATTTTGCTAATTGAGTTCTTAAAAAATTAATTAAAAAACTTCTAGGTTTTCGTGCTTAGGCATATTGAAACATAATTTTACTTAACTTAAAAATGGCCCAGACATGGCATTTAAAGTCAAGAAAGACACAATAAATAATATTTTACCAAAAACAAATTTTGTTGATTGCGTTTTTGTTAATTTGATTAAAAACTTGCATGTTTACCACCTGCTTTGCATCTATAAAACAAGATTTATTATCAAATTTGCCCGAAACAGCGCATTTTAAATCAAGAAAGGCAAAATAAACATGACCAAAAACAAATTTTCCGCAGATTAGTAAAGCCCGTCAGCGTTTTCGATGACGCAGTTCAAAATAGCATAGCTTCTTTAATTTTACTTAGATAACTCCAGCAAAAGACATGCCAAGATTATTGACATATGTATAGCAACCAGGGATTAATTTGCATATAATTATCAATATATAATTGCATAATATCTCTGATGTATAAATAAGGTATTTACCTCGTTATCACACCAAACACTTGAATAAAATTATGTGTTGGTTCCCTGTTTTTATCGTCCCCATTGTATAAATTGTATATCGATTCCAAAAGATTAAAATTCACTCGATTACTTTCCTATTATGACGCACTTCACCAAGAAAACCACGTTTTTCGCAGATCTAGCTAGTTAAGTCTGGAAGTTATATTTTTAGCAACCAAGTGTAGGCCTAATTTATTTAAAAAGGAAACTCGTGTTTATGTTAACTAGAAGTTAAGACGATTGTATATATCACCTGGCTTCTTGTTTACGCATACACACAACTTGAAAACCGCCATTCACCAAATTTGTTGCCGCCATCCTTCCCACATATTTTGCAAAAAAACAACAAGTTTTGGGTAATGATGCGTAATTCAAAATCCAAATAAAGGAAAGCTGTCTGTAACTTAGGGTAGGATAGGATATTCATGTTTATCCCCGTGGATGGGAAAACCAAGGGCGTTAACACAGAGGCAATAGTCAGATCACCTCGCGCCCACCGTTGGGTTACCGGAGCTATTGTAGTGTGTGGTGTATGATACTCACGTTCCTTCAATTTGGTATAGAACCCATTATTCTGCTGGGTTCAGACAATGTCCGTAAAGTGCCTTGCCCAAGGACACAACCATCTAGCTAACGACCAGTTTCGCACCTGCAACCTTTCGATTGAAAGGCGACGCACTAAACCACCAGACTAACCGACCGGACTTCTGACGAAGACAGGCGCTTGGGACCGCACGTAGTTGAGAAGTTACACACATTTATTTTCAGTAAATCCTTTTTATGTAGGTGCTAAACATATTTTGCGGATTTTTTCTGATCGAATTTTTCCTGCTTTTTTTCACATATTTTTTTTGTCCGTTTTTTTGTTAAAGGTTTGACAGGCATGGTTTGTGTCTCCGACATCTACCACAAGGGATAGGTAATTTATTGAGGGGGACTCTTCTCAGTAGATTCCCCTGGAAGGTGAAAAACCAAAACGGTATTTTTTTTCTGACAAATTAGCTTCTTTGGGCATAGCGCTTGAACGGCTGTTACAATTTGAATCAGATTCGGTGAAATGTAAGTGTATTAGTCACTGATTTAACACTTAAAAGAAATAATGAAATTACCTAGGAAAATACCCCAAAAACATAGGATATGGTCTCAAATCATGATTGTGACAAGCATGTCATGTCGCCCTGAAATCTATCAAAAGGAGTAATGGAATCGCAATGAAAATTGGACATTTCTTAGACAACATGGTTTCGATATGCAAAAACCAAAATTTTGGGTAATAAACTCAGAGGGATTTCCCTGGGACGTTAAAAACCAAAACGCTATTTTTTATAAAAAAAACATTGCCTTTTTGGGCATAGCGCTTGAACGGGTGTTACAATTTTAATCAGATTTGGTGGAATGAAAGTGCATTAGTTACTGATTTAATACTTAGGAAGAAATAATGAAATTACCTGGGAAAATACCCCAAAAAATAGGATATGGTCTCAAATCATGATTGTGACAAGCATGCCATGTCGCCCCGACATCTACCAAAAGTAGTTATGAAATCGCAATGAAAATTGGACATTTGTAAGTCAACATGGTCTAAATATGCAGAAACCAAATTGGGTAAATAATCTGGAAGAATTCCCTTCCGACGTTAAAAAATCAAAACATTTTTTTGCTAATAAATTCGATTTTGCGGCCATAGCGCTTGAACGGCTGCTATATTTTATAAAAATTCGGTAAAATGTTAAAACATTAGACATTGTGTGCCAATTAAATAAAGAAAAAATTTACTGAGGTTAATTTCCATGAAAACGAAGATATGTTCCTGAATTATGATTGTGACAGGCATGCCATATCGCACTGACATCTCCAACAAGAAGTCGACAAATCAGATTAAAACTTTAAGAATTGCTACATAACATGACTCACTTATGTAAAAACAGAAACTTATCTATTAAACCCAGGGGAATTCCCTGAAACAATGAAAAACTAAATCGAACTATTTGGGAATTTAGCTTTATTTCACTACAGCGCTTGAAAAGAAGCTATAATTTAAAACATTTGTGGTGAAATGTTCGTGAATTTAGGACGTTTATTTTTTATTTAACTTAATATTGAAAATATGTTTGGTATGTTAACTTTGGGACCGATGCGTTTATGCTTGCAGAAACAAAAACTACTTACTCAGTGTATAAAATACAAATTATGGTTAGGGACCCTGTAGCATGAATATAGGGTATACAACATGTGTTTTATAAATAGTGATGGTTAAACACGTGGTTAACACTGTCTAGTTTTGATTAGCTTTGGTGAAATGTTAGACTATTAAACACTCTGAGTCAATTTATAAAAAGAAAGAAAACATTTACATAGGGTAAATCGCTTAAAAACGAAAATATGTTCTTGAATTATGATTATGACAGGCATGCCATATCGCACTGACATATCTAACAAGGAGTCGACAAATCAAAATAAAACTTTAAGAATTGTTACATAACATGACCCCAAATGTAAAACAGAAACTTATCTACTAAACCCAGGGGAAAACCCTGAAACCACGAAATCGGGCTATTTTGGAAATTTAGCTTTATTTTACCACCACGCTTGAAAACAAGCTTTAATTTAAAACATTTGTGGTAAATTGTTCGTAAATTTAAGACGTTTATTCTTTTCTCAACTACACATGGAAAAGAAGTTTGGTCTGATAATTATGGGACCCATGCGTTTATGCTTGCAGAAACAAAGTACATACTCAGTGTATAAAATACAAATTGTGGTTAGGGACACTGTAGCATGAATATATGGCATGCGACATGTGTTTTACAAATAGTGGTGGTTAAATACGTGGTTGACAATGTATAGTTTTATTCGTGTGTGCTTTTATATGGACTTATTTCAACTATTATGGTTTTGCTGTTTTACCTTCTTGTAGTATTATTAACAATCGCTCTTTGCTTCATTACTCTAACTAACAAGGGAAAAAAAGCATAATCCAAACTGAACACTGACATTAAGTATGTATTTCTTATTTATTTTAAATTCTAAAAGGTTTCACCGCTATCTATCGAATCATAATCTTTAACCGCTTTATGAAAAATCATCTTTTGCGAAATCTGAGAGATTAGCGCATTTGCGGTATAATTTCGCTACAACGAACTCGGTGTTCGCTCCCCACTAACCTATCAAGTTTTTCGGCCGTACAAATTAAAAACCATAAAACATATCCCATTTTATACTTTTCACGATATGCACGAAATTTTGAACTTATCGATTTATTCGACCATATCTCATTTATTCGACCTTCCGACAGATCAGTCTGGTGGTTTAATGAGATAATTTAGCTTATCCCACTAATTTACCTTATCCCACAAATTCGCTTATCGGTATCTGGCTAACTTTTCCTTACTGACTTAAATATACACTGCCTATTTTTCTGGTAAGGATAAAGCGTGGTTAGATTTTCGGTTTGTTAATATATTGCAATAATTAGAAAAAGGGTTAATTTAAATTGTTCAGTAGGTTTTTTCTCACATGGCGATAAAAAATAGAAAATGCCTGTAACAAAGCAAGACAACATTTTCTCAAACATATACAAAGTATAACATAGCAGTATATTTCAAAGTCTGCAATTCTAATTCAAAACAAACATTTTAGCTATATTGTCATCAAAAATCATATGTCAATCCATTAAAGAACTTTAGTTTAATTTTCCCATTTTCTCATGTTTAATGATGATAATCGCGAATATTCCTTGGGTCCAACCGCAGCAGCTTAAATATCTGCCTGTTTTTAGTCGAGACGTCTCTGGCATGCTAAATGTTTCCCAATAACTCGTGGAAGTGAGCTAACTGTGTAAACGGGATTTTGTCCACGGAGCTTACAGTACACCCCATTTATTCAGTAACTTCTCCAAATATCCTTGTAGGGAGAAAATATAGGATCTTTAGTCGCTTTATTTTATTATTGACATTCCATTAACCTTTTATTTAACAATAGTTTTAAAATATAAGTGAAACAAGTCTTGTCAGGTCAACTGTAAGAACTAAGTGAAAACCTCAGCTTGATGTCATCCTGTTCCCCAACGTTCCTTCCAGCGTATCCAGCCTAATCACAGCATGTAACAATACGGATGGGCTTATTCCCGAATCAACGAGAAAATATCTCCTGGTTCCAATCGCTACAGCAAGAATTATGCTAAAAATGGGAATGAAAATTTACCTTGTCTTAAAATTACAATAGTACAGACACGAATAATATGGTCCTCTACCAAACGATGCAAATGGGAAATTATCTTTGGAAGGGTTGGCCAGTGAATCTTAAAGTCATGCGGAAAACAAAACCCCCTGGTGGTAAAAGGATAACGTAAAACACTAAAATCGTACACTAAACAGCGAAAATGATAAAATAAATAAAAAAAAATCGGAAAATAAAGATAAACTTTTTTTATGGTAAACTAATATTTGGAAATTAATTTTCTAACTTTCTAATAAAAATCATCTGCATAAATCATAATAAAAATCATTTGGGATTGTATTTCCCAATTTTACCCGCTAAAATCATCTGTAAGGATGCGATTTTTATAATGGAATATCTTTCCTGCCCTTTTTGTAGCAGGATGGCAAATATTGTAGCCACTATAGCTATAATAAAGATGTTACTTTATATATCGTATAGTAGTTTAAGATTCTTCTGTAGTTTTTGTTTATTCCAAAACTTTAATATTGCGATTTCTAAGGTTTAAAATATCGAAAAAAACTTCAAAACAAACGCATTCGTTTTTATGTTGAATGGAATGTTCGTACGTTTATCTTGCCATCGAAGTCATCAGAGCATTCATTTGAACGTGATCTGGGTTCGCAAAGTAAGATACGTGACTTGGATTCTAGAATTTCCGCGACGTTATGCTTGGGTTCAACCGACCGCAGACGGTGACGTTACTAAATTTATTTTTTTTAAATGTCACCTCTGTGATCTATATCACAATTACAAATGACCGACTAGCTACGACAATTTTGTCCTAGATTAATCACCTCCGTTACACCCCGACTTAGAGGTAAAGAGTTCATTTTTAATATAATTTCCTAACAACTCTTGCAACGTAGCATTCAAACGGAGGCGATGTCCCTGGTAACACGACCTGGCCATCCTACCAATGAAAAATCGGCAGATGAACGCATGGAAAGCAAAGGTTGGAGAATCCAGCTCTTATCAAGCGACACTCTTGACCTGACGACACCACCAGTCACGAGTTCAATTACCAGGCGACCGACAGGACCGGTCTACAACGAATACCGTCTGGCAGGCATTGCTGTGTGCCCGACCACTCAGCTAAATACGAGTCGAGCACCCGAAACAAGCAGTCACACGTTACAATCCACATTCCACGGTCACATGGAGAAGAACGGACTCGGATCAACGAACAACAAACACAGTGATTGGCAAGGTATTGTATTACACCAACTGAAGAATATAAGCATTTTACCCATCTCGCCAATGCCATTCACGTTACACTTGCACAATGCAATACCTTACTGATTGATTGCCTGAGTTACGGAGAATATAAATATATGCTTTCTCTAATATAGTTTTTAATACCCACTGATTTTCCAATTCTATATATGGCATACTCACGTTAAGTAGTGGGTGATAATATAGCACAAAAAAAGCAAAATGCATTATATGCATTGATACTTGCAACCAACACTTTCCTTTAGTTTTACCGCGCTTTGCTCCTTCTCACTTTTTGTGACTTTATTATTGTAAATTTGGTTTAGCCTAACTTAACTTAATTATAATTGATTTTAACTCAATAGTCTTTATAAAGAGAGAAAAAAAGACCTTTTTTTCATATTTATGTTTTATCCACATCAACGGAAAAAACACAAGGGCAATTTTAAACGGCATTCGTAAGGTTTACCTCGCGCTCACCGAAGGGTTTCCTAAACTATAGTGCAATGTGTTGTGTATAATAGAATCGTTTTTTTAATTTAATAAAATCCATTATTCCGAAATTACAGTTAAAAAGAGTCTTATCCAAGGACCAACTCGCGAGCGACCAGTTTCGATTCTACAACGTTGAAAAAGAAGCACTAGCCCACTGATTAAGCTATTTTACATCCCAAAGTAATTTACAAAGCTATAATTCGTCCGGACGAATGATGTATTTCGATAAGTTATTAATAATACAAATGGTTTTCTGTATTTATTAATGTAAAAATTACCTTATCGAATAAAATCTATTTTTTGTAGATATACATAATGGTAAGATGCTTCAGAAGAATACAGACAACTCTTTTCAGTTTGGACCAGCAAATACTGAGCAATATATGATAATATCCTTTAACAATGTTATATTTATAACATGTTTTATAGTAAATTGTTGAACATGGTCAATTACCAACAAAACGATATCTTCCTTAACTATATGTCGCACGGGTTGGTTTGACCGCCCAGCACCTCAAGAAATCTAAGTTGATGTTTTTCTTCGCGCGCTACCCATGCGTGACAACATTGAAATCGTATTTCAGCGACGTGCAGGTGAATTTTAAACCAGGAAACATGCTCATACCAACCGTGTGTCATGTGATCATATTTGCTAATGTAATTTTAAAGGAATCTTTAACGAGTGCCTTTGCTTTTTTTTTATCGGACTAGACTTTGACGCGTAATATGCTTTTAAATACGCCTTTTTGACTGTTTTTTACATTCTAACTGTGTATGAGTAACACCCTTATAACCGTTAACCGTATATTGAGCTATGTTTAAAGGGCTGTGTTTGAAACTGGTCACAACATAGTCGCCAGGAACTTAATTTAACGGACCTTACCTGAACATTCTCACCTATGCTCTTTTCGTACAGCTCATATCATTGCAGCTAATACCCTTTCGCAGGATACCGTATATTTGCACACTAGGAAAAATGTCATGTATCTGTATCCTATTAAAAACACGTAAATATAATCTATCTACGTAAAAAGGTTATACATAAGTGTAAGTTATGAATAACACGGTGTCAAAAATATTATATTTACACCACAAGTCGAACGAATCTCCGTTTTGTCGCACGGTTTTGTAGGTTAATGCGTTCGTTGCCTTTTAGCCGAAAGTTGTATCATTAAACAAGTTGGTTACGTTGTTACTTAAAAGGAATCATGGGTTGGAATAATTAGCTCTTTTACTCCCGGCCAAATGCATTAATTTAAACATGCTGTCCCGCAGTGTTTTTTACAATTTTTGGTCATTTTCAAATTAGCACAGTTTTTCTCAAATTTATGCTATGTTTTAATATTTAGTATGGTTGGAAAGATAATTTATCCCTCTTTTAAACAAACCGCACAGCTAAAATCTACCTCTAATAAAGAATATATTATGTAAACTTTAGTGAACACCACTTTTTATGTAAAGAAAATTCTGCTCGACTTTGAAAATTTTGAGGTGCACTGACAAACGAAATACTCACTAATTATTGGTATGCCCAAATGATATGAAAATTGGAATGTAGATTGTCTAATAGTTTTTGTACTCAGGAAAATTTGAACTGTATTTGTATCTTCAGTAGTTTTTTTACTATTCCTAATTGAAATTTTCCTTAATTCTAACTATATTATGAAAAATTGAACCAAAACGCATTGAAGTTTTTAGTTTTGTAGAACTAAAATAGTAAAAAGTATAAATAAGAACAGTGAAGGAAGTGTAAAAAGGGCATACAAAAGCAAACAAACACAAATACTATATCCAATATTCTTCAAAGCAGGGCACACCGAACTAGCTAGTCTCGCCGCCTTTTTCTTTATCGTGCGCTCAGCAGGCCCAGCTGGATTCATGCTTTGGTGAACACGAAGCATAAACGCCTGCTGCAAAAACGTCACCAACGCTCTCCTTTTTTTCTCAACGGCACGAAATTCACAGAGAATGTAAAGAAAGACTTGCTTGACAAAAAGAGCTTCTCCGCAAGTTAACGCGACTCCTATTGGCTGAGTTAGTCACTTGTAAATTCGTGTAAAATCGATAGAAATAAGAGGCGAAGCCTTGAAAAAGAAAGGCTATCACTCCTCGCATTTTTAATATTTCTCCACGAAAATTACAGAGAATAAAATATAGGGTTTCCTTGATCGAATGAGCCATAGCTGAGGTCTCTACCATTACCATTGCGGAGAAATCGTTTTTTAGATTTGCACCCATTTATGTACAGGCGGGATACCATGTTTTCCCACCAACTCGCGATATATGGCGAGTTGGGACGGAAAGAGTTTTAATTGTACTACAACTGAAGCAGCGTTTCAATAAAATACAACACTGCAATAGCTCAGCAACTTTACCTTGGGCTTTATTTATCCCTGAATAAATCCTTTAAAGTTATTCCCGCACTAGCAAGGTAAAAATGACCCATTCATCCATGACTGTAATTACAACAGGACCGCTTGCATTCGCAACTGTTAAAGCCATGCTGTGGGACAAATTCTTGTTTGTTTTATAGTTTTTGTTGCAGTTTTAAATAAAAAAATGTTGTGTTGAAAGATTGTGTGTGATGTGCGAACATATACAAAAACAAAGTCATTTAGTGTGTGGACCAAGATTAATTGTATATTTTGCAGTTTTCTCGCTCGACAACGTCACAACTGATCAAATGGTTCAGCAACTTCAGAGAATTCTACTACATGCAGATTGAACGTTTTGCCCGTGAAGCTGTATGTAACGGTGTCAAAGAAACAACTGAACTTGTAGTCGACCGGGACTCCGAGTTATTTTCACGTTCTTAACATTCATTATAACAAAAGCAACGACTTCCAAGTAATAACACATTTAGCACATTATTAGACTTTCAAATTCAATGGTTTAAATTTGTTAAAAAAAAACTGTAGAAATATCAGTCGTGTGGTTACGCCCCTGCGTTTTTTTAACCGGGCCAGTTCGAACCCACGCTGGGATCGTTACTCGGATCGTTTTTGTATTGTAGT
>CH003389.1:450177-466320 GCA_000149265.1 Ciona savignyi
TATTTTAAGCCCAAATTACTCTTGATAACAGGTTCCATGGGGCTTCCTTGAAGTAACGACAACTGCACTGCGGGAATTCGTCAGCATCATTCAACGCAACAATGATCTAATCTAGAAAGTGGATGGAAGAAAATGGGACGTTAAAAACCAAAACGTTTTTTTTTCAAAAAAGTTTGATTTTTTGGGTATAGCGCTTGAACGGCGGTTACAATATACATCAAATTTGGTGGAATGTAAGTGCATTAGTCACTAATTTAACAACTAAAAGAAATAAAAAAAATACCTAGGGAAATACCCTAAAAATAAGATTTTGTTCCCAAATGATGATTGTGACAGGCATGGCATGTCGCCCGACATCTGCCTAACGGAGTAATGGAATCGCAATAAAAATTTGACATTTGTAAGATAACATGTTCTAGATATGCAGAAACTAAAACGTTTTTTCCTAATAAATTAGCTTTTTGGGGCATAGCGCTTGAACAGCTGCTCTAATTTTGATAAGATTTGATGAAATGTTAGACTAATAAACACTCTAGGCCAATTAAAAGAAAGAAAACATTTACTTAGCGTAATTCCCTTAAAAACGTAGATATGTTCCTGATTTTTGATTGTGACATGTATGGCATATCGCACTGACATCTCCAACAAGGAGACAATTCAGATAAAAACAGAAACTTGTCTACTAGGGAATTCCCTGAAACCATGAAAAACTAAATCGGGCTGCTTTGGAATGTTAGCTTCATTTCACCTCAGCGCATGAAAAAAAGCTTTAATTTAAAACATTCGTGATAAAATGTTCGCAAAATATAGACGGTTATTCTTTTTTAACAACACATGGAAAAGCAGTTCGGTTCAATAACTATGGAACCCATGCGTTTATGCTTGCAGAAACAAAATATACATACTCGGTGTATAAAATACAAATTGTGGCTAGGGACACCGCAGCATAAATATATGGCATACAACATGTGTTTTGAAAATAGTGGTGGTTAAACAGGTGGTAAATGTTTTCTTTCTTAATTGGCACAGAGTGTCTAATGGTCTAACAATTCACCAAATCTGATCAACTTTAGAGCAGCCGTTAAAGCGCTATGCCCAAAAAAAGCTATTTTTTAGAAAAAATACCGATTTAATTTTTAACGTCCCATGGAAATTCCCGTGGATTTATCACCAAAAGTTTTGGTTTCTGCATATCTAAACCATGTTGTCTAATAGATCACCACGTTTCATTGCAATTCCATTATTCCTTTCGGTAGATGTCGGGGTGACATGCCATGCCGAATATTGGCCTCATCGACTAACATTTTTTAAAATAATCTTTGTTGCTTTTGATTCAACGACCCTGAATCGCTTTGTTGTTGTTGCTTTGTATTCCATATCCCAGTGTGATATTCATTCGCGGCCAGACGCACAATTGCAAGAAGGAGTACGAAAACAGCTTTATTCATCTGTAAAATTCATCGTTGTCATCAAAACAGCTTCTGTTGACGAAAATCAACAAACTTACCTTTGTAGTATTCTTTTAAGAAAGATAAATTTGTTTGATTAAGAGCTGGAATTTATATCAGATATGCGTTTTGCGTTTTTTTCTTATTACGAAATAACTTCTATTTGATTTGACTACTCAGCAAGTGCTCTTACTTTGCAGGAAACGTATATCCTGGATTGAGCAGATTGGTTTGTTGGTGATAGTGTGTTTATGCAAAATCTAATGATATTTGCTACCGAATCTCGTTAGTTACCTACAAGCAAACAGTTGGTAAGTTTTATGTTAACCTTTTAAGCACTGATTTACTGACGATATTTTGATTGTATTTAATTTATTTATAGAAAACCGCCCATTAAAGACAGTAAAAGAATTGTGCGCGTTTAAGCGGATAAAAGACAGACATTCGCGTTAATAGACATTAACACAACCCTAGTGTGATTGTGTGTGGAGTTGCAGGTCGCTGATTTTACTGAATTGTGAAACTGATGGCCAACGACGGTCGATGTTTTTGTCAGCAAGTTAAGTGCGCGATGGTAATTTAGGAACGCGTACTCAACTTGTGAACGCGTTGAAAATTTTGCCGCATAATGGCGTAAAGAGGCGAATTGTGACACTTTTGGCTAGGTGAAAGATTACCAGAGCGCTGCTAAATTGAATACGCGCACTAAAATTAGCATCGCGCTGATTTTACTGAATTATGACATCTATGGCCAACCATAGTGCAGAGAGCGCTGTAACTTGTGTAAACATCGCACAAGCAATACACTCGTCGCATTACGATATTGTTATTACTTCCTCCGACTTCCATTGTATACTAAACACGTCTTCAAATCATTGCAAGAATTGAGCTGATGTTTTGTTGGTGCTAAAGTCTCAACGCAAAATACCAAACGTAATTGTCCAATGAACAGTAAAGTTTCACTGCGGTGCCAAGTTAAAGCCGTGTCTACACTGAGTCTGGATGAAGGGCGCTTGAGCTGAATTCTTTGTTTGTTTCATTGTGTCATGTCACACACATGAAAATGTGCTCCAGTAAATTCACATCTTGCTTGAAAATTAAGCCCAAGCCTCGGTGTGCACTGGGCTTTAGGCATCACCAGAGTATGCTTTCGCAACAGTTATATGTTAACAGTTGTGAGCTTCGTTGCTCGTATCCAATATAACAAACATGCGTGTCTAATCTTACAGTAAATTTGTCACGCTGCAAAAGGACAAATTACAACGTTATATACAGGATAGAATAAACTTGTCTCTATCTTAAAAGATGATAACCGCAAGAGGGCGCTATTGATCGATTTAAACCCTATATTACAAAAGCAACAACCCTCTTTGTCTACATAATATTTATGTTTTACCTTCGTGAATAGGAAAATACAAGTGATGTTATCACATTATGGCCACTTTCAAAATACCAGATATATTACAGTGGTTTGCTAACCTATTAATCTATCTATCTGGCCAGACAAAAAGCAAATAATGGATTAGATGTAAAAATTGTTTCGTGTTTTAAAACTTTCAATCGTGCAGCTGATACACAAAATATCCAAATTGTTTCAGTTGCCACATATCTCGTGTCGCTTACTTGCCACGTAGCTTTTGTATTATAAAGTGTTTATTCTTTCTTGTGGGAGACCTGCACTCCGCCCAGAATTACAGTAGGGTTGCGTTAATGTCTATTAACGCGAATGTCCGTCTTTAATCAGCTTAAACGCGCACAATTATTTTACTGTCTTTAATGGCGGTTTTTTATAAATTAATTAAATACAATCAAAATATCATCAGTAAATCAGTGCTTGAAAGGTTAACATAAAACTTATCCAATTGATTAGCTTACAGTTAAGTAACGTTAGATTCAGTATAAAGCGTTTCGGTACTAACATAAATTCAGTGGTTCGGTACTAACACAATAAAAAGAAAAAAAACGAGGAAACGAGGCAATAAATAGAGGCGAGTTCTGACGTCACGACCTTGGACACCCGATCTAATATCAGGGGCAAATCAGGACGGCGCACCAACAGCATCAAACGATGTGAACTGAAAACGTTATACACACATGTTACATAAAGTTTTATTGATATATTGCTGAAGTTGTTATTAATCCCATTACAGCACTTACATGCCTTGCCTATGTGCATGTGTTCACAACGCTGCCTTAAACTTGTGGTTTAGACATGCATGTTCTATGTTTTATGTACAAGCAACGCCAAACGCCACACAAAAAAAATCAAAAAATCTTGTTTGTTTAAAATCTACGTTGGTCTTTTGCACAAAGACACTATCACCAACAATCCAATCTGCTCAATCCAGCATATACGTTTCCTGCAATGTGAGAGAACTTTCCGAGTAGTCAAATCAAAGAGAAGGTTTTTCGAAATAAGAAAAAAACGCATTTCTGGTATAAATCCCAGCTCTCAATCGAACTTTGAATTAGCTTACTTGAAAGAATACTGCTAAGGTAAGTTTTTTGATTTTCGTCAACAGAAGCTGTTTTGATGACAACGATGAATTTTGCAGATGAATAAAGCTGTATTCGTACTCCTTCTCGCACTTGTGCTTCTGGCCGCTGAAGAAACCGACGCTTTTGGTCGTAGTCGTCGTCGCAGAGCTGAAATACGCAGACGCTGGCGAGGATGGAACCAAATGAAACAACTCGATATGCTAGGTACTACTACTAACTCGAAAGTGCTGATTAGGCATATGAACAGTTTATTATTTAACTAAAAGTATTATTGCCATGAAAGATCTAATTAGACTTTTTAACAGTTTATTGTTTGACTGAGTAATATTGCCACAAAAGCTCTAATTAGGAAGTAATATTAATATTAGAGTCCTGATTAGACATACTAACAGTTTTATATTTGACTGAGTAATATAAAAAACGAAAGCTCTAATTAGACATTCTAACAGCTTAATATTTGTCTTGGCATTTGTATATACGAGAAGGCCTAGTAGATATAAACTAGTACGGATTCTGCAACGTTAAAAAAAGAAAATATAGATGGCGTATAACCAATTAAGACCTCTATGAACGGCAGGATGTGACGAGTGGTACCCTCCATGAGTCATTGTTTTTTAACGAGTGTTTTGCTGAGTAACAATGGTGGTGATTCCCCAATGTTTGTTTGGTTGAAAGCAGCATGTGCTAGGCTGCGCGTCGGTGTTCTCGTTTAGCTGTAAAGTTTTGTAATCGTGGAGCAGTGCTTTGTAAAATAAAGGTGTTGAATGTGCATCTGCTAGCTGTTTTGTTGGAAAAAAGTTGCCAATGTACGAGGGGGTATGGGCTCAAAATTTTTAAACAAAATTTTGTAGGGTTTTGAGTTTAGGTTGCAGATCCAAGCTTCAATTTTAAATTGTGAAAAAATCTAAGACTTCCTATGTCTGGATTTTGAGTGACAGTCGTTTTTGTGAGGTCAGTTTGCATTAGAGAGATAGGGAGAATAATTAGTTGAACGCCTCCTAAATGAAAAACTGGCCATTTTGAATTTTTTGCCAAAATCTCCAAATTTATAGAAATTTGAGTGTGGATAAATGTTACTAGTCAACTGTTTGTCTAAAATCTTACACTTAATTACTTATGCTAATTAGCAAAGTAATTAATTAGTCATTTTTCCTCATTTTTGGTTATTTTCACTCCGGTAGAGGGTCGTTCGGATATTTTTTCAAGAACTTAACTTCGAATGGCTTTTATAAATACCAGACAATCTTTCGATACAGGCTGTTAATCCGATTTTTGATATAGGACTGAAACATGTACTCCTCTTGGTATCTACATGTGTACCTTTTTTTCATATTTTTCAATTTTTGGGCAGGTGTGAAGGCCTAGATGTGTTGTTGTACACTTATGCATACAGAAGATATAAAAACTTACCAATCCTAACCATCCTTGATTGTCAAACATTGGTGAAAGAAGTGGAGGCGAACAAAATGTGGTCATACGAGGCTCAAAGGTGACATTGGGTGTGTTTTTTTACTCAAAAACAACTATTTGTACCCCGGTTATGGACTTTAAACCTTTCAAATTACAGTGAAAAAATGTGCTGAAACTTGTGGAACATCAAGCAGTCAATTTTAATGTGTACGAAGAGTTTCAGTCATAACCAGTGACACTGTCGCCAAATGAAATCTACAGAATGACCACCCTTCAGTCGAAGGCCTGTAATAGCCGAAGCAGTCAACAGAAACGGATAAAATTTGGACAGAAGTCTCACAGAATGACCTCTACTAGTAAGTTCAAACAGTTTAAACCAAACTGGAACGGTCACCGGTTCCAAGATGGCGTATAACCAATTAAGACCTCTATGAACGGCAGGATGTGACGAGTGGTACCCTCCATGAGTCATTGTTTTTAAACGAGTGTTTTGCTGAGTAACAATGGTGGTGATTCCCCAATGTTTGTTTGGTTGAAAGCAGCATGTGCTAGAGCTGCGCGTCGGTGTTCTCGTTTAGCTGTAAAGTTTTGTAATCGTGGAGCAGTGCTTTGTAAAATAAAGGTGTTGAATGTACATCTGCTAGCTGTTTTGTTGGAAAAAAGTTGCCAATGTACGAGGGGGTATGGGCTCAAAATTTTTAAACAAAATTTTGTAGGGTTTTGAGTTTAGGTTGCAGATCCAAGCTTCAATTTTAAATTGTGAAAAAATCTAAGACTTCCTATGTCTGGATTTTGAGTGACAGTCGTTTTTGTGAGGTCAGTTTGCATTAGAGAGATAGGGAGAATAATTAGTTGAACGCCTCCTAAAGGCATTTAACCACAAAGAAAAAGTGTCTGGAAAAAATATACAGCTTAAAAAAAGTCCAAATAAAGAGTTTATAACATACAATTGACTTTGTTCAGATGGTGGTTTGCCTGCCGCTACGGGTCCATGGGATGAAGTTATGGATGAATTCCCCTAAATGTGTTCAAAAAATACCGCCATTAAAATGAGCTGTATATAAACGTAGTTGATATTTTTGTTTTCTTTGTGATTGAAACGCTACATTTGTTTCAGCATAGCCCAATAATCCCTATAATTTGATGGGTTCTACCGAATCGAGAAAACGACTAAATCATATTCACAACACACTGCAATAGCCTCGTAACTCCACGGTGGGTGCAAGGTGATCTGATGAATAACCGTGTGTTAATGCTCCTTGCGTTTACCTAGCTACGGGGATAAAGCTCTTAAAAAGAAGCTTTAACTTAAAACATTTGTGTTGATATGTTCGTAAATCTAAGACGATTATTCTTTTTCACTATACACATGGAAAAGAAGTTTGGTTTAATAACTATGTGACCCGTGCGTTTATGCTAGCAGAAACAAACAACATACTCAGTGTAAAAAATGCAAAATGTGGTTAGGCACCATGTAGCATAAATATATGCCATATAACATCTGTTTTACAAATTGTTGTGGTTGTAGCAATCTTGACATTATATTTGCAAAAACTGCAATTACAGTGGAACCCCGCTTAGAGACCACCTCGATAACACGACCACCTCACTACCAAGACCACTTTAGTGCGGTCCCAAATAATTTACTATGGTAATGCATTGTATTCTGTTTCAATAACGCGACCACCCCGGTTTCCAGACCAGGACCGCCATATTTTGGTCCAAAACTCTAAATTTGACTCCGCTTAAGTGACCACATGTGCTAAATAATTGCCTTTTTTACCAAAATAATAAGGTGAAATTTCTTTTATGATCAAAACAATAAGAATAAATGAGCGCACACGAAAGAAAATGTGGCAAACAGTACTGAATCTTGCAAGATAAACTTTAGATTTAAATTCATTCTGTAGTATCTGATAAAAATAATGGCATTTGGTAAAAATTTAGTAAAAATGCAGACGTTTAAGCTGCATATGGCGACAACTTGCTCCAAATCAAAATTCACTAACACGACCACCCCGCTAACGCGACCGCTTGATCACGGTCCCGTGGGTGGTCAGGTAAGCGGGGTTCTACTGTATTTCTTTTAATCGACGCCAACTGTGTTCGTTCGTACATTACCTTATGACGTCAGTGACACCTATCACCTCATGACGTAGTTGTTTTTCATCTACGTCATTATTTGCTTTATATATCGTTGTGCGATTACACACACAGATACATAGAAACACAACTTAATAAAGAATACATCTACGAGTGGAGTTTTACGGTTCTTCTATTTAGTGGAGGTTCCGCTGCCAGTCTAGTTTAGTTCCACTTCATGTCGGTACACATGGAGTCGTAACGAAAAATTATGTACTGGATATAGACGGCAGGGGATCCTGGAACCTGGTCCCGGCCAATTTAGATCGTTGAAAAACCCTGGCCCCACAATTGGTGAATACCCGACGTGATCTGAACCTGCAACCTTCCGATGAAAGAAAAATCAGCTAAAGCAAGATTGTGACCAAGTTCGCCGTAGAATTCCTTCTGTTGTCAAAAATCAAATCAATGCCTCCATTTTGGAAGATCTCACAATCAAGCTGATGCCTGCCCGACAAGAAACGCCCAAGAACTCGCCACAATAATCATTACCCAGTTGGCATTATAGTTCTGGAACAAAACGTGACAATCCACAACAATTTGAAGATATGACTGACGCTGATCTACTGCAAACATTTGACGAACACTGCGATACGGATGATTACAACTTAAAGAAAAGTTAGTGGTTTGTGCATCCTAGGCGATTTATCCCAAGCATTATTTAATCCCTTCGTTTGCTGAATACAGCTTTATTTGTGTGTTATACTACGAGTCTAAAGGCAAATACTGGCCTTGTCTATCGCCCAGAGTGGCGCGGATTTATATATAATACGCGAGTGGAAATTATCCACGCGCCACTGGTTCGCCCTTCACTTAAATACAAGAGCTCTAGTATAACCATTTTCATCCTGAATGCATCAATGAAAATGGCCATCAGTCTTATGACTCTTCAAAGCAGGCAATGCCAAATGCACGAGTAACCTGCAGAGTCCTTGGTCAAACTTTTATCACTGACAATCTGCATTGTCAAAACGTTTTTTTTATACTTTTTGCATCCTCTTTTGTTGAATAATGCTTGGTTTAACATTCGGCCTACAGCATAACCACTAACCATATTTGTCCTTGCTTAAATATGTTCTTATTATTGCTTTTAATGCCTACTCTAGGGGGGACCTGGTCCCGGCCAATTTAGATTGTTGAAAAACCCTGGCCTCACATGGTTGAACACGTGGTTGACACTCTCCCATAACGAGAGAACCGGCGCGCAGCCTAGCACATGTTGCTTCCAACCGTATAAACATTGGGGATTCACCACCATTGTTATCCATCAAAACACTTGTTTAAATACATAGAGGGCCACATGTCATTTCGACATGGAGGTCTATTAATTGGTTCCCGCCATCTACAGTAGGCGGCGCGAAAAGACCTAACCCTTATTTTGTCCACATATTTGTTTTAGTACTTTATACCTTGCAGTATGACTACGGTTTGAAGTGTCAACAACGAGAATATTAATCTAGTATTTCTTTATTCATTTAATGGGTGATTTTGATATGAAGAACAAGTCCACTGTAAAAATACAAGTGTTATATTTTGTATTTAATAATAAAATAAATGAATTACGAATAAATCTAATAAATATTTATGTTTAAAACCATCAATGAGTGAACTATATTTAACTAACCATAATCCAAAAATGTCATTAGTTGTCCATATCTTCGCTTGCTTCACGGACAGCAATTTCTGCATATTTAAAGAACCAATAGGTTAGATATAACGATCACAGACACAAATAGAGAAATATAAGTGTACACGCGAACACGGAAACCCGTACTAACACACACGTTTAAAATGACTTAAGATAAAAAATAATTAGTATAGGATAGGATATTCATGTATCTAACCGTCAATAGGAAAACGTAATCGTTCTTACACCGGTATAACTGTCATATTACCATGGGCCGACCGTCAGGTACCGGAACTGTTGCACGATTTAGACGTTTATTCAATTTTATTAGGATAAATTTACTGAGTTGAGGCAGTATCCAGTAAGTATCTTGTCCAAGTATACTGTAACCATTCGACTAAACGGCGACACACTGGTCCACAAAGCTGTTCGGTCGGATTAAGTTATTGCCGCACTGGGGACCAATTTATTAACAATAAACCATGAGACATAACATTATGAAACTTTTACCTTGAAGCTGCAGCTAAAAAAACAATTTAAAAAAATAATACCCTTCTGGTTTTTAACGCCCCAGGGGAATTCCCTTCAATTTATCACCCAAAATATTGGTTTCTGCATATCTAGGCCATGTTGTCTAACAAATGAAAAAGTTATATTACGTTTTCGTTATTCCTTCTGGTAGATGTCGGGGCGACTTGCCATGCCTGTCAA
This sequence comes from Ciona savignyi, assembly GCA_000149265.1. Lineage (NCBI taxonomy): Eukaryota > Metazoa > Chordata > Ascidiacea > Phlebobranchia > Cionidae > Ciona > Ciona savignyi. Next base: position 460,015 of record CH003389.1, read on the forward strand.
GCGTTTAACAAAGAAAAAAACAGAAAAAAAAACGGACAAAAACACAGACATAACATTATGAGACTTTACCGTGAAGCTGCTTCATCATTTGGTTCCAATCACCCCAACGTCTGCGCCTGCGTGCTGCTTTCATTAGTTTTAATTGAAACGCATCAGTTATTTGACTCGACACCAAAATCGCTAGCACAAACAGAAGAATCGCCTTGTTCATCTGCAAGGATATCTTTTAATCTCATAAAACTTACACAATCAATTGAATCCTACCTTGAAGGTTTCTTTAAGTATTGGATAAATTAAAAGATACAGCCAAGTTATACCCGATTTCTTTTTTCCCCGTGTTTTGATGGTAACTGCGAAAACATTGAAGCTGGAAAAAGAAGAAGTCGAAGCGTTCGTTGCTCCCGACTCGTCTTAGTAAAATGTCTCCGATTTCAAGTTGGGCTGACTATCATTGTCTCGTTGCTGTGCTGATCAACGCAAACAGTGGTGTTATAAAGCTATCATGTATGTAGGTTCTTTAAATATAAAGACCACTTAAGTACTTAATGCAAAAATACTTACAAATACTACGTATATGGGATAAGCACTACATGATAACAAAATATCATTGTGCTTTCTTCGATTCCCAAAAAAACAAATTTTTATTTAACTCCGTTTTTTTGCACCATTCTCGTAGTGGGATGTCATGTTTTTCATAAACAATTTTTGTTCGATAAACGATCTACAAAAATAACTAAATGGGCTAAAACTACTGCCAATGGATTTTAGCTAGAGAATTATTACACACGCAAGTTTTTGCGCCTTTCGACGGGTGACAGTAACAATTGCAGTGTGTTGTAAATTTTAGAGACTTTCATTTTTCGTAAAACCCATAAGTTTTTCCAACAAAACGAACATACTGTTTTATTGTTTAATACATTTGTGATGCTATATTTTAGTGTACCAACGTTTAGGTCCAAGCTTAACGCCACTGTTTGTTTTGATGAGCACATCAACCGGAAAATGCTAGTCAGTTGAATTGGAAACCGGAGACTTTTTTTCCGAAACGATGAAGTTTCAACGACCAAAACGATTAAGTAGAAACGAACGAACGCTAAGACTTCTTTTATTTACAGATTTAATGTTTTTACAGTTTCTATCAAAACTCAAGAAAAAAATAATAGCGTTTAAGTTTAACCTTTATTTGAACAATAAATTCTAAAACATAGAAATGCTAAAACATCGAATAAAGCAAATGTGAATAAAGTGTTGCTTTTGCGAGCCCAAGACAATGTAAGTGATGAGTCGAATTGCCATGAGTATTTTAGTTGATTAAGTTGTAAGCTGTGTTTTGTTATTACAAACTTTGCTTTTAGGTATAATGTTAATACAAAACATTTAAAAATGGGAAGTTTCAACTTACGAGACGCCCACGAACCAATATTGTTTTCAAACTTATTCTTGAGACAAAGCTTAATGGTGTTTGCAAGAACGAGTTCAAACGTTAACCACCACATTTTGGCTCACCATGAAACCAACTCTACTTTGTATGCGGAATAAATGTGCACTAAAGGGTCTATTTCCATTTTTATTGATTTTAATAAACTGTTCTATAGAAGTTTAAGACCTTTATAATTTTATACATGTGATAATAGTGTATTACTAGAGAGTGTCAACCACGTGTTTAATCACCACTATTTGTAAAACACATGTTGTATGGCATAAATTTATGCTACAGGGTCCCTAACCACAATTTGTATTTTATACACTGAGTATGTAGTTTGTTTCTGAGTATGTAGTTTGTTTTGTCCGGCTCGTTGGTCTAACGGTTAAGTGCGTCGCCTTTCAATCGAAAGGTTGCAGGTGCGAAACTGGTCGCTATCTAGTCGGTTGTGTCCTTGGGCAAGGCACTTTACGGACATTGCCTGAATCCAGCGGATTAATGGGTTCTACCAAATTGAAGGAACGTGTTTATCATATACAACACACTGCAATAGCTCCGGTAACCCGACGATGGGCGCGAGGTGATATGACGATTGCCCGTGTGTTAACCCCCTTGGTTTTCCCATTCACGGGGATAAAGATGAATATCATATCCTATAAACGCATGGGTCCCATAGTTATCCAACCAAACATCTTTTCCATGTGTATAAAGAATAAACGTCTTAAATTTACGAAGATTTCACCACAAATGTTTTAAATTAGAGCTTCTTTTCAAGCGTTGTATAGTGAAATGGAGCTTAATTCCCCAAACAGCTGGATTTAGTTTAGCACGGTTTCAGGGAATTCCCCTAGGTTTAGAAGACAAGTTTCTGATTTTACATATATGGCTCATGTTATGTAACAATTCTTAAAGTTTTAATCTGATTTGTCGACTCCTTGTTGTAATCTATGTAAACGTTTTCTTTCTTTTAAATGAAACAGTGTTTAATGGTCTAACAATTCACCAAATCTGATTAAACTAGAGCAGCCATTCAAGCGATATGCCCCCAAAAGCTAATTTATTAGAATAAAACGTTTTGGTTTTTAACGTCTCAGGGGAATTACCCTGGATTCATTACCTTTTATTACTCCTTTTGGTAGATGTCGGGGCGACTTGGCATGCTTGTCACAATCATGATTTAAGAAAAAATCCTATTTTTAGGATATTTCCCTAGGTAATTTTTTCTTTCTTCTAAATGTTAAATCAATGACTAATACACTTATATTCCACCAAATCTGATTTTAATTGTAACAGTCGTTCAAGCGGTATGCCCAAAAAAGGCAATTTTTTGGAAAAAAATGGCGTTTGGGTTTTTAACATCCTAGGGGAATTTCCCTGAATTTATCAACAAAAATTTTGGTTTTTGCATATCTAGACCATGTTGTCTAACAGATCACTAAGTTTTATTGCGATTCCATTACTCCTTTTGGTAGATGTCGGGGCGGTATGGCATTCCTGTCACTATCATGATTTGAGAACAAAATCTTATTTTTTAGGGTATTAAACTAGATCATTTTTTTCATTTTTTAAGTATTAAATCAGTGACAAATGCACTTACATTTTACTAAATCTGATTCCAATTGGAGCAGCCGTTCAAACCCTATGCCCAAAAAAGCTAATATTTAAAACAATACCGGTATGGTGTTTACCGTCTCAGGCGAACACCCAAAATTTTGGTTTCTGTATATATTGACCATGTTGTCCAACAAATGACCAATATTTCCATTAACCTTTCTGGTACATATCGGGGCGACATGCCATGCCTGTCAAGCGTTTGACGAAAAAACGAAAAAACGGACAAAAACAATGTGTTCCATTTTTTCAAACCCATGATGATTAACCGCAATAATATTGGCTTTTAACGTGTTTCATTTTTCCATATGGCAAAGTTACTTTTGCACATGAACGTAAATATAAGAGCCAAAGTGCAGCATACATAACTAATTCAAATTTAGGCAATCAGCTCAAGAAAATAAAATGCCAAAAAAGGTAAGTATGTTTAAAAAACGTCAATAGTAATAGCTTCATGTTATCATGGAAAATCTCTTAACCTAAAAATACACAAGTAAATAAATTTCATATTACCATTATATAAAACAGCTAAACAAATATCCATTTTGAGGTAGAAGCTGTTTGGTATCGACGCCAGTCCGTTAACGACATTTTTTTCTTTTTTTAGATACCGATTCTCTCGCATAGCGCTTTAAATGCGTCGCACTTAACCACAAGCTTTTCCAAATGGAAGAAAATAAATAAAACGGTTATTTAAAATAATTATTATTCAATGTTGACATCAATCACGCATTAATTCTGTTTTACAATGCAGTAAGGTATATCCAACTCATACGACTCTAACCTATTGGTCTGATTTTTGTCGAAGTCGTTTAACTAATTATTTTACCTATCTCTCCAATGCAAACTGACATTACACAGAGGGATCTCACTCAAAATCATACCATAGAATGTCTTAGATCTTATTTATTATTTAAAATTTAAGCTAGGAAGCTAGGACATTTTTAGATGGAGATACACCATTAACACCTTTATTTAAAAATAACTTCTTCACTATTACAAAACTTTACAGCTGCTCTGTGTAGGTACAAACATTCGGGAATCACTACCATTGGTACTCGCCAAAAAAAATACCGTGGTAGGAGAGGTCCACATGTTATTGCAGGCGGCACATGCATCGAAATTTCTTCTTTTTTTAAACTGTTTAAGTGCACAATGAGCTTGACGCAACTGCACTAGTAGTCATATCATCTGAAGTAATGTAATTCTAATACAAACCACCCACAGCGGTTTTAAGCATACAGACGTGGACTTTTTAGTTTTGGTTTACCAAAGGGATAATAAATTTTCGTACACAAATTGATTTATACAGCTATAAACGCTGTTCAGATAAGAATTTCACCCAGTAATGCACTCGGTCGATCTGTTTTCCGCTGCACCATATGTAGCTCCATTTTGTCGATGGTCATCGCCATTACTTGATCACGTGGGCAAACGCATAGCTGAATGACGTCTTAGATCTCCGATTGTTGAAGAACACGGGGACGGATTTATAGCGCTTGACAAGATGCTTTGTTTTGAAAAAAAAATGTGCTTCTGACACGAATATTTTTTTGTTAACTGTTCTTGGAAAGACGATTGGTTGGGTAATGAGACCCATGGGTTTATGCTTGCAGAAACAAAACTATGGCAGTCCGGTTGAAATGTTCTGGAATGTTAGATAACTTGGACCTGGCGTGCACATATCTGACAACCACATATATTGTGTAATTACCACGGATAACAAGATCGGTTTGTTACCTCAGGGACCCATGCGTTTCCGCTTGCAGAAACGAAGTAAATACTATATAAAGTACACCAAATGAGGTTAGAGACTCTGCTTGCATAAACACATAGCATAAATTGTATTTTATAATATAGATGGTTAAACACAAGAAATCCAGTATAAGTACGTTCTTTAATAAAGGTTAATTCCGAGTTCTCCGATAAACATTTTTAGGAATTTAAGGTAACTAGATTTATTTTTTAATGCGTCTGTGCTCATACTTACTTACACATTACATCTTTGTAATATCAATTAGAATGCACTTTGATGACACGAGTACAATTGCTAAGAATGGTCCGTACTCTATAAAATAGCGCCGACGTCTGCTTACCTTAAATTATTCATGGTAAACCACAACAACATTAGTATAAACATCTACCAAGTTTTTAACCACGACGTTGCCGAGTTCATACAACCTTTTAAGAAACTTGGGTTTTTGTAAATTGTGTACCCGCCGTAGGCGCCAAGCAAAGCCAACACGCCAAGGGAAAACTTCATTTCTCTCATCATTCTAATCATGATAGGATGGCTTTCCATGTAATTCCTTATAATGGAAGCACGCGCATTTGCGTGAGGAAACGGTTTATCAGGAATCTCCTCGCCAAGAAATTCGCACAGTGGCGCCCATCCGTCTTTAAAGTTGTACACAAGAAGCTTGTCCTTTGGTGCATTCTGTAGTAAATGTTGTAGTGTGATAAGCGCAAACTTGTTGTATGTTTGCACACTTACAAGAAGGATGTTTGCGTTGTGGGTTCTATATAAACGTTTCAACACCAACTCGCTTCTGTCATATTTGGACCAAGGCCACCGTCGGCGTGAAGATAATTCTACTTGCACTAAAAAGAGATTTTGTATACAAACACATTTTTTAGTATAAAAAAACTATATAATGGCCACATTTAATAATCCCATGTCGGCTTTAACTGCATACCACATATAAATGCAGGCTACATACTGGTAGACTCTGTGAAACGAAAATATTGCCATCCAGAATACGACAAAACTTGCATCAGTATATACAAAGGATCAGAATCAATCGACGTTAATTGAGTTAGGAGGCTTCGGTACCAAGAATCCTCGTCTCGAATAGAAACCACAATCTGTACACAGTGCAATTATAAATCGTGTCCTATTTAAAGACTTGTCGTAAATGCTGAACTTACTTTGGCATCTGGGTAAGCCTTTAAGATTTCATCCCAAAACAGATAACAGGGACTATCGACGACTGCATCAACGCCGTCGTACATTCTTCTAAAGTCCTTAGCTGTTCCTCCATATTTTATTAGTTTGCGCCATTCTTTTCCCAGGTACCAAGAGTTTTCCAGCCAGTCGTATGTATTGTATCCGAACTCTTGGAACACTGCTGCCATGGTTTTTATTCCAACAAATTGTTCAATTCTTATTGGTGGATTTTTAAATTGTCAGCTCACTAATATCTAGTGATGGGATTCAAGAGTTTCGCATGGGTTCAGTCGAACCTGTTCTTGGAACGCCGGGATAATCACTG